>JAMPIV010012899.1:0-393312 GCA_024509875.1 Oreohelix idahoensis
GTATTCATTACTGTCATAATGTTATTTGTGTCCTGATTCAAATACAAAGGAACCAGGAATCACAATCAATTTAAATTACAAGTTATGTACAGAATGTATTTAATATGAATATTGTAGTGACATATATTATTAAAAATATCCTATGTGTGTCAGTTGTGTAGTGGTAATATGAGGTAATACTGGTTTTGTTTTGTTCAAGCTCTGTTGGTATTTGTCATCATGACTTCAATAGTTTGTCTTTTGGGACTAGTATTGGAGATGTTCTCAGTTCCTGATTTTAAGACAAGTAAATTCCCCTCTTAATGTTAATTTTATAAAGTCATTTCAAGATGAGGGGACATAATGTTGAGCTCAGCTGGCCAATTCGCTTATCTGGCGTGATGGCGGCAGGAAAGGACTCCTCTGCTCGAATTCTCCTCTGGGCTCTGGAGACACCTCACTGATAGCTAAAAGGACCAAGGAGTATGCTGTCCGACACTGGATTCAGCAAAGCTCTGACCAGGTGCTGCTCAGTACCATCAAGACCACTGTCCCTGAAATCAAGAAGGATGTACCTTCTACTTCATAACTAACTTATACTCTCTTTTACACTGATCACAATACAGCACAAACATTGAGTTCAGAGCGTTAGGCCAACTGTCAGCTTCATCTGAAATACTTTATTCCAGTATTAACCTCCTTAATGGTTACTACGCCTCTGCACTTCCAGCATTATTTCTTTCTAGTCAATCATCCAGGTGTCAGTGTACTATTTGGCCATTCCATGCCGTTTTACTTCCCTCCGACACCCTCTGTTCAGGCTGGAGCATTATAGGCTTTACCTCACGTTTGCCACTGAACTACACATATATATACAGGCATAAATTAACAATTCACATTCAATTTTCATTAAAAGATACTGAATGTTTCAAGCTTACCACAATTCATACGAATAAACACAGATACGTTGATTAGCAATGAATTCTGGCACAATAACTGGCACAAATTCCCATCTGCTTATGTTCCAGGCTTTTATTTAGCAAAATATGAGCTGGCTTCAACGCACTGATGCTTTATCAAGCTTATTTAAACAAGTGGTTTCGAACTAACGCTCCCAAGTGTGTATATCAGCGAGTCTGGCCAATGAGCCACGTTTCGACAAGTGTTTGAAAAAATGTTACCTTTCCCCGTCTCCCTAACAACCAAGATAGTATTTATAGCCCGACCAATCGTGGTTAGGCTTTCATTTGTTGCGCTCCAATCAATTTGGAGTTTACATGGTAGGCTATTTCTGTAACGTAAATTTTTTTCAAACACGTTAAAAAAAAATTTATGAGCAGAAATGATTTTATGCTGTCAGGCACCCCCAATATTTTATTTTGGGTATAATTTATTAATTCCTGGACTATTTGCGTAACGTTTTACATATTATTTGTCAGCAAGCCCTAAGGAACCCAAAAATACAAATTTAAAGAGCTACGTGGCTGCGTTCAAAATATGCAATTCCTTCTACCTCCTGTTTCGAAGATGTGCTGTCTGGGTACTGTTATGTTTTCAACCGTAAACCCATCTATTGTTATCTTTCCTAATAAGAGTTTTTTATGATTTATAAACCTAACTCTGGGAAAGGGTAGTGTATTTTATCACTGTCCGTCTGAAAAAAAATTAGTGCATGTAGACTTACACGCGTGATGGCAGCATTTGTGTATCGCGCGACGCGTGTTGCATGCGTTCCTGATTTTCAGCCCTCCCCTCTCTCTTTATCCTTTTGTCCATCTGTTCGTTCGTTTTGGTAACGCAGTGTAGAAAAAGACATGAATGGAATTTAAAATTTAGGTCAACTTGCATATTTCAAGGTTTTTCTTAGAAATGCAGCACATTTTATTGTGTGTTTGGGAAACGCGTGTATAATACAGTAAGCCTATATCAACGTGAAAGCGTTACAATTTGCAGACGAAGCAGAAAACAAGGGGGATTTCGAGTACAGTCATTGTGACAGCACTGTTCTTTACCATTCTCTTCCTTTATTTATTATATGTATTTATTAGGCTTTATATTTACCTAATAATTTATATATGTGGATTAGAATATTCCACGACACCTCCCCTCTTAAAACAGACATTATATGTCAGTCCTTTATTCTATATACACATAGAGAAATTTATTATTATTTCTGGGGTTTACGGTGATTCTCATCACACGGATGGCGGCTTAAAAAATCCGCTCCCAAATTGGTTTTTCCAGATATATACTCAATGCTAAAATTATATGGAGCCAGAAGTAAAGACCATCGGAGTAACCTAGAGTTCTCATGCTTAGCCTGTGCTAGAAACGATAAAGGTTTGTGGTCTGTTTGCAACTTAAATGCCTTCCCATACAGATAAATATTGAATTTCTTTATTGCCCATATTACTGCAAGACATTCTTTTTCGCTAGTTGAGTAGTTGATTTCAGCTTTATTCAACTTTCTGCTAGCATATGCCACTGGGCTTAATTCCCCATCCAATGCATCTGATTTCTGTAGTAGAGTTGCACCTAACCCAATATTACTTGCATCCGTCCTTACTATGAATTCTTGACTTAAGTCAGGTAATTTCAAAATGGGTTTACTTGTGAGCTTTTCCTTCAATTCTTGGTAAGTCATTTCACATTGTGGTGTCCATGTAATGCGATCTGGATGTCCTTTACGTGTCAATTCAGTTAACGGTGCACATATGGAATTAAAGTTTTTGATATACTTCTGGTAGAAACCACATAATGAGACAAAGGATCTCACGTCCTTCTTGGTTTGTGGTCTCGGGGCTTTCTGTAGTTTCTCTAAATTCTTTGGGTCAGGGGTCATGTTTCCCTGATAAACTGTGTGTCCCAAAAATTCCAATTCTTTACATCCAACGCAACATTTGGTTGGTCGGGCTGTTAAATTTGCCTCCCTAAGTCGATCAAACAGCATGTTCAGAGAGTCAATGTGTTCCTCAAATGTTTCTGTTGCTATAAGGATATCATCCATAAAATTTGTTATACAGGGATTATTCAGAGGATCCAATAATTTTCTCATCATTCTAGAGAAGACACTAGGCGCATTCTTCAATCCAAATGGCAATCTATTAAACTCATAGTGTCCTTCTGAGGTACTAAAAGCTAGGTATGGTCTAACCTCAGGCTTTACTGGAATCTGATAGTATCCTTTACTCAGATCCACTTTTGAGAAATATTTAGCTTTATTTAGTCTGGCAAACAGCTGATTTGTATCCGGCAATGGATCCACCTGTCCTTCTGTAATAGCATTCAGTCTCCTGTAATCTATACAGAGTCTATGTTCTCCAGAGGGCTTCCTTAAGAGTACAACACCGGAACTATACGAAGACTCACTGTGCGAAATAATTCCTTCCTTCAACAGATAGTCTATCTCTTCCTTCAAAGCTTTCTCCTTAGCAAACGGAATCGAATATGGTTTCATACAGACAGGTGTGGAGTCTATTAGTTTCATATCATATTCCAATAGGTTTGTATGCCCTGGTCGGTCTGTTAACACCTCTGCATGATTATTTAGAACCTGTTGCACTCTCTCTTTCTGAGTTTTCGTTAAATGTGTACTGATTTTCACCTGTGCTGCTGTCTCACAGGGGTGTAATGGATATTCAAATGATGAAAGTGGTTCCTTTTTCATCTCCATGGCGATGGACAAGGTCAACAAGTGTGTCTCTTCCTGATGTTCTCTTTCCAAATATTTCTTCAGGAGATTCACATGATAGATTTTTTCTTTCCCCTTCTTATCTATCTTATAATTTGTTCTAGACACCTTCTCTAGAACTGTATATGGACCCTGCCATCCAATTTGTAACTTATTCTGACTCCCGGGCAAAAGAAGCAGTACTTTCTCTCCCACAGCCAAATTTCTGTCTTTCGCCTTCCTGTTATAATAGGCAGCATGTTTCTTCCTGGCTTGTTTCAAATTTTCATTGGCAAGTTTCCAGCCAGTTTTTAACCGAGTGGTCAGCTCATTCACATATTGGTATGAAGATGTAATGTTTTCCTCTGCCTTTTCATCAGTCCACGTTCTTAACAAAGCTACATATGGACCTTTAATTGTGTGGACCTATTTGTCCATGCACCGGTATGGTCTCTTCCACTCGAAGCTTTATAGTGATGATTTTTCCTCCCAGAATTATCATTCACAAAACGACCGCTACCAATTTTTCTTTTGGGGCTTTCTCCCCACTTAAAATTCTTGATGAGAGATTTCCTCTCTACATCCTCTTCCTCCAGTTTGTTTAAGTCCGATTGAGGGATTTTCGGCTTATCCTGGGGTAAGACATCTTTTTGCACTCTCCGCATAGTGGCCATTGTAAAACAGTTAAGTGAAGCTTGTCCGTGAAAAGGGGCTTCCCATTCCATTTGGTCCACTTTATCAAATCTATTTTTCTTTTTATTATCAGGCCTAATTTTGCCCCGTGGCGTGTCCAGGTCCTGATCCATGTTCCCACTTGTGGGTGTTCCCTCATGTGCTATGCTACACCTTTCTACAAAATTCTCAATGTCCCATCTTGCTTTGGGCCAATAATAATTGTGAGCCACCTTTTGAATGATGGTACCTATCTTCTCATGGTCCCCATCTGGTTTCACATGTAGGCTCCTTATTAAGTCTGTCCTATATCTTTTTGGAAGAACCAGCTGTCCGTGACCTTTGGATCTAGCTCCAGTCTTCCTATACATCAACTTGTTTTTCATGTAAAAATCTCCCTTGCCTGGAGTTGTATGACAAGTTGACAATTTTCTGAAACAAGGCTTGAGTGTTTTATCCCCAGCCTGTGCCTTCCTCATCTCTTCTGGAGTGGTATCTAACATAATATCCTCCTCCTGTCTTGAGGTCGACCTGACCTGAAGGGTTGCCATATACACAGGTTTCCTTCTGCAACGGTCAGTGTCATGATTGTCCATCTGACAATTTTTACACCACCTTTTTCCTTGGTTGAAAGATTTTCTTTCATCATATTTCCTTTCATCGAATTGTGGGAATTTATTTTTATTTTCATACCGTGGCCTATCAAATTGGTGCTTACCTTTATTTTGATCCCTAGGATCAAATTTATTAAAGTTCTGTGGTGCCCTAAAGTTATCCACCTGTTTCTTTTTATTACCTGTTACCTCTGCTTGAGCTGCTTGATACCTTTCAGCAACATTTAGCAACTCACCCAGCCTCTCTGCACCTTGTTCCATGAGAAACTTTCTCAGGTCTGGAGCCATGGACTCTCTTAATTGCTCTATAAGGACCATTTCCTTAAGATCTTGGGTTTTCCCCAGAGAAGTCCATTTCTCCAAGTATGTCTCTATTCGTGCAGAGAACTGGTGATAGGTTTCACCTGACAGTAGTTTAGCATTCCTAAATTTTTTCCTATAAAATTCTGCATTCTTTTCATACCTTAACAAAAGAGCCTGCTTTAGCATGTCATAATTTTCCTGATCACCTCTGCTCATTTTTGCAAAAAGTTCATAAGCTGCCCCACGAAGTCCCTGAGATAACTTTAAGCTCCACCTTTCTCTCTCTAACCCATACGTGGTAGCTAATAGTTCATACCTATTTAGGTAGCTCTCAATATCATCGTCTTTCTCAACAAAATGATCTAAATGAAAATTCATAGCTGAGGTTGAGGCTCCTTGAGTAACCGTAGCATCAGAGGCAAAGGGACTGGCACCTTTTTCAGGAGCATGGCCTTGAAACTCAAACTCCCTTAGTCGTAACTCATGTTCCCTTTGTAATCTTTTATCTTCTGCTTCCCTTTCTGCACCTAATTTCCTCTCTTCCCTTTCTGCTGCCTGTCTTCTTTCCTCTGCTTCCAATGCTTTAGCCTCTTTGTCAGCCTCAATCTGCAACCTCTTAGTCTCAGCCTCAGCTTGCAACCTCTTAGTCTCAGCCTCTAACTTTCTTTCGGCCTCTTTTTCTAATCTTCTTTCTTCGCGTTCAATAAATTTGTCACATTCCGTAGTGACATAGGCAACCATAACTTGCCCATCTAATCCTAACTCTTTTGCAGTCTGAACAGCAGCAGATCGAAATTTGGCCAGGTCCGCCATTGTCTATCAGGTAAATTTATACAATGTCTAACCAACAATTCAATCTCTAATGGACAACACAGGCACCGTGAGCTCAACCTTATTTAATTCCACCCAAGGATACCTTTTAATTCTTATATTCCCTGAAGTGAATTACCCCCAATATTTTTAATAGGGAAAGATTCAAAATCCCAAGAGCGAGACCCCAATATATGTGGTGAAGTGGGATGTTATAAATATTTATAGGGGACTTAGTGTACTGACTGAGATCAGCTGTGAAGGTATCTATATCTATTAAGAGTAGTGTATTATAGATAACCTTACTTGCTACCACATATCTATATATCTCAGTCAGAATTATTCTGGAATAGTGTGATGCTACGTTATGTGTCTAGGGTATGTGTATGATGAAGTGTAAGTCACAACAACAGACAGATAAACAATTTAATTTAATCCACTACTCTTGACAACACTGTGACACTCACATACATATAACACTCTATGAGAATATCTTAAAGAAGTCACTGATAACTTTTCAAATAACAATATGTATTCATTGCTGTCATGAATGAATATGTGTCCTGATTCAAATACAAAGGAACCAGGAATCACAATCAATTTTAATTACAAGTTATGTACAGAATGTATTAATATGAATATTGTAGTGACATATATTATTAAAAATATCCTATGTGTGTCAGTTGTGTAGTAGTAATATGAGGTAATACTGGTTTTGTTTTGTTCAAGCTCTGTTGGTATTTGTCATCATGACTTCAATAGTTTGTCTTTAGGGACTAGTATTGGAGATGTTCTCAGTTCCTGATATTAAGACAATTAAATTCCCCTCTTAATGTTATTTTTAAAAGTCATTTCAAGATGAGGGGACATAATGTTGAGCTCAGCTGGCCAATTCAGCTTATCTGGCGTGATGGCGGCAGGAAAGGACTCCTCTGCTCGAATTCTCCTCTGGGCTCTGGAGACACCTCACTGATAGCTAAAAGGACCAAGGAGTATGCTGTCCGACACTGGATTCAGCAAAGCTCTGACCAGGTGCTGCTCAGTACCATCAAGACCACTGTCCCTGAAATCAAGAAGGATGTACCTTCTACTTCATAACTAACTTATACTCTCTTTTACACTGATCACAATACAGCACAAACATTGAGTTCAGAGCGTTAGGCCAACTGTCAGCTTCATCTGAAATACTTTATACCAGTATTAACCTCCTTAATGGTTACCACGCCTCTGCACTTCCAGCATTATTTCTTTCTAGTCAATCATCCAGGTGTCAGTGTACTATTTGGCCATTCCATGCCGTTTTACTTTCCTCCGACACCCTCTGTTCAGGCTGGAGCATTATAGGCTTTATCTCCTGTTTGCCACTGAACTACACATATATATACAGGCATAAATCAACAATTCACATTCAATTTTCATTAAAAGATATTGAATGGTTCAAGCTTACCACAATTCATACGAATAAACACAGATACGTTGATTAGCAATGAGTTCTGGCACAAACTGGCACAAATTCCCATCTGCTTATGTTCCAGGCTTTTATTTAGCAAAATATAAGCTGGCTCAACGCACTGATGCTTTATCAAGCTTATTTAAACAAGTGGTTTCGAACTAACGCTCCCAAGTGTGTATATCAGCGAGACTGGCCAATGAGCCACGTTTCGACAAGTGTTTGAAAAAATGTTACCTTTCCCCGTCTCCCCTAACAACGAAAGATAGTATTTATAGTCCGACCAATCGTGGTTAGGCTTTCATTTGTTGCGCTCCAATCAATTTGGAGTTTACATGGTAGGCTATTTCTGTAACGTAAGGTTTTTTCAAACACGTTATAAAAAAAATCTTATGAGCAGAAATGATTTTATGCTGTCAGGCATCCCCAATATTTTATTTTGGGTATAATTTATTAATTCCTGGACTATTTGCGTAACGTTTTACATATTATTTGTCAGCAAGCCCTAAGGAACCCAAATATACCAATTTGAAAGAGCTACGTGGCTGCGTTCAAAATATGTATTTTCTACCTCCTGTTTCGAAGATGTGCTGTCTGGGTACTGTTATGTTTTCAACCGTAAACCCATCTAATGTTATCTTTCTAATAAGAGTTTTTTATGATTTATAAACCTAACTCTGGGAAAGGGTAGTGTATTTTATCACTGTCCGTCTGAAAAAAAATTAGTGCATGTAGACTTACACGCGTGATGGCAGCATTTGTGTATCGCGCGACGCGTGTTGCATGCGTTCCTGATTTTCAGCCCTCCCCTCTCTCTTTATCCTTTTGTCCATCTGTTCGTTCGTTTTGGTAACGCAGTGTAGAAAAAGACATGAATGGAATTTAAAATTTAGGTCAACTTGCATATTTCAAGGTTTTTCTTAGAAAGGCAGCACATTTTATTGTGTGTTTGGGAAACGCGTGTATGTTGCAGAAGGCCTATTTAACGTGGAAACGTTACAATTTGCAGACGAAGCATAAAACAAAGGGGATTTCGAGTACTGTCATTGTGACAGCACTGTTCTTTACCATTCTTCTTCCTTTCTTTATTATATGTATTTATTAGGCTTTATATTTACTTGATAATTTATATATGTGGATTAGAATATTCCACGACAAGGGAGCCTGCGCCAAATTTATTACCTAAGGAACTAAAAGAGGCGCAACTAAAGGACCCTACCTTGGAGCCCTGCTTTAGAAAACTGCCCATGGCCAAGGACCCCAGACACAACGGGGACATTTTTTCTAAGGATGGCGTACTATATTGTAGAACGGGCAACCCTGTTCAAGGGCATAATTAGCTCCTAGTACCGACGCAGTACAGAGACCAAATCTTAGAAATGGGGCACTCTCTTTCCTTTAGCGGACATATGGGACAAAACGCCACTAATCAGCGAATATCGACTCACTATTGGTGGCCAGGAACAAACTCTAATATTATGCGGTACGTGAAATCCTGCATCAAGTGCCAACGGGTGGCACCCAAGCATTGGACACCCCCAGTTCCCATGGGTGAAATGCCATTAGTGTCCTCGTCACTAGATCTATCAGTCAATTATTGAAACACGTTTCTATCCTATTCAGTCGTTAGACAAGTTGTAAACGCATTTTTTGTAATCCTATCACTAGTTGCCACGGTAAACAGTTTTACACGATTTGGTAACTAACCCAAAACGCTGAAAAGTATGAACATTATATCAATTTTCCAGTGTTCTACAACAACCATGCTTTGGGAATTTGTTTTCCGGTGGCAACTTAAAATCTCGAACAAGATCAGAAAGTGTTTCAGTACATTTTTCATTCGTTTTATTACTAACATTAGATTGGCGCTCTGAGCGGCTTTCGGTCCAAATGTGATTATTTTGTGAGCCGCTGACAGCGGCTTGCGGTAATTAATGTGTTAAGCAGTATAAATTTCTTATCTGTGTCTCCCTAAAACCCGAAACATTCCATGTGTTTATCGTATCGTTCAAGCGTAAAACTTTCTCTATAACTATTTTTCATATTTATTTTTCTTTCATTCTTTCTTTCTTGTTGTTCACATTTCTTTCTTTCTTGCGAGCAGTTATAATGTTCATACTATTTCGCTACATATTCAAAATGCGATTCACTCATAGGGTCGGGGTCTTGGAAATGTACTGATTAAGGAAAACACCGCGGACTAGTTTCAGCACCATGGAAAAATACAGTGACCTAGTTTTATGATGATAGGAAACTCTTTACAGAGCGATACAACAGGAAGCAATCTGATCATCAGAAGTAGTCCCCCCGTCCGACAAGTGTTTCGGCCCGATATACTCCTTTACACTCTAAGGGGGGCGGGCCCACTTGGGTCATGACTCCCAAGCGTCTCAGTCTTCTGTTGTCTTGTTTCGAAAATGAACCCATTTCACTTATGGTAGCAACTTTAAAATCCACAACTCCGCCAGCCGTCGAGGCAATTGTGAAAGTAACAAAGAGAAGACAAATTATTCCGTTCGTTCCGTCGCACATCACAACTAAGGACACATACTGCCCCTGCGCGAAGCCGACGAGTCTAGCCACTGCGCGGTAGTAACTGAAATTCTGTGACTGACACCCCTTATAATAAACGTCGCCTGTCGCAACTCAGTCACAGCCCTTTCACTAGTACCACCAAGAAAGTCAGTGTATCACTGGACAGAAAAATTTTGGTGTTTTCTGAACCGCAGCGTTTATTGTCACGATTTCCATTGCCCATTGCGGTTGTTCCACAGCCAGCCTGATGCCTTTTCGGCAGTTTCACTAAGCCTCTTCAGCGCCCTTGTTCTCTGTCACGTAGGTCTTTATATCATTAAATTACCTACATCTTCTTCCTATTCTCTCACCCTAATCCTTTCATTTTATTATCTTTCCTTACTTGTTTTTCCTGTATTTTCGCATCACTCGTTTGCGAAAAATATTTTCTTCAGTATCCTCAAACTTTACCTTGTGTTTTTCTCATACTGGGATACGTAATTCTATTACATAGATGTCAGTCTCTGCCGGTCGAACCATAGCTGTGAATATACAGTTCTCGCCAGACATACGTCTGCAGTTTCCCCGGTCAGAGCGCGGCCCGACCGGATTGCTGGGCCTGGGGTGTGATAAATTCGTTTCGCTGGACATGAGCAGACTTTTGGTCTACCAGTTTCACCTGACACTAACGTAGGTGCTAAAACTGCCAACCCGCTTTCGCCCAGAGCAGACGGTTGTCTGAGATTTGAAACTGACACGCGTACATCTTGGTCAGTAGGTGGCAGTTACGACATGTTAGGTGTTAAACGTATCGTTTAAGCCGGAAAGGGGAGAGCATTTCGTTCTACGAAATAATAGTTCATCCTTTGTCTGGTTTAAAATATTAAACCTAGTTTGAAACTTTATCTTCATTCTTTCTCTATAATGGCAGTAGACAGGTGGTTCGCGAAGAGTAGAGCTGTATAAGCGAAGTTTCTTAGTTTGTTGCGACAATTTGTCGAACTTCTAGACTTCCATAAATATAAGCGTATAATTCTTAATTGTGCGATACCCTGTAGTGCGTGTTTGAGGTAATATATATTATATCTAGTATTTTGTGAAATGATAAAGTGTTAAGTCGCTTATTTCATATTTCATTAGTTAGATTTTGCGCAGAGTGCCAAATTTATAGTTTGTATTATTTTCTAGTGACGCATACAGTGGAAATACATAATAAATTATATCTTTAGCTTACTAAACTAGTAGCTATAAGGAAGTTAATTTAACTGCTAAATACTCAGTCGAGAATATTTTATATCAAACTTATAAATGCCAGATGCGACATCAGTGAATATTGACGGAATACGAAGATATTCCTAAATTCCTGATGATTGATCTTATATAACTTACTTTACGGGAAATTTAAATGATAAGTCATGCAGTACACTTGCGGTTTAATAATGTAAGTTATAGTGGGTACATATTGTAAAATTATTTGATATGTGTTCTGTCTTTGATATAGTGAAACGGTGGTACCCAACTGTACGAGCGTTCTAGTACGTGAACATTATTTGGGAAGAAACAAATCACTTTCATTACCTGAACTGTAACAGTTAAATGAAGTAAGAGGCCTTCGCGCCAGAATTAATTCTTCCAGAATAACTCTTTAGTACAATTCAGCCCGTTGTGGCAAGCAAAGATCAGAAACATTCCGACAGAGTTTTGACTAGTACTGTGGTGACCAAATATAGTAACTTCCTGAAAGTAGACACCGATCTGACATTCCTTAAATTCTAGAAACCAAAGCTAATGACATTGTGCTCTGCTAACTTTCGTGCCTGGACAATATTTTATGTGACTTAATCAGACATTCGAAAAATTAGAACACCCAAGGAATCGTTCCCTGAGAGTTTAGTACGTCTTTTGGAACTGGGGATTTCTTGGTCAAGGACTGCATTTTCGGGTCTGTGTGAAGGTCCTAGAATTATTATGTTCCCAGAGGCAGCGAGCAAAGTTGTGAGTATAACTGTGTACCCATGGCCATGGCTGAATGAATGAGTGTACGCAGATCAGAGTGTTATTTTACAGTTGTATATTGTCACCCATTTACTGTCTTAATTCTTTTTTTTTTTGTTTAACCTGCAGAATTTGTTACTATTTGCTAGAGTTTCTTTACTTCTTAGGCTAAATCAGATTATTCAACTCTGTGCATACATTTACGAGAAAAGAAGAAAAACTCTTAGCCTCAACCCTACGTATCTATAACTCTTTGGGCCATCATCTGTTCTCTTAAGGGGGCTGTGGGTAAACCCTGGGGTAAGTTCTAACGGGCTTTCTTCTTTGTAGAATTTTCTTAAATTTTATGACTATTTGTATAGGTTTTCCTTGATGTAATTTTTGGTGTTGTGAGAAATTTTGATATGATAATTAAAATATCTCTCTTGAACAAAAAAATCAGTGCGTTGGTCAGCTCGATCCCAATTATCTGTATATCATTGTTATAGTTTTCCCACGTCTGTGTGTTTACCTGTCGTCACGTGTATGTGCGTGCCCGTGAGTAGATAGAGATATATTAATATATATATATATATATATATATATATATTTATATATATATATATATATATATATATATATATATATATATATATATATATATATATCTGTGTTTAGACTGTCTGACGCCTCTAAAAGCGGTCGTAGAAGATAGGTGAGAGAGAGAAGATTATCTCGATTCTCAAAGACAGCCTCTATATCACATCCTATCATCTCACGTGGGGAAATTCTATTGCTTTTCACCAGCTCATACTGTGACTATCACTCATTCCAACCTATTCAGAAGGGACCAAACCAATGTCTTAATTCTCCTATCTAAAATCTACGACATTCTCGACTGTCCCCTCAGCCCCAACAGTTTCAATAAATCATACACTGATGCAACCACAAGCCCTCTTGCGCCCACTTCAACAGCCATGACCCTTGCAGTGAACCCATCGTGTCTCACATCCACGGCCAGATCACTATACTTGGCCGTTTTGAACGAATGTTGCTCGTCTAATCTGGATTCAAATGGCACGGTCAGTTCAATCAGTATGACCTGAAGCGTTGCTGAAGAATGAAGCACTATATCCGGCCGTCTCCGCGATTTTCTGATACTCTCTGGATATGCCCCTCGTCCAGGTAGGTCTACCGCCATCTCCCAGTCGTTTGCACAGTCAAGAAGAGATGGGAAACTGCTACCAGGTTTACTCGGTTTGGGGTGTGCTGACTTTCCTGCCCTCAGAAAGTATGTATTTGCTATGCTCGGCATGGGTTTGCTATTCGCCTTCATCCTTGCCAGATCTATTGTCGCAGCAAGCTCATTTAGCACTTTGTTATGGCGCCAAGTGTATCGCCTTTGCTCTAATGACACCTTACATCCGACTTTCCCCATTTCACAAGGTTGTGGCCGACGGCAGCAGGTCATACATTGATCTAACAACGAAGCTGAGCCTAAGAGGTGCCATATGCCATATATCATTCCATGTCAAGGACCTCTGCAGGGCTCCTTCCCATGTAGTCCATTGGCCTTGTTGGACCTGCTGCACTGCTTTTTGCAACCTCTTATCATTCTCAGCTCCTCGTATCTCCTGAACTACCATGTCTCTGCGCTCCCTGCTTGATGCCTTGGACCACCAGCGGATGTCTCCATGACCAAATCCCCGTCTATTCGTTTGTGTGTATCCGATTACCTCCCTCAGTTTGAGTGACTCTTGGGCAGCATCAACAGCTTCTTCCACTCTCCACTTCCTTCCCGTTTTCAGTGTGGGCTGAATGGACTTAACCACGTCATCAGCTGACTCGCGTAGCATCATTGCAAGCCTTGCCTTTCCAACTTTGTACTCTTCAACAACTGACTTGAAGGGAAGCAGAAGTTTTGACTTTTTGCAGTACAGTGCTACATCTGACAGACCTGGTGGTACCCCTAGCCATTTTCTCATGAACTTGTTGACCTTCTGCTCTATAGCTTCCATTGTACTTGTGCTTATTTCATATATAAGCAGTGGCCACCGCAACTTCGGTATCAACATGAACTGGAGGCACCACAGTTTGAACTTTCCCAGGAGTCTGCTTTGGTCTATGATCTGTAGTCCTCTGTCTGCCATTTCTATTGTCTGTTGCACTGCCTTCGAGTCTTTTAATGAGGCATCGTACACCCTGCCAAGACTTTTAACAGGTTCCTCAATGACAGTAGGGATTCTTTGGTTGAAAACCATAAATATTACCTCTGCTATCTTCCTTTTCCTGGCTGATAGGCTTCTCGACTTCTTGGGTTTGAAGCTCATTCTGCACCAGCTGACTAGTTCATCCAGGCGTGCTAACATCCTCCGGGCCTGATGTTCATCTGATGTCAGAATTGTTGTGTCATCCATGAATGCTTTGAGCGGTGGCATGTGACACATTCCACCGAGCTTTGGACCTATAGCCATTTCTTCAGCCGCATTGAGGATTACCTGCATAACCATCACGAATAGTATCGGCGAGATGGTACATCCCATCGCAATTCCAACTTCAAAGCAAATCCCCTTCGTTGTGTACTCTCTGGTTGAAAATCTGACAGAAAACCCTGCGAAATACAGCTTCGGCATTGCTGCAATCTCTTGTGGAACATGATACATTTCTAGGGCCTGCCACAACATCTGGTGTGGAACGGATCCATAAGCATTCGCTAGATCCAACCAGATTACATGGAGGTTTGTTCTGTCAGACTTTGCCTTTTGGATTGCTTCCCAGATCATTGTGGCATGCTCTAGACATCCTGGTGTACCTGGGATACCTCCTGTCTGAATGGTAGTGTCAATGTACCCATTTGCCAGGAGGTATGTAGTGAGTCTTTTCGCCATCACTGAGAAAAATATCTTCCCTTCCACATTGAGTAGTGAGATTGGCATGAATTGACTGATGTCTGTGGAATTTTGTTCCTTCGGGGTGTAGACTCCGTTCGCCTTTCTCCATTCCTTGCTTACAAGCTGGGTTTTCCACGCATTCTTCAGTAAACGGAGCAGTCGTTTGAGCAACTCGGGGCATCTCTTATACACCACATATGGAACGCCATTAGGACCTGGAGCTGACTTGCACCGAGCTTTCTGGACAATGCTTTCTACCTCTTGCACCGTTGGGAATGTACTCAGCACTGTGGATTGACTCCTGGCTGCGTTCTTCTAACGTCTTATTCGTCGAGACAGAGCGCTGTTGATCTCCCCCTGATGACCTCCCACACCCCTTTTTCGTTCTGTTTATTTTCATTCCTCTCTGAGTAGAGAATTCCCTACCACAGGCACATGGAAATTCCAGCAGTTGTTCAGAGCTCGAAGCCCGTGTAACGGGTCTGGTTGATTCCAATGAGGCGCCTGTGGATTCATCATCCTCCCCCCCCCCTTTTCGGTGAATCCTGGGGGCATCTATCATTCATGGGTCCTGTAGCAATTGAATACCAGCTTACGGGGTGCTAACCCGGTCAGCCGGTTTCTAGTCTTTCCCAGTGTCATCTGTCTTTCCAGAAGTCAATCGGTCTTTTCCCGATCGTCACTGGTTTGACCATGCAACTATGATAGGAAACTCTTTACAGAGCGATACAACAGGAAGCAATCTGATCATCAGAAGTAGTCCCCCTGTCCGACAAGTGTTTCGGCCCGATATACTCCTTTAGGGCCTACACTCTAAGGGGGGCGGGCCCACTTGGGTCATGACTCCCAAGCGTCTCAGCCTCCTGTTGTCTTGTATCGAAAATGAACCCATTTCACTTATGATAGCAACTTTAAAAATCCACAACTCCGCCAGCCGTCGAGGCAATTGTGAAAGTAACAAAGTTTTAAAATACAGTCTTGTGGTTAAAAAGCAGAGGACAGCGATGTCAGAGAATCCTTTTTTTTTTTTTTCCCCTCTCCTTTTGACAAAGTATACAAGTGTGTCTTTCGACTGCTGCTGTTTATTCCTTACCGCACTTTTTTTTTCGCTGTTATGTCCAAGTAATTAAGTACAGTACATGAGAAATGGGGGGTTGTTTCGTGTAAAGTTATTCATATTTTAATACATCCCAAGGTCACAAACTTTTTCCCATGATAAAGCACAACAGTAAACAACACAGACCCATGACGTAGTACACATTTTGTGTGCACAAAGCTGAGAATTTTCAGTGCAAGCATTTCTTCGAAACAAGCGTTTATTTTTTTTAACCTGCAAGTTTTCACATCGAGTTGCATTATATTATGTCTTCTGCAGAAGATGCAGGAACAGTAGATCTGAAAGCTGGACATCCTCCGGCAGGTAAGATTTCCCAAGCATAAAAATGAAAAGTAGGCCTAAAGGGTCAACCTGACCATTGTCATACGTCTTGTCTGGCGTAAGACTGCCGTGTTGTTATGGCTCATCTGTTGTCACCAATCTGTAATTATAAAACCTTTGACATCACGGCTGCACTGGGGCTATGTATAGCGCCGATCTTCTAAGATTGAAGTATTACAAACAACACATTATAAATAAGAGTATTCTAGAAATGACTCATCAACGCGTAGGGAAAGAATGGGTTTCGACCAAAACACACATGCCAGATTTCATGTAGCCTAGGCCTACATTAATAGTACCGTAGTCCATAAAAATATTATTTTTAATGTTTCTAAATGGAAACATTGGTAGGTGGCGACGACAGTAGACAAGGTCTGCCATGTTGACACATATTCTCAGACTTGCAATCCATTTTGACATTACAGCTAGCCTATGGTGACCATATTGTTCAACACAAAAAGGAGGACAAATAGGCCTACCATTTTTTGGTCATAAAAAGTAGGACACATATTTATTCAATAATTATAAGACGCTGAAACATATACTCTTTTTTTTTAACATTCAGACAGTAAGCTAATAAAATCACATTGTTTCGTGCATAGGCCTAGGCCTATTCATTTTTCTGATGATAAAATCTTCAACAAAGTTGGGCTACATATTAAATATGCATAGAAATTTGAGCATGAAAGCTCCTTGAAATTGTACTGCACAAGTAGAGTGCCTTTAACACATTAACTACCGCGAGCCGGTGAAACCGGCTTTTGGAATCCTATCATTTGGACCGCAAGCCGCTCAGAGCGTCAATCTAATTTTAGTAATAAAACGAATGAAAAATGTACTGAAACACTTTCTGATCTTGTTCGAGATTTTAAGTTGCCACCGGAAAACAAATTCCCAAAGCATGGTTGTTGTAGAACACTGGAAAATTGATATTATGTTCATATTTTTCAGCGTTTTGGGTTAGTTACCAAATCGTGTAAAACTGTTTACCGTGGCAACTAGTGAAAGGCCACAAAAAATGCTTGTACATCTCGTCTAACGGATGAATAGGCTAGAAACGTGTTTCAACAATTGACTGATAGATCTAGCGATGAGGACAAGAGTGAAAACGGTGTGCACATTGATTGAAATAGTGATTTTGATAGAGATGGGGCGCAAGCAGTTATAATTGTGAAAATATTGCCTCAGCCATCGGACAGCCGTTAAATAGAGCAACAACCTCTATTAGAGTTACAAACAGTGCTTATTGTAATAGTACATTCATTTATCTTTAAAATGACGTGTAATTCATAAAAATCTGTAAACAATTACGAAAACTACAGCTTACTTTGTGGAAACACCTACAGGATGAAAATGGAAAAAAATTTTATTCAGCCACAGTGTGTTTTTCAATTCGGTAGTTAATGTGTTAATGGATTCTACACTCAAAATATTCATTTCTTTTGTCCATGGACCATGCATAAGCGAAAAAAGTCTCTCAACATTGGCGTTGTGCCCAGGAATAGCAAAAATAAATTGTGCAAGTCTTAAGAATTCTGAATGCAATTCAACATTTCTCGATTGTTCAAAATATTTAGTCCATTTCTTGTGCTTTTCTGTTTCTATGGTTTTTTTTTTTTTTTTTAAATCAGCTGCACCTTTATTTGCTACCGATACAAATGTGCAGCCTCTGCATACAAGACATTATGCTTCATACTCTTGTCGACCACTGGAAAAGCACAGAACATTTTTTTTCACTTCATCCGTGAGAACACACTTCCGTTTCGGCATTTTGAGCGGGTATCTGTAATACAAATATAATATAATGCCATTAATCAATGGCACATTCCATGTAAAAGTTAAAATTATTTGTAAAATGCAACAGACAAGGTTTTAATTTTAACAAACCTATTACTATACTACTCGTGTATTTTTTCATAATAAACTAATTGCAATAAATATAAAAGCAGTACCAACTAAGGTTAATATTATTTGTAATTTGCAATAGACAACGAAGTTATAAGTGACTAAATCCAGCCCCAAGTTTTTATTCATGCCGTTTTGTCTGTTATATTTTCCCCTAACAAATGCCAATAAACCTAAACAGCGTTTAACCTTGGGTAAAATATATAATAGTAATCTATTATAAACTATTTAACAACATGACAACTTACGGTAGTGTTGTTGGCAATTTGCGCGATCTGTCAATTTTGCGGCATTAAAAATTCTTAATTCTATACTTGGAAATCGGATTCCAATGAAGATTTTTCAAAAATTGTGTCTTTCACATGAGTAATTTAGCCAATCACATAAAAGCTGGATATTTCAACATTTAAAAAAAATCCGGCCGGACGCTCAGTTTGGGCGCGAAAAGCCGGGCAATTCCGGACGTCTGGTCACCCTAAGCTAGCCAGCTTTAACTGAACCTAAATGCTGTTTTGAGCTTTGTCAATTTAATAACCCCTGACAAACACTGAGGTCATTTTAAAAATAACCCCACCATAAATTCCATTTCATGTGAAACGCTGCATTTTGGGGCAAAATGTCTACTTCCAGTCTATTGTCGCGCACTTCAGCCAAAATATTTTATCTGTGATTATGTGAAGGGGAGCATGCTGCATGGGCATCAGCTTGATCTCCATATAACTGTTCCTATAGGTCAGAGGTTTTCAAACTGTGCGTCGCGGCTCCCAGGGGTGTTGCGGCCCTCAGCTAAGGGCGTCGCGGTGGCTTGGGAAAAGTGTTGGGCTCGATATTATGAGCCAAGGTCCATCAATAAATATAGATCTTCGTAGTATAGAGAGGAGCCGCGGTGATTTATGCACAGGTCAAGGGAGCCGTGGACCAAAAAAGTTTGAAAACCTCTGTTATAGGTGTTGGCACAACACAGGAAGTAACAGTTACCAGTTATAAGCGAGTCAGTTTGGTGTTGTCCCGCCACAGTCTGCTTTTCCCATTGGGTGCATGGGAATTATGATCAGCCGAACTGTGCACAGATAATTTCCCAGTGGTGCACCCCTGAGTTGACAGCCAGCTGCTTTTTTTTTCCTGGTGTCTCTTTCGCCTTTTTTTCCCTCTTCTGCTTGCCATGAGAGCTTCTTTTCACCCAATCTGAGGTGGTGCCATAGAGAGCATCACCATTTGGTGTGATCGACAGCTTCATCCTCCTAGGTTGCTGGATTTATGTCCAGTACCCTCATGTCTCTCTTGTACACATCTTTGAACCTCATCTGTGGTCGCCAAACTGTTCTTTTGCCAATTGTCTGTAGAAGATATCTTTAGGGATGCAACCATCTTTCATATGTCGGACATGGCCAAGCCAGCGTAGTCTGAGCAGTATTTACATGCTTTGAAGGCCAGCACGTGACAATGCTTCGACATTTGCCACTTTGTCCTTCCATGGGATACCGAGGATGTGGTGTAGACACCGTAGATGGAAGATATTTAGCCTTCTTTCTTACTTAAAATAGGTTGTCCATATCTCACTGCCATATAGAAGTGTGCTGGTGACACAGGCATTATATGCTGCAGCTTTGATCTTCGTTGTGAGTTTGGAGTTTACCTAAACACGTGTTGTGAGGTGAGCAAAGATGGCTGCAATTTGCCAATGGTGGCTGTCAATTTCTGTGTCCAGAGAGAGTTTGTCATTGATGGTAGACCCCAGATATGTGAAGTGGTGAACTATTACCAATTCTTAGTTATTGATAGTAATAACTGGTGCAACTTCCATATTTTAAAAAATTTGGCTTGTCCAGGATTTAAATCAGGGACCTCTCGCACCCAAAGTGAGAATCATACCCCTAAACCAACGAGCCATATGACAAACAAATAGCTATAGAATTCACCGCTACAAGAACATGTGACTACTTGGTGCAGGCTTCCAGCTCCAGTGGTACCTCTATGCTCCATAAGGATCCAAAAGGAAAATGATGAAGTTGTAGTCTACAATGGATGGATCCCTAGACACTCAAATACACCTCGTAATGACAGAACAGGGAACAAGACAAGAACAACCACTCACATACACCTGGTAATGACAGAACAGGGAACAAGACAAGAACAACCACTCAAATACACCTGGTAATGACAGAACAGGGAACAAGACAAGAACAACCACTCAAATACACCTGGTAATGACAGAACAGGGAACAAGACAAGAACAACCACTCAAATACACCTGGTAATGACAGAACAGGGAACAAGAAAAGAACAACCACTCAAATATACCTGGTTATGACAGAACATGGAACAAGACAAGAACAACCACTCAAATACATCTGGTAATGACAGAACAGGCAACAAGACAAGAACAACCACTCAAATACATCTGGTAATGACAGAACAGGGAACAAGACAAGAACAACCACTCAAATACACCTGGTAATGACAACAGGGAACAAGACAAGAACAACCACTCAAATACATCTGGTAATGACAGAACAGACAACAAGACAAGAACAACCACTTACATACACCTGGTAATGACAGAACAGGGAACAAGACAAGAACAACCACTCAAATACATCTGGTAATGACAGAACAGGGAACAAGACAAGAACAACCACTCAGATACACCTGGTAATGACAGAACAGGGAACAAGACAAGAACAACCACTCAAATACACCTGGTAATGACAGAACAGGGAACAAGACAAGAATAACCACTCAAATACATCTGGTAATGACAGAACAGACAACAAGACAAGAACAACCACTCACATACACCTGGTAATGACAGAACAGGCAACAAGACAAGAACAACCACTCAAATACACCTGGTAATGACAGAACAGGGAACAAGACAAGAACAACCACTCAAATACACCTGATAATGACAGAACAGGGAACAAAACAAGAACAACCACTCACATACACCTGGTAATGACAGAACAGGGAACAAGACAAGAACAACCACTCAAATACACCTGGTAATGACAGAACAGGGAACAAGACAAGAACAACCACTCAAATACATCTGGTAATGACAGAACAGGGAATAAGACAAGAACAACCACTCAGATACACCTGGTAATGACAGAACAGGGAACAAGACAAGAACAACCACTCAAATACATCTGGTAATGACAGAACAGGGAACAAGACAAGAACAACCACTCAAATACACCTGGTAATGACAGAACAGGGAACAAGACAAGAACAACCACTCAAATACACCTGGTAATGACAGAACAGGGAACAAGACAAGAACAACCACTCAAATACATCTGGTAATGACAGAACAGGGAACAAGACAAGAACAACCACTCAAATACACCTGATAATGACAGAACAGGGAACAAGACAAGAACAACCACTCAAATACATCTGGTAATGACAGAACAGGCAACAAGACAAGAACAACCACTCACATACACCTGGTAATGACAAAACAGGCAACAAGACGAGAACAACCACTCAAATACACTCAATACACCTGGTACAAAACAGGCAACAAGACGAGACCAACCACTCACATACACATGGTAATGACAGAACAGGCAAAGATGGGAACAAGACAAGAACAACCACTCAAATACATCTGGTAATGACAAAACAGGCAACAAGACAAAAACAACCACTCACATACACCTGGTAATGACAAAACAGGCAACAAGACAAGAACAACCACTCACATACACCTGGTAATGACAAAACAGGCAACAAGACAAGAACAACCACTCACATACACCTGGTAATGACAGAACAGGCAAAGATGGGAACAAGACAAGAACAACCACTCACAGCTACAACTCTCCAATCAGCCAAACAACTCATGGGAATAACATACAAAGAAACCTGGCTGAACAGAAGGGTCATGGGAAACACCGGGAGAGAGGTTTACAGATATGACTGGTGCTGTTCCTAATGACATCATTAGCCATCTTACAAGAAGGGATCAGAGCACCATATTTCAGCTACAAACACAACATAAACCTCTCAGCAATCATTTGAACAGAATCCAAGCACAACACACAACTCAACAGTGCCTGCTGTGTACCTACTCTTATGAAACTGTTGACCAGTGCCCAGCACTTGATGATGTTAAGAAAATGCTCCTTCCTGCAAGGGCAGATAAGTGGAACACCTTATACGGAGCTAAAGATCAACTTGCAAGTACCACTACATGGCATTGATCCGAAGGTTAGAGCCCAAACGCCACTGGATCAACAACAACAAAGCATTAAAATGACACAAACAAGCATGTCATTCATTACTACATTAGTTCTTGAAAATATGTCGGTGGAAAGACATTCTCAAACTTGATTTTTTACTTGTCTTTTGCAGCAGCATTGTCATCACGAAAATATTTTTATTTAAAACTCTTCCAGCTGATTTAGCAAATAACTATCTGGTTTGACTGAATGTGTGGCTGATTTAGCAAATAACTTTCTGTTTGATTGATTGTGTGGCTGATTTAGCAAATAACTTTCTGGTTTGATTGATTGTGTGGCTGATTTAGCAAATAACTTTCTGGTTTGATTGATTGTGTGGCTGATTTAGCAAATAACTATCTGGTTTGATCAAATGTGTGGCTGGCTTACCAGCAGTAATAGGTGTGATGTTTTCAGGTGTTAGATTTTGCAGTTCAAAAATTAGAAACAAAACACTGAAAGGACAAAAAAGTTTCTTGTAAAAACAGAACCACAGAAAGAAGTACTTTTGGTTTTAAAAAGCTGCTGGTAAGATGTTGAAATTGTGGAGCAGTTGTATAAATGAAACAGGTTTTAAAAAAAAAGAATTAGTTTGCCAGTCAGGTTTGCCAGTGTGGTGTGATTAAGATGCATAGACCTTATTTTTAAGAAAATTTGTCACATTGGTTACAGCTAAAATAACTTTTAAATTTACATTTTCTTTAGGATTAGCATTTTCCACTTGTTCATCTTTCTGATAAAAATAATGAACAATACACAGCTACAAAAACATTGCTAAATTTTTATTTTACATCTGACTTCATGCGGACACAACACACATGGATAATTGACCATGAAGGATAACAGATAAGAATGAAGGGTGAAACAGGGATAACAGATAAGAATGAAGGGTGAAACAGGGATAACAGATTAAGAATGTAGTAGACAGTAACTTTCATTTAATTAGGAAGTTTGTAAAACAGATGATGAATATCGATGGCATGTATAGCTTTAATTTGGAAGCATATGAGAATTGAAAGAAGTCAAATCATATGTAGATGTCGTAAATTTGATAGGTATTTAAGTTAGATTAAATCCGTCTGACTAGAACAGGCAAAGTGGTAATTAAGTGAGAATTAAGGTATGAGAAATATATTCCACGAGTGAATAGTTTAAGGGTAGAATCTGTCACTGAGATGAGAAGATACTCTAGTCCAGCCTATCTTTACGACTGTAATTTGTTAACAGACAATCCTACTCTCCATACATTCAACACAAATGTTTAACTATACACACACACACACACAGTTATGTGACAATAAGACACACAAACGTGAAAAACTATTGTAAATGGAGTATGGGCTGAGCTGACCAACACAAGTAATTAAGTTTTGTTAAGTTTATTATCATATAAACTGCTCACAACATCAAACATATATATATCAATGAAATCATAGGTTACAGAATTTGGAAAATAACCCCATAAATGTCATCCCCTCTGTTGAGAAAAGATCCCGCAAGAAGTTAATAACCCCAAAAGGTCAAAAGATTAACGCTAGGGTTTAGAAATAATAAGAGAAGGAAGAACGTTGGGATTAAACAATGTGCAAGAGCTAAGAGGAGTGGCGTCACAACGTACAACCTGGAGAGCACTGGTTTCTGCCTTATGCTCCGTGTTTGGTGCTTAAAGAATTTATTATTATTATAGAAATAGACGATAAAGCAAAGAACAGAGTTCCTAATTAATCTATCCTGTAAAATAACAGTATTAGAGAACAAAAAAAGAAGTGGGTACAATGATTATACAAATAGAAATATTCACGCCTCTTCCTCACACTCTGTCAAATCTGTGGCCACATTCAATCTCGCTTACCTACTAGTTGTTTAACAACATCTTGAACATAATCATCGGTGTACATGGAACAAAATTCAGTGTTGTGCTTCGCCGAAGTGAGCCCCAGTTCCTCCACGAATAATTAATCCTCCTAATGGAGAACGCTTACTTTGGTGGTGATTATTGGATATGATAATGTCACATCAGATAGTTCAGGTAGCAAAATAATTACCAAGATCTAGTGTTCACAGTGGACAGCAGTTAGTACTTCCAATAGTTAAAGGAAATGTCTGGTGGGTAAATCTTTCTGGATAAATCCACTTGACAACACAATGGTCAATAGTTGGGAACAATGTTATGTATAAATATTTTGTCGCAGCGGGCTGATAAAATTGAATGGAAAAATCTGGGTATTTGGTACCTCCAGTTATAATTAATTCTTAATGTCTATACGTTTGGACTCTCTCTCTGGGTGAAGCAAGAGGACCGCACAGGTCAACATCGAAGACCCGATAAAGACTAAGAATTGTTACTGGTTGTATTTAGGCCACTGGCCGGATGGTTTGTGATCAGTACTAGATTTAGGAGAAAACAAAACATTTAATCACAATATCAATATCCTATCCTGTCATGCGTAAGGTTAAGATCTCTTATCCACTCCATCATTTAATTAAATTAGAAGCACACGTCTCTTAGCCTATCTTATCACGCTTTGCTCACCTGGGACGGATTGGGTTTAAGGTATGAGCCTTCCCCCTCCTCCCCCTGGTAAACTCTCAGCGCACAATATCAGTGTTAATTTAATTATTGACTGCTTTACAAATGTCGCTTGTCATTACTAGCTATTTGTTTCACCACATGATATTACACTAGTCACTTACACAATTACATGTAATGAATTAGAAATAAATTTATATTCTGCCATGAGCGTTGCAAAATTCAACGCGTCGTGCCAGAGCAACGCTCAGAGCGTGGTTTTTAGTTTATCACGAATAAACCCTAAAAATCGTCCGTTTAATGCCGTTCATATATTAAAACTCGTAGAATGACTTCCGCTACTATTTAAACAACTAATTTAACTGTAGTTAATAAGCACATGTGCGTGTTTTGATGTTATTATCACAATTTTTGTGAAGATTCACGTGTTTGCGTTTTTCAATGTTATTGCTAGAGAAATATGTCATGCTTTATATTTACATTTTCTAAGTCTCCTAAGCAAATAATTGTGTCAAACTACTTTGAAACATTGCTGACATTGATGATGATTGTTTGGTAGTCACAGTTTGTTGTCAAAATACGGAATCTGTGCAGAAAAGCTAGACACACTACTTTTAGTTGATGAGTGGGCGTAGTCATATTCTGGCCGATCAAAAAGCAACAAAACTAGACCTACTGTAACATCTAATCACTAGTTCTTGGTAGAAGATGAAGCTAGGGATACTATTAAAACATTAAACAAGAGTAAAAAAGTTTTTATATGACGTTATTCTTCTTTACTTGTTTGAAAATTACGTAATGCACGATTGCATAATTTATTTTTTTCTTACAAAGGACCACAGAAAAACTGGTGTGAATAACACTAAATGTACTAATTGTGGCTATAAGCATGTTTTTTTAACTTTGTATATGGATTAACTTGACGTTTGAAGACTAAAAAGAAAGTTTTATTGTCTACAACAGTAATTTGTCTTTGGTAAGATTGTATTCTACAGTTAACTTTTTAGTGTTTTTCAATTTTACATGCAAAATGTTTTAAGTATAACAAACACACTTGTGTTAATACTACCAAAGACATGATATATTACAATTCTCTATCCATTTCCCTACAGTTTGGTATATAATAAGTACATGTTCACAGAAAAAGATTAACATAAAATTTACACTAAAATTCAGTACACTTCACTGAATTCTTCAAAAAATAATTATGGCACAGGGTGGAAAATAATTATGGAATCAAAGAGTTAAAACATCTCTTTCTGGGTGATAGCAAGTGATTAAATTTTACATTACAGCTGGAAAAGTTAGCTATATGTCATTTAATACGCCAGTCTTAGCACTTAGAAAAATCCCAGTGAATTATAATGATAACCTTTAACACATTAAATCACCTAAATGCTAATATATATTACCGCAATCAGAAATTGAACAAACTCCACGGAATGCTACGACACACTTTCACAATGGCTAGAATCACGGGCTAGATTTCCTAAATATCCTGAGCGAACTGATAACTGACTTTGGGAGTACTGAGAATATATATGGAAATGGTGTTATTTCACTGACTGGTGTGAGAAATCGCGCCTTCGGCTGCATTCGACTCTGGAGATAAGATTTTCTGCTCCCTGGTGCCGCCCAACAACAGAGACTCAGCTAAAACGGACTGACCATCTTTGATCTCGTCTCTCTGCTGTAGATCAGATAATTACCTCCCTTGGGATCACGGACAACGAATGTGGTCAGTAAATCTTATTATCTCCCCTTTTGCGTTTGCTTTAAGTCCCCTGAAATGTTGGACATCAAACGTTAGCGGTCAGACTCCTGCCCACCCCCTCTCTTTCAAAGAACCCAATTTTTATCCGCGCGCTCCTGTCTGTCAACAATGCTAATTGCCAAATCAGCTCGTGAGATAATTTATGATAGCGAATTATGCTTTCTCTGACTGTTATCTTAGCCTGTACGAACGTAGGTAAACGCTTGTCAGCGCCTGTAAACAGAAGAAATAGGCATGGCTTTAAAGGTGAGTCTACAGTCAGTGAATTTTGTCAGCGAATTGCATGTTTTTGAGTAGCAAGAATTATAAACCTAAGATGGGGAAGCAAGGTGGACGGGTCACTGCTGCTCTATTTACATATATATGTGACATTAGATACTAGCATTTTCAACTCAGATGTCAAGTGAGTTCTCTTGTTTGGCCAGGGAGTAAGAATAATAATTACTTAGGATGTACAGACATTTGTAAATCAGTGGTTGTAACAGTACAAGGCAGTATTGTTATCTCAGGTCGATTAACACAGACTGGAGTAGGACTTAAGTCACCACAAGGTGCTGCCTCAAGTGTTTTTATTAGTGACTTGCCAGTTGTTACGAACCAAGTTTGTGAAACTTGACAAACAACCTACTATATGACACCATATGAGAAATAATCCAGATGAACTGGGGTCTGGGCACATAACCACAAAATGAGAGGAATCTGTATAGGATGGCTCAGGAAAAAATGTATCGAGGGGGTGACACACATTCTTGTGAATTACAAGCTTGTTGTAAGAGGCGACCAAGATGATTATGTGCTTGGGGCTAGCATCCTCATTGGATAAAAATCGCCATCATCATCAAGCACGTAAATCAGGGCCAGCTGCAGTGTTTGCTTCATTCTTTTAAGAGAGTTCAAAAACAAACAAACCAAACATTGTAGTCATCACCTGTAAGGGATTAGAGACTAAAGATTATACTATACTTGAAGGCAGGCAGGTAGTACCAGAAGATAGAGTGAAGTAACATGGTTCAGACAGCGTGAAAACCATATTGTAATATTGACCCTGTGAAAATAATGCTGTAAATAAATAAAGATAACACAGGAAGAAGTTACTATGTGACTATCCTTGAACTTGGACATTTGAACTAAAAAGGTCAAGGTAGTCACATAGCAGATACCATCATAAGGGAGAGAAGCGTTAGAGATTGTTATACTAGGTCTCAGGTGGGGTGACCAGTTCATTTTCTCACTGCCTGTGCTTTTCCTAATTCAAGAACAGAGTTGGATACCCATTTACAGCTGGGATGTAATACAACCAGGTTTCAAACCAGAACCTGAGTAACTTTATCCCGAGAAACAAGAGCTTTAACCACACTGCCGATCGGACACTACATCCAATGTGAAGTTACAGTGTGATTAGAGTTTCACTAGCTGATGTAATTATCACAAACAGACATAATGAGGATCATTTGAGGGGGTCAAGAACAAATTTGCCATCATCATCATCATCATGTTCCCTGTATGTGGAGTCACTGCTGCATCTGGAAGCCTGTACTAATAGCATTGATGTACCGGAGGTTTCTGTAACTGTTTGTTTTACCTGATGTGGTTGTCAGCCCCTTGACTTAGCAGATTAGAATCATTTATCCTGGTATTATTTTTGCCTTATATGTCTTTGTGTGTTGTTTGAGTATATTTTTAATGTGTTTGTTTTTTGTCATTGCACTATTGACTATTTCAGTGAAAGTTGGCGGCATGCGAGTGGTTCAGCATAAGAAAGAAGGTGAAAAGTCTGATGTTCCATCTATGACCCCAGAGGAGGAAGCTGAATTTGGGACAAGGTATGTCAGACTTGTTCAGCTCTCTCCAGCTTATCCATTGTATGTTTGTTTGTTTGTTTTGCTTTGTTTTTTGTTTGCATTTTTTGTTGTTTTTTTTGTGTGGGTATTTGGGGGAAATTCGTTTACTTGGAAACACGTTGCGAGATGAGTAAATATTAGAATGACAAATGCCTATTGTAACACACTGATATGACTGAATGCTGACATTCAAAACACTGAAATAATGACTGGATACCGAATGTTAAGGACTGAATACTGACATCCAAAACACTGAATTAATGACTGAATACTGAGTGTTAAACACTGAATTGACTGAATACTGATTGTTAAAAACTGAATTAATGGCTGAATACTAACATCCAGAACACTGAATTAATGACTGAACACTGACATTTTCAGACCATGCTTGATCATACTTTGTCATCATCATTGAATTCTCTGCCTACTGGCATTAACGATCTCGTCATCTCCTGTTTTTTCACTCCTTATCACTAATACAGATGACTTCTTTGAGGAAGCATACATCAAAGCAGTGATGAGTTCTGTAACAGTTTATGTAGACTTGGTTATCTGTCCATCAACATTTTGATTAATTCATCTATTATTACATCATGTCTTGTGTTCTGATTATTATTTTTTATCTTTCAGCCCCCCAAAGGTAGACAAGCACCATCAATCATTGATTATTTCTGGAGCTGTGACCAAGGTAAGCTAAGAATCTGCCAGACAGGTCAAGGCAGCTCTGAATCTCATCAGTTTTTATGTTTAAGGGGAAATATCTTATCAATGGTCAGTATGTATAGCATATCATCACAAATAAAAATAATTATAAAACATAACACAACAAAAGAAAATGGTTATCATTTGATTACACACAGTAGGCAAGGTGAAGCTAAACAAGAAGATCTTTAGAATAAAATTTCTAAGACACGTGTCACAGGAAAATGTTTTGATAACACAAAACAAACACAAAAACCACAAATAAAAAATCTTGCTTTATAATTTGCAAATGAGAACAGTCATGCAAATAAATGTTGCGGATGATGGCCAGATGATGACTGAGGGAAGCACCTCAAACTACTCTGGACTCGAATCTTGCAGCAACATAGATCTGCAAAAAGGGAAGCACTGTTAAGTGTATAATACAAGGAGCCAAAAAGCAAGAGGAGTTTTCATAACATTGGAAAATTATTTGGAAATGAGATTCTAAAAAATAAGTACAGATTATTATTTCTTCTTCGTTCACTTTTCAGACATCAACTTGAATATGTTCAAAGACAGCAGCGGTCAGTTTGAGGCTGCTGGTATCTCCATAGAGTGTTTCCAGGAATGGTACTGATGATTTGCCTTCGTCAACCTGAACAACATCCT
The DNA here is from genome assembly GCA_024509875.1 of Oreohelix idahoensis. NCBI lineage: Eukaryota > Metazoa > Mollusca > Gastropoda > Stylommatophora > Oreohelicidae > Oreohelix > Oreohelix idahoensis. The sequence goes on from JAMPIV010012899.1 coordinate 29,945, forward strand.
CCCAGGACAGTACAAACACTAAAAATATATGAGAGCTGCATAATTTATGTACGGTGCAGAATGCTGGAGAGTAACAGAAGAGGAAATGTCCAAATTGTCCTCTTTCCACACAACAACCTGCCTAAGGACAATTGTTCTGATTCCATGGCCAAACACCATCACCAACAAAGAACTGCTAACTCGGAGTCACCAAGAGGACAAGCGCACCATGATAGCGGGTAGATGCTGGCCACATCCTCAGAAGAGGCCCTGACACCATCACCAGAACTGCCATGCTATAGACTCCAGCAGGAAAGTGAAAGCAAGGACGGACAAAAGCTCCACCTGGAAGAGAACTGTGGAGGCAGAGATAGAAAACATGAACTAGAGCTGGGGCACCACACGAAGGTTGGCTGTCGACCGAGCCAAGTGAAGACAGTTTGTTGCTGCCCTACAAGACACCACTAGGTGTGAAGGTCACTGATTGCTTTGTCAGTCAGCAGCCAAGGAACAAAGAAGTGACTGATGATGGCCATATGAGCTTGCTCTGTTTCTCATATGTTGGGCACCTATGAAGTAGATATTCAGCAGTCATTTTATCGGTACCACAGTTAACTCATCAGTAGTTCCTATATTTAGCTTGTTGAATAGATGATATCCCAATCTGTTGTGGACAGTACAGAGTCTGAAGATAACCGCTTGTTCACTTCTACTGAGCTTGTAAAATGCATCATCTTTTTTGTGGCCTTGGTGCTCTGCTTCTCTGCTTCCCACTTGCTCCTGTTATCTGCTCTTGATAAAACTCTTGGTGTCTTCATAAGTTATGCTTTTCAAGCTGAGGTAGCTTTCTACCTTCCTTTGCCAATCTGTCATCCTCTTCATTACCGGGGATGTTGCAGTGAGAAGGAATCCACTTGTGATCACAAAGTTTTGAATTGCTGACATAGTTTGTGAAGCATTACGCTTGGGTTATGTAGGTCAGCATTATTCTGACTACAGTATTGCAGTTTCTGACACTTGTCTTTCAGAACTTTCTTCTGTCATTAGGACTTCTCTTGCAGTTTGTAAGGCTGCTGCCTCTACTCTGAAGTTACTTGAGAATTTCCCTGTTGCAGCTAACAGTTTTTTTTTTTTTATGTATGCCATTGCTTAAGCTCAGAAAGACCCCTCCACCTCCATTTTCTATTGTATTTGTTGCTAATCCATCTGAGTATGCATGAATCCAGGTGTTGCTTAAGTAATGTTTCTCTATGTATTTTGTTGTTGGGACTCTTCTTTCTGTTTCAGTCTGGCTGTTCTTTCTCTCATTACCTGGAATGTTTTCTAACATTTTGAGGAAGCGCTGTTTTTTTTCTTCAAACTAGTAGCTTGTATGCAGTGTTGATGAGCTTAGCTGTTGATATTTCATTGATAGGGTCTAATTTTCATTTCAAAATTCAGTCCTAGTGTATGGGGGGGGGGGGGGGGGGGGGGGGGGGGGGGGGGGGGGGGGTTGTTACAATAATAGGAAAAGTATAAGGAAAATTGTTGTGATTCCATGGCCAAACACCATCACCAACCAAGAACTGCTAACTCGGAGTCACCAAGAGGACAAGCACACCATGATAGTGGGTAGACGCTGACCACATCCTCAGAAGAGACCCTGACACCATCACCAGAACTGCCATGCTATAGACTCCAGAAGGACAGTGAAAGCAAGGACGGCCAAAAGCTCCACCTGGTGGAGAACTGTGGAGGCAGAGAACTATGGAGGCAGAGAACTGTGGAGGCAGAGAGAGAACTGTGGAGGCAGAGAACTGTGGAGGCAGAGAGAGAACTGTGGAGGCAGAGAGAGAACTGTGGAGGCAGAGAGAGAACTGTGGAGGCAGAGAGAGAACTGTGGAGGCAGAGAACTGTGGAGGCAGAGAGAGAACTGTGGAGGCAGAGAGAGAGAACTGTGGAGGCAGAGAGAGAACTGTGGAGGCAGAGAACTGTGGAGGCAGAGAACTGTGGAGGCAGAGAGAGAACTGTGGAGGCAGAGAGAGAACTGTGGAGGCAGAGAGAGAACTGTGGAGGCAGAGAGAGAACTGTGGAGGCAGAGAACTGTGGAGGCAGAGAGAGAACTGTGGAGGCAGAGAACTGTGGAGGCAGAGAGAGAACTGTGGAGGCAGAGAGAGAGAGAACTGTGGAGGCAGAGAGAGAACTGTGGAGGCAGAGAACTGTGGAGCCAGCAACATTTAAAAAAAAAAAAAAGGTGCATACATTGGTAGTGCATGTTTTGGACATATGGACCAAAATGCTATGGCAGGGTAAAAATGCATGGAATAAGGAGTGAGTGCCAGTGCAACAAGAGATATAGAAGACATTCAAGGTATTTTGAGGAAGTAACTGGCTAGTTTCTTAGAACAGCCCTTGTTCTTGAAATATCAGGGTGGTAGAAAGGAAGAGATGTCAGTTTTCAATGACGTAACTTTGGTTTCTAAGTGCTTTTATTCTCCCCCTTGTCTGACTGTTTTTGTGAGTGTTAGCTTCTAGTCTTTATTGATTAGAAATGTTTTAGTATTCTTAGGACAGTCTTGTGTTTGTGTTTTTTTACCCTGTAAAATTGTTGTCTGATGATTTCTTTTTCTTCTTCGTTCGTCCTGAAAAGGACGGTGGTTGCGTTGTGTCTGTTTGCGCCTAAGCTGTGATATCTGCACCTTTCGGTCGACACATCCGACTTCTGCACGGCATTTTTTAAGGACCGGGTTTGCCTTCCCATTTCGATCCATGCTCACTCAGCCAGCCTGCACTACTGCAGACTGTTTCCAGGACCACCATGTGGAGGTGGAGCACGGTCTTGACCAGCTCTGGTTCGCTGGTCCTGACGCAGGCAGTCAAGCTATGAGTCGCTGACTGCGGTCTCTATTGCTGCGTCTTGAGGTCCCGTCTGATGATTTGAACCATGTAAACATTTTCTAGCAACTACTGCAGATAGCCTGTGATGATTTGAACCATGTAAACATTTTCTAGCAACTACTGCAGATAGCCTGTGATCATTTGAACCATGTAAACATTTTCTAGCAACTACTGCAGATAGCCTGTGATGATTTGAACCATGTAAACATTTTCTAGCAACTACTGCAGATAGCCTCTGATGATTTGAACCATGTAAACATTTTCTAGCAACTACTGCAGATAGCCTGTGTCTGATGATGCCTGTGCCCAAGCACAAACGTTTGCAGTGGTTATTTCTGCAGATGAGGTTAATATGACATGACTTGCCTGATGAAGCAGTACTTATTCTTTGTCTCCTCACAGGACCACACACAAAAACAAGATGTTACAACGACATTATATTCATAAAATAACTTAATGAATTATATTTATGTCACAAAGTCATATTCTTTAGGGCTTGAAGTTTTGAATGCTCAAGGACAGATTACTACAGCACCTGAGTATTGGTGGACATGTGATGTAAGCTTGTCATTTTGGTGAAATATTGTGTGTGAAGCAGGTGTAAAATGTTAGCATCTTTTGTTTCCTCTACAGGGAGACAAGGACTTTACTACTCAGGCAGTCAAGAGCTTCCATGAGAAACCTCTTCCAACCCACGATACCAGACCACGTCCACCTCAAATCACCCAGCACATTCACCAACCAAGGTAGACGGAGAACCTTTCACGTACGAATCCTGTGGTTTGATCAAAGATATGGCAATATGGACATGGTTATGGTTAACTGGCATGAGAACATATAAACAGTCTGGCAGGTTCTTGCAAATTTGCTACATTTATTTTGAAAGTCTGTGTAGGTGTTTGTGTTGTCAGCAGTTTTGTTAACAGCATGTCACTGTTTATTTTTGTTTTTGAATTATTTTTTGTTAATAATGTGTCATCGTAACCAGACAAAATACCAGTGGAACAAGAGGTAAGCAGAAGATCACGGCATTGGATAGAATACACATTAAGGATACCGGTTGATAGCATTACAAGGCAGTTATTACAAATAAGGGAGGGAAACCTGAGGCCTGTAAACAGTAAATTAATATGAAACAAATATAAAGGTATGTTATCAGGTACTCGCAGGAAATAAAGAAGTAGAACACCGGACAACAGAAAAACATGTCTGTTGTTTTTCTGTTGTCCGGTGTTCTACTTCTTTATTTCCTGCGAGTGCCTGATAACATACCTTTATATTTGTTTCATATTAAATTACAAGGCAGTCCTTGTTCTCGAATCCCCATATTAACAGAGATAGGGAGGATGAAAAAATACATGGAGAATGGGATACGATACAGACTGAAGAGGACATTAAAAGCTTGACCAGATCGTAAAAGGTGGGAAGATGATTGGAAAATGTTGAAGGGCCTGTGGTCCATAGTTGAAGGGTAATTTTGATGATTTTATCAACTCTAATAGATGTGATTGTTACAGGGTCTGATAGTGGTGATTGTTACAGCTTCTGATAGTGGTGATTGTTACAGGGTCTAATAGTGGTGATTGTTACAGGGTCTGATAGTGGTGATTGTTACAGGGTCTGATAGTGGTGATTGTTACAGCTTCTGATAGTGGTGATTGTTACAGCTTCTGATAGTTGTGATTGTTACAGGGTCTGATAGTTGTGATTGTTACAGGGTCTAATAGTGGTGATTGTTACAGGGTCTGATAGTGGTGATTGTTACAGGGTCTGATAGTGGTGATTTTTACAGGGTCTGATGATGGTGATTTTTACAGCTTCTGATAGTGGTGATTTTTACAGCTTCTGATAGTGGTGATTTTTACAGGGTCTTATATTGGTGATTTTTACAGGCTCTGATGGTGGTGATTTTTACAGCTTCTGATAGTGGTGATTGTTACAGGGTCTGATATTGGTGATTTTTACAGGCTCTGATAGTGGTGATTGATACAGCATCCTTCTTTATTTTGTGAACTAAAAGATCTTTTGAAATTTGTTTCGTTTGTTTGTGTTTTTTATTTTTTTTTTTATTTGCACGCTTTCTTAACTCATTCTAACCCAGGAGCCCTATGGTGCACCACATTGGCCTTTATTTTTACCCACGGGCGTATCCTGCGCTACCGTGATATATGGCTAATTTGAATTAAAAAGAAAATACCTGAAAAGCTGGTTTAAAATCATTTCATTAAATCCGGAACACGTGTATGAATGTGAGCGGAAAATAAATTTCTGAAGCTGAAATTAGAATTTTCATTTCTTTGTAATAAAACTTCTTAGATTAATTTTCAGCTGGATATACGTTTTGATTCCAGGGCTTTTACCATCAAGGGATTAAGTAGAGCTGAAATTTTAATGTGTATGTGCAAAATTTTTATTAATTTTTTTTTTATTTATTTTATTGCTTCTACACTTTACAAGACATAATAATCAATTACATCACATAAAAACTCAACATTGTTTCACAACATTCTTCGACCAATTTCCAAAATTTTGACGCATAATACTTATATATGCTAAATTAATATATGTCTACTGCCTGTTTTTAAAACATCACTTGTAGAAAATAAAAATGCCTCCATTTTGGGGGCCTAGGTAAAACTGCCTGGGTTAGAATGAGTTAATGGTGGTTAAAGTGGAGAGCTTACATCAAGTTGGGGGTAGAGAATTGTGTGATAAATTAAAATGTAGTATTAAACTGATTGGGGGTGGGGGGGGGTTGGGGGGGGGAATGGAGTGTTTAAGGAGGAAATCGAGTGATAGAACTGTACCCAGGTTATTTATCATCTGTCGGGTGCTTTAGGAAATTAGATTTACCTCATCAGTGGTGTTCCTGGGAACGGCCCTCCCAGTTTTGGAACTGAGGCAGTAGATGCGTGTCTGTTTAGATCCCGCTTGATTAACAAGCTTTTGATCTCCAGTAGTGTATATTAAAGTGTCTACTGGTGACACATGTTTGTTGTGCTCAGCACCAGGAAAATAATTATGAGGTTTTGATAGGGGCTGACAACTCAGTCATGTAAAATCTATTGCCATAGAAACCACCACTGTACGTAGTATGTGCATGCTTGGTCAAGGCTTCCTGGAGACTGCCACAATAATGGCTCTATGCTCTATAAGGAACACGAGTCACTACAGGCTCTACAAGAACAACTACAGTACAGGCTCTACAAGAACAACTACAGTACAGGCTCTACAAGAACAACTACAGTACTGGCTCTACAAGAACAACTACAGTACAGGCTCTACAAGAACAACTACAGTGCAGGTTCTACAAGAACAACTACAGCGCAGGCTCTACAAGAACAACTACAGTACTGCTCTACAAGAACAACTACAGCACAGACTCTACAAGAACAACTACAGTACAGGCTCTACAAGAACAACTACAGTGCTGGCTCTACAATAACAACTACAGTGCAGGCTCTACAATAACAACTACAGTGCAGGCTCTACAAGAACAATTACAGTACAGACTCTACAAGAACAACTACAGTACAGGCTCTATAAGAACCACTACAGTACTGGCACTACAAGAACAACTACAGTGCAGGCTCTACATGAACAACTACAGTGCCGGCTCTACACGAACAACTACAGTACAGGCTCTACAAGAACAACTACAGTGCTGGCTCTACAAGAACAACTACAGTGCTGGCTCTACAAGAACAACTACAGTGCTGGCTCTACAAGAACAACTACAGTACAGGCTCTACAAGAACAACTACAGTACAGGCTCTACAAGAACAACTACAGTACAGGCTCTACAAGAACAACTACAGTACAGACTCTACAAGAACAACTACAGTGCTGGCTCTATGCTCTGTAAGGAACACGAGTCAGTACAGGCTCTACAAGAACAACTACAGTACTGGCTCTACAAGAACAACTACAGTACATGCTCTACAAGAACAACTACAGTACAGGCTCTACAAGAACAACTACAGTACAGGCTCTACAAGAACAACTACAGTGCAGGCTCTACAAGAACAACTACAGTACTGGCTCTACAAGAACAACTACAGTGCTGGCTCTACAAGAACAACTACAGTACAGGCTCTACAAGAACAACTAATGTACTGGCTCTACAAGAACAACTACAGTACTGGCTCTACAAGAACAACTACAGTACAGGCTCTACAAGAACAACTACAGTACAGGCTCTACAAGAACAACTACAGTGCTGGCTCTGCAAGAACAACTACAGTACAGGCTCTACAAGAACAACTACAGTACAGGCTCTACAAGAACAACTACAGTACAGGCTCTACAAGAACAACTACAGTACAGGCTCTACAAGAACAACTACAGTGCAGGCTCTACAAGAACAACTACAGTGCAGGCTCTACAAGAACAACTACAGTGCAGGCTCTACAAGAACAACTACAGTGCTGGCTCTACAAGAACAATTACAGTGCAGGCTCTACAAGAACAACTACAGTACAGGCTCTACAAGAACAACTACAGTACTGGCTCTACAAGAACAACTACAGCGCTGGCTCTACAAGAACAACTACAGCGCTGGCTCTACAAGAACAACTACAGTGCTGGCTCTACAAGAACAACTACAGTACAGGCTCTACAAGAACAACTACAGTACAGGCTCTACAAGAACAACTACAGTGCTGGCTCTACAAGAACAACTACAGTGCTGGCTCTACAATAACAACTACAGTGCAGGCTCTACAATAACAACTACAGTGCAGGCTCTACAAGAACAACTACAGTACAGGCTCTACAAGAACAACTACAGTACAGGCTCTATAAGAACAACTACAGTACTGGCACTACAAGAACAACTACAGTGCAGGCTCTACATGAACAACTACAGTGCCGGCTCTACATGAACAACTACAGTACAGGCTCTACAAGAACAACTACAGTGCTGGCTCTACAAGAACAACTGCAGTGCTGGCTCTACAAGAACAACTACAGTAATGCTCTACAAGAACAACTACAGTACAGGCTCTACAAGAACAACTACAGTACTGGCTCTACAAGAACAACTAAAGTACAGGCTCTACAAGAACAACTACAGTACAGACTCTACAAGAACAACTACAGTGCTGGCTCTATGCTCTGTAAGGAACACGAGTCAGTACAGGCTCTACAAGAACAACTACAGTACTGGCTCTACAAGAACAACTACAATTCACGCTCTACAAGAACAACTACAGTACAGGCTCTACAAGAACAACTACAGTACAGGCTCTACAAGAACAACTACAGTACAGGCTCTACAAGAACAACTACAGTACAGGCTCTACAAGAACAACTACAGTACTGGCTCTACAAGAACAACTACAGTGCAGGCTCTACAAGAACAACTACAGCACAGGCTCTACAAGAACAACTACAGTGCTGGCTCTACAACAACAACTATAACAAAACTACAACTACAACTACAAAAACAACTATACAGTACTGGCTCCTCCATGCTCCGTTAGGAGCAACAATGAGAAAGAATTAGCATAATTTAAAGGGAAAAAAATAAATCATAAACTAAAAAAATTTCTTATTATTAAAAAAAAAAAAAAATTGAACCAGGAATCATCTAATGACATTATCTAGTCAATCTATGATGTTTTGTTGAGTAGGCTTGCCTTTAGTAGTCATTTGTGGTAACAAACATTGTTTATGCCAGTTTCCTGAATCAAAACCTGTTTTTTGGTTTTTTTTAAAGTTATAAAGTGAAGCTCACAGGAAGTGTTGCATTACTCACAATTGTATTTTTTATTTTAATAATCCTATTTCTTATATTGTTACCTTCTGATAAAATGAGTCCTTGACAAGAATAGATCAAAATATTTGTCCTGTAAATTGTCAGCATCAGTTTTAATGCCCTCTGATGCTTGTGACACTAAGGTTGACCATTATCTCCAGAACCCTATGTCTGGAGGGTTGCCTGTCAGTTCTGCTGGTGATTCCCATCCATGTCATGCTGTCATTTCATTTACTGTTGTCTGTCAGTCTTCCCCCTTCCTCTGTCTTTCCTAGTGTCATCAAGTTGGTCACTTACAACCATTATTAATTTTATTTTTTAGTTTTTTAATGGCAAAAACTAATGTTAGCATGTTGTCCTCGGTACTTGTCGCTATAATTATTAACTTCAATGTTTGTACTAGAATTTGTAAAACACTTTGGAAAATGAAAAAAGAAAAATGCTAAAAATGGTTGAATTTTATTGTATTTGACAACAAATACTGTTTCATATCCATTTGCAGTTTTGTCTTTTTTTTCCAATTTGATGTTTGCTTCCCTTGAATGTTTTTTCTCATGTTTATCCTGCACTGTTTGCTTCCCTTGAATGTTTTTTCTCATGTTTATCCTACACTGTTTGCTTCCCTTGAATGTTTTTTCTCATGTTTATCCTACACTGTTTGGTTTATTTATTTTTTTAAATCAGTTATGTCCCAGTCAGGAATTGATTTAGTTGATATTGAGTGCCTCACTAGTTGTGTCCCATTATTGGGCTTCCTTTATATACAATTATAATGTCCCACATGACAGTGCTGATGTCATTGATGTGAAATCCCCACATGGCAGGCCTAGTTTGAGTTTAGTCCTGCAGAGAAAAGATTGTCAGTTTTTTTTTTTTGTAGTTGGTGGATTCATGAACAGTTAGTAATGTTTGGCTAGTGATTAACAAATTGTATTGTGAAATAACACTGATTTATTGTTAATAGCATAGCATGTATAAAATCTACTGTCACGCAGCACAGTATAAAAGGTAACGGTAGTCATAAAACAGATATTGCCATAGGGATATAAGTATATAAACCAATAAAACAGTAATGAATCAGTTCTACAAATTAACGGTTCACGTGAAACAAGGGACGTTTCGGGTTTTACCCTTCATCAGCCACAGTTACAAACAGGTGACAAGGACAAGAATTACATATAGATACTACAAAAACATATGATGAGAAACATACAGAAAATGAGCGAAACAAGCAGATGGAAAAATAAACAACCACAGTGATGAGCGAAAAATGAACAATAATAATACAAGAAAATCGTAAAACCTGAAAGAAATACCGAAACAAGAAAGTAAATAATCAACGAAACGAAAAAAAGAATGAACAAAACTATCGAACACGCAAAAGGTCACTTAGCTAGATCGGAAAATGCTTGGAATAAAACACTGAGGCACTTTATCGAAGAAATCCCGTATCAAAGGAAATGACATATAAGATCGCGACAATAAGATACGAAACGAACCAAAACAAAAACATAAGAAGACAGATCGGAAAAAAATAACGAAGAATGAAAAAGAGAGAAAAACCACCAGAATTTATGCAAAATGATGTTGGATATTAAGCCCTTTTGGAGTTAAACAGCCCATTTGAAAAATAAGACGATTCTCCAACGAAAAGCGAGTCCGGTCATCACCGACACATGAAAGGAGGGCAGTAACATGAATATCGGAATTACCTGAATGGTCAGGCCTATTGAAATGAAGGGACACCGGTAAATGTTTGTCGTGATAGATGTAATTTAAGTGCTCACGAAACCTCTCTGCCAAACGTCTGCCAGTTTCACCAATATAGGTAATGCCACACCTCTTGCAGATGATAGCATAAATCAGGTTTCTAGATTCGCACGTGAACGACTCTCTAATGACAAATTTTCCTTTCGGAAAAGTGACTGTCTGAGTTTGGAGTACAAACGGACAGCTCTTACATATACGGCGTTGGCACGGTTTAGTACCAAAGTATGAAGGGCCAGTATGTCTCAAGCGACTGTGTACAAGAATATCCCTAAAATTCCTATCCCTACAATATGCCACCAAAGGTGTATCACGAAACAACTCTCTTGTGCCAGGATCAGAGTGGAGAATAGGCAGATGTCGAAACAGAATTCTCTTCACCGCCAGACAGTGAGGATGGAAAGTTAGAACCAGTTTGAGTCTGTCAGATTGGACAGAAGGTTTAGTAGTGAGTGCCATCTGACGAGTGACGAGTGTGATACGATTAAGAGCATCAGATAAAACATGTTCTGGATAAAGACATCTGCGAAAGAACTCGAGCATCTCTTGAGCTCGCTGATGGAAATCATCGTCATCGTGACATAACCGACGCAAGCGAAGAAGTTGAGAAAAGGGAATGGAATTTTTACAACTAAGAGGATGCGATGAAGTATAAAGAAGGAAACCATGAGCGTCAGTAGCCTTATAATAGACAGACGTTATAAGACCAGTATGGCTAATAGTCACAGTGATGTCAAGGAAGTTCACTGAAGTCGTAGAAATTTCAGAAGTGAATTTGATGGCAGGATTCCATAGGGAGCGAAGGGTTAGAGACTTTACTGTAGAAGGTTCAGCTTTATGAAGTAGGGTGAAGAGTTCCTTTCCTGCCTCCCCTAACTCAAGAGCAGAGTCAAGAACTCGTATACAGCTGGGTAGACTGGAACCTGATGCTACTAGGTTTCAATCCCGGAACCCAATAACTTTACTGCTGAGAGGCAAGTACTCTAACCACTTAGCCAGTCAGATACTCGTATCACAGTATAGTTTGATAGTGTTTTGTCAGTAGTAGATCACTGGATCCTTGAATGTGGGTATTTGTCCAGTTTAAATAGTGTTTTGTTAGTAGTTGATCACTGGGTCCATGAATGTGGGTTTTTGCCCAGTTTTAAGTCATAATGTTTGTTATCCAGTTGTAAAAGATCCATTGTTACTTAGATTTTAGATGTTAGAGTTATTAGACTTTATCTGAGTCGGATAGCTTTGTGTTTTGTGTGATACAATTTTTATACAATTGATGGTAACTGATTATACATTTTTGAGAAAGTAGAAACTTGTCTAATGAATGAAGAAGACCCACACACACACAAAAATTAGTACTCATTTTTTGTCTTCAAACGTCAACTTGAATATACTTGAAAAAAGTAGTGGTCAGTCTGTCTCTTTTCTCTACACTTTCTTTTACTACTATATCTAACATTTTGTGTATGTATATTTCAATTTCTGTCATTATTGTCAGCAGCTGTATTTTTCTTTACCATAATTCAGGTAATATATCAGAAAAGTGGGTGTTTAATGCAGATTGTATACCAGGTAACATGTGGCAGAACATTGCAAAATCATATTTAAATTATGTAACACACTGAATCCAGAAGACCATAAAAAACATCATCCAACCTCAGTATGTCTGTTGCCAACTCTTGTAGTTTATGAATTTCGACATTAGTTCTCTAATAAGTCATGACATACTTCACAGATGCTCAGAAATAATTTTAATTTCCATTTGCATCAAATAACTGATGTGTAAAATACAAGTAAGCAGAATTTACTCAGATTTCATCATGTGACATTCCAGCACACCCATCCTGACTTACTTAAATAATCATTTTTGCCATTACTCAGATACTGAAGTGAGTTAGTAGTATCACAGTATCTCAGAATTCAACAGTTGATTAATGTTTTTGGCATCAAATCACGTTTTCGTTTTGTTTTGCGCTGCATAAGTCATTGATCTTTCTGTATCAGTTGTTGCATTGGTAGTCCAGATTTATGTTGTTACTGTAGTTATTAAGTTTTCAAGATTGTCCCATTACTGTCACAGATTCAAGATGACATCTTCCAGATAATATTACTCGCTTCTATAAGATGTTCTTGCAGCTGTTCTTTTGTATCATCTTGACCCAGATGTTATCATTATAGGTGTAAATAAACTGCACAGTTCATTGAGTGTTCACATGTCACACATATGCTACGTATCTAGATCAAAATATGTTTATTCTGTGACATGAACATTTCTGTCAGAAGAGATTTGTGACGTGCTGCAGTTAAATGTATAACATGTCAGTTCCATGAAATTATATGGCATCTGTATTCTGAGACATAAATACATTCATATACCTGAGGAAAGGTGTCCCAGAGACCCTTGTAATAGTGCAACAATTATAACCTCTAGAACTGAAACACTTGATGATGAAGGGTAAGGCATGTTTGAAGATGGTATGTCTCAAGTGTCAGAGTCTGAGAACCTTGAGTTTAACATTCATTGTTATGCTCATTTTTCAGGTTACATTGTCAGTTTTATGTGCAGTTTAGATACTTTTAACATAATATTATGACACATAACAGTTTTATCACTTGATAGCAGAGAAGTTGAAGTTTTACAGAAATATGGAAATTTCAGATTGTAACCAATAATTTACACATTACTGATTGTGTTACATTTAGACATCATTAGTTTATCTAATATCACTTTACGTTCTACCATTCTTGATGTTGTTATAGGTAGTGTTTTAATGTCTGCCATGGTTATGTCTCTTTATAAGCAGTGAGTCAGTGCAACTTAACATTTATATTATGTCTTCCTGTGTAATGTTGCCAGTATTTTAAACCTGAGAATATTGCTGGGGTGGTTGTAGTATTTGCTCAGTAAACAGAGTTCCAAATTTGATCTGTGCTTGGTTGAAAAATGTCATTTTGTTTCTGGCTTAGTGCTGTAGTTGTGTGGTATTTCAACATTATATAAACAAACATTTGACCAAGTCGGGGGCTTACATTTCAGTTCTGCTCTTATCTTTCCATCTCTTGTTTGGTCATTATGTTTGCTTGTTATTGTGGTTTTCCCCGCCTGCTAGCCACATATTTCTAACAGAAACTTTTCATTCTTATTATGGCTTCTCCAGTTCCTGCTTGTGTTGTATCTAGCATCAGTGACCACTACTTCTTTAGTGTGTTGTTGCTTCTACATTCATGCAGTTATAAACTTACACAGTGAAGACAGACTTTTTTAAACAGACTTGACCACTGGTGTAGATTTTTTATTACTGCTATAACATTATACCAGCAGTAGAAGTCCTTTGCTGATAATCAGATTGATAGCATGGCCTTCACCAACCCTGTTGATGATGAGAGAAGCTTGAGACACACCGCAGACTTCATGAAAGAAATAGACATGTTTATATTAGAGCAAATGAAGATGACCCTCACCTTATGTATCCTGAGAGGCTGGAACACTGTGAATGATGTCTTTGCTAGTTCCTGCAAACTCTTAGAATGTTGTTAGGTCCTGGAAACGTGTAAAATTTTGTTCAGTAACAGTGACAGAGAAAAATGCCATTTTCTTAGGGCATATTGTAGAAATTCTAGAGATCTTCTGCTAGAAATGGTAAACTTTTCCCTGATGTGTACAGACAAACCATGTTTGTTACTTTGTTTAGGAACATGTCTGCTACACATTAATGATTTTTTTATTTTTGAAAGATATAATTCATCATTTGAATATTCTGTCATATCGAAAGAACTGATCTGTTTTCTTACTGTAGTTACTGCTTTATTGGTCATTACAAAATATTGGTGGTCAAGAATTTTCTAGGAGATGTTTATTTGAAAGTTAATTTATTGTAACAACATTTATAAGTAGAACACATTTTAATTACTTAGATCTCACATGAATGAGTATTCATTTTTTTTAACATTTAATTACTTGTCATATCTTACCAATTGATGTAACTTTTGGAGCTTTATAAAAATACTTATTTTGCTGTTGTATGTTTGTGGTGTTAGTTCAATATTGTTAAGATGTTCTGTTGTTGTACCATTCTGCTGAAAGTTGTGCTCATTGTTGTTGAGTGGCTTTATTCTTGTTTAGATGCTGTGCTTTATGAACAAGTAACAGTTGTTTCTAATTATGATAACATTAACCATCAATTATTAACTAATAAATCATGGAATCAAATGATCATTGCTTTAGATTATTTTATCATTTTTGTTATTGTACTATTGTCATAAACAAAATACATTGAATTCTTCTTTCTTTAAGTGTGCATTGGTGTAGCCTTCGCTTTTACTGGGGTATGAACCGCTGTCTAAAGGATGTTGATGGTGTCGTAATGACAACGGTCCAACACGGGCGATGCTATTTGGACTTGACAATAATAACGCGAATGTTTCTTTCTTGGAACGTGAAGGAAGGACTTCAATAACAAGCAGGCACGTCAACGAGTGCCAATGTGTATAGGGACGAACTCGTTAGGTTTACTGACATCATAATTTATTTAGGATGAAAATACGTTGACGACAACAGGTTACAGTACTCCAACATGGATTCCACAGTAAACGTACATGTAGCATATATATAGGCATGGTACAGGCATAATAACTTCCTCACATAAGATCAGGGTTTGACCTTGCGTCAATGTCATGACCGTTAGGACTATTCAACCATAAAGATCTTGGAATAAATATATTGATTCTGTCCTACAATTCTGGTCGGGTACTTTAGTAGCTTGGTACCCCTGACATGGCAGATCCATACATACTTGCATATAATATAAACAACGAAGGTTATGTCCTAGTGCTTGGCTAACCTCTCTTCGTCGCCGTGACTCGTACGACGGCAATCCATATATTATTACAATCCAATAAACCGTAAAGGATGAAGCCTTGAATCCTTTATAATATTAAAATACTTTCGGTGAAATTCCCCGTTGATCCATTATAGCACCCCTTTGCAGAAAGGTGCTAGCTAGATGCCAACGAAGGATGGTGACACGAAAGTTCAAGTAAACAATTCACTTCTTACCAAAACTGGTTCGGACTTACGTGTAGTGTAATCCGACAATGACTTCTACCAAGAAGTCATTGTACCAGAAGAATAACTAACCCAACACACTGGGTATATATAGGAATATAGGCAACAGACTCAATGTCTGGCTTGAGATGCTGGCTTTCATTTTTTTAACCTCTGACGTCATCTGCCTTGCTTGGCCACAAGCGCGCACGAATTCCCCTACACCAAATTGTGCATATTCGTGCGTGACAGAAGACATTTATAAAAAACAAACATCAACATAAGTTGGTGTGTACTCACTCAACCGAAGTATAACCTGATGACTACCCGTGAGTGTTTAGAATACAATAAAGGAGGCATCAGCTTCCTTCACACCGTCCGCAAAAAATTTAATTCTATTAAATTTTTTTTTTCTTCTTTCTTTCATTTAATTACCGCGGAGAGGTGAAACAAGCTTACAAATATGTATTATATACTAATAATACTAAGAATGCAAGAGAGGCATATTAATCAAAAAGAGGAGAGTGAACGAACAAAATCAAATTCAACTCAACTCAAAAACAAATATGCATAAAAGCATATCATCACAATTGACCAACTTTGGAACAATGTGGAAGATATGAAAGAAAATCAAAGCATAAAAGGATGATTAATTGAACCCAAATGCAATAAGTAATAAAGAGATATGGTAATACATGAATTTAAAGGAAAAGATGAAAATGTATAAAAATTAAAAAATGAGAAGTGGCAAAAATCAAAGAATATGAATACAACACTTGAAGTCATCAACACACCTAACCGTGTCTAAGGATGAGTAGTATCATTAAATAACTACCAATGACGTATCACTATCTAAAATGAGTGATAGTTACTCGATGTAATCATTAGGATTAAAATATTTATAGTTAATTATATTAAACTAATTAAATATGTTCATTAATCACAATGTACTGAATAATGTTTCAGTTTATTACACTGCTACAAGTTCAATTAGTTCTTGAAGATTCTAATTTAACTTCAAAACAGTTCATAAACACGAAGATCCCTAAAAGTTTTAGTATGTTGAAATACCAAAGATTCCACAAAATATTGTTAAATAGTTCACGATATACTATTGTTTATCTAAATACACAATGTATCTTTACGCAGATAATGTCATAAATACTAAAAGTTATGTGATCCTCACTGTTATATATAATTCACTGTTTTGGTTCTTTTTTTCGTTTCAAGTAATTCAACGGAATGTTACAACTTTATTTACTTGATTAAGTATGTACAAAAATGTCACTGATTCACAAAGTAAAGTTCAAAGAACGTCATGTTTACAAATGTGATGTAGTATGTGTAGAGGCATCCACATTTGTAGGGCGTACCAAGACGCATGATTCAGTCTCTACAAAGAAATTTGATCCCAGAAGATAACGCTGGAGTTTTGTTATAGACCACACGAGAGACAAAAGTTCCTTATCGAGAACGGAGTACTTTTGTTCAGCCGACGTAAGTTTCCTTGAGACGAACAGTACTGTGTGCAAGGTGCCCGCATACTCCTGTAGTAACACGCTTCTAATACCGTAGGCAGAGGCGTCACTGCGCAAGATGAAAGGGAGGTTTGCATTAGGCAATTGTAACATAGGAGGTTTAGAAAAGAATGCCTTAATGGTGTCCAACGCGATTTGGTGTTCCTCCGACCACCGAATCACGTTAGCCGCGCCCTTTTTTAATAACGAAGAGAAAGGTGCAGTAATAGTGGACAGATGAGGTATGAACTTAGCGTAGAACTGAACAAGACCCAATAGTGATCTCACTTGTTTCTTAGTTTTGGGAGTAGAAATGTTGAGGATCTTAGAGACATTACTGTCCTCAGTATATAACCGACCGTGACCAACGCGGTGACCTAAAAATGAAATTTCGTGAAAACCCACGAAAGCTTTAGAAGGCTTAGCCGTTAAATTACATGACCGTAAAGTGGACAGTAATGTTTTCAATCCAGTAATGTGTTCATCCCATGTGTCATTAAAGAGACAAATGTCGTCAATATATGTAATGACATCGGGACGATGAGACAGTACGCGACGCATCATGCGTACAAATGTAGCCGGTGCATTTACTAAACCGAATGGCATGAAATTATATTGAAATAACCCCCGTGGAGTCGAGAAAGAAATGATCTCTAGAAAAGAAAAGAAACAATGATTAGTAAAGAAAAGAAATGATGACTGCATAGGCTGAGTCGTCAAAGAATATGACATCAAAATTCAATATCAGTAGGTTAGTATCTGCGTGACGCAGAATCAGGAACCAATTGTAATCGGAGAGAATGGTGGTGAAAATACACACCATTGTCCAGCTCGATAGCCATGCGAGCATCTTTATTGGTTCTAAATGTAACCACGGCGTCACCATACCTGTTCTTGGTATGTGGTAATAGACGTACGAACTTAACGTCTGCCGTGTGATTGAGAAAATCTCCCAGTGCCTGCCAAGTGGTTCGTTGTGGCAGATTTTGCACAAGGATGGTGCGAGAAGATGCACCTCTACCAATATAAGTGGTAGCGTTGTCACAAGAATGTGAATAAGGTTGATGGGTAATCTTAGCCCTCTTAGGTAAGTTATAGTCTTTATTATTTACATGTATAGAATTATTGTTCTTAAATGAAACATACTTTTGTACCTGAGTCTGATAACTTACACTAGGCAAAGGTGGTGTACGGCATGTCGTATACCCCTGCTTGTTGGACAAATTGACAACTTTGTCGACAACCTTATTGGTTTTAGTTTTCTCACTTTGAGTTATAAGACTTATTTCTTTTAGGAACATCCTTTACTTTTTTCTCAAACGTCACCTTTTTCTTACGATCAGTTGCCTGCTGATCAAGTCGAGGGATGGTATATGTCCCCCGGAATGACTTACTAGTCTTCACAGGTTGCGTTAAAACCTTAATATCATTCTTAAGAATGGAAGCATGTCGTAAAGGTTGCAACGAATTAGCAACAGTGGCGTAATGAACAATGGAATCGTTCTCCATGCTAGATTCCAATACCTTAGCATTGCATAACAGGTTAGTAGTATGTGTATGTGACACAACTCTAGGTATAGACTTAAATGCATAGGCATCCTGTATATGCTGCTTTTCCCATTCAGCAATTTGCTGTGGGGTACACTCTTTTATACCGTGTATGCGACCCAGGATTACATCAGAAATTGGATTCTGAAGGAGACAGGCGTGGATCTTTCCTGAAAAAAATTGTGTTTTCAAATCAATAATAGCTGTGGGAAAAGTTTCCACAGTTCCGCCAAAAGTCACACATTGGATGGTCTCCCCAGTTGCATAGGCAGGGTTTACCAAAGAGTTCCTGATGCCAATCGTGCTGCAGCCTGAATCTAAAAGAATGGAACAAGGGATATCGTTAACAAATCCTCTATCTAATTGAAGACACCCTTTTCCATGATGTGTAGCAGCCGACATGGCCGTGCATCCCTCCGGAATACTAGGTAACGTATGTCCGCTGCGCAGCGTCGTGATCGCCTTGGGCTGGAAGAGGGTCGTGCACTCGTCACACGCCTTAATCTGCTCAAAATTAAGAGAACAAGACATGGCAACATGCGTGTCATTATTCGTATTATTCTCTTTGTCAACTTGTGTGTCAACAATAGCTACATTAGTTTGATGGCGTGGCCCTCTGCCAGAAGATCTATCTCTACGTCGCGAACGACTGTGACTATCATTTATAAAATTGCCATTATTATCATTTCTGCTTGTGTTACCGTATTGATTTGAATGATAGTTAGCGCTATCACTGTTATGGCTTTGACCATAAAATCTATTACGAGAATCTTGTCTATTGTTAGGATTCTGAGATTTAGATCGCCAATTTTGTTTATAAGTACCTACTTGATAATTTCCACAATTATTGTTATCCCAATCTCTTGATTTGTGAAATTGACCCCACGAATTGTTATATGGAGAAGAATGCTGAAATTGTTTCCCCTTATAAAAATTACAAGAATTGAAATTCTCGTTATTTCCCTTTTTGTAGTTTCTGTCATTACTTAAAGAGCGATGGCGTCTGCGATAATCTTGTTGTATAGCAAAAGCAACGGGAAATTCATCTTTAACCTGAGTATTCCCAAAATTCAAGTTTGGGTGTGCAGTACAGTATTGTACACAGGTTTGCTGCATTTCATTTATGCTTGAATGTTTATGTTCGTGCAAAAAAGCAAGAAAAGCTGGGTTTACCGAGGACAAAACTTTATCGCGTAATAATAAATCTCTCAATGCGTCAAAAGTTTTATCCGTCTTGGATAATTCGATCCATCTATCCAATGTAAGTGCTATTTGATCAATAAAATCGTTAAAATGTTTTCCAGTTTGTGGGAGCATAGATTTGAATTTTAAACGATATTCATTCGCTGTCATTTGATATTTAACAAGTAAAGCAGTTCTGAGAGCCTCATAGTTATTTTTATCAGCAGTAGTTGCAATATGATATACTGACATAGCTTCGCCTGTAAGTAGTTCTGATAATTTTACACAGTATTGAGATTTTTCCACGTGATAGGCCTCGCATGTTGCCTCGAACCTATGTAGATAATGAATCACATCGTCCGATGGAGGATTAAATTTTGGCAATACTAAATGAAAATTTTTAATATTCCCTTGTTTAGACGAATTTTGGTCCTCCTGAGACTTTTGAGCACTAGCCTCCTGAGATAATCGAAAATGATTAAATTCTAATTCCTTCATTTCTTTTTCATGTTGAATTTGAAGTTGATATTTTCTTGTATTTTCTTCAGCTAACAATCTCCTTTCTTCTATTTCTTTTGCTTTATGTTCTGCCTCCAATTGAAGTCTTTTGTTGTCTGCCTCAATCTGAAGTTTCTTATGTTCCGCCTCACGCTGAAATCGTTTCTCATTCTCTTCAGATTCAAATTTCCTCTTCTTATCATTTTCTTCTGCTTCAAATCTCAAATTTTCTTGTTTCAGGAGTTCTAATTTCCTCTGTTCAGCTTCTATCTCTTGAGCCTTTTTGTATTCTGATAGTGCGAATGCTTTCGCCTCGTCAGGAGCCATCCCAACGGATTTTGCCTGTTTCATAAAATATTCAAGCGACGACATTTTGATTTACTCAAATAATTATCAGTTAATTTACTTTAAGTGTGTGCAATACGTTCTTGTCTAAGAACGGTCACTAATTATCATTTAAGTATACAAAATATTATTAATCAATTAAAATAATTTATACAATGAAATATTAAGAACAGACAAGAGCCATAGACAATAGCAACAACAATGACAAGACGAGATAATCAAAGACGAAGAAGACGATTGCAGAGGTCAACAAAATTAAAATGTGAAACTAAAATAGAATGTCGTAAAAATTTACGATGATAACTGCGATAAAAACTTACACAAGACAATTGACAAGACAGTGTAAAAACATATGTTTTGTAAAAAACTCAACGAAAGTCAGGTTAGGAGGACAATAATGACATACAAGATACATCATAAAACCAAGGTACGAATAAAAATAACTATGAAAACAACGATTAAGACTTGACACTACAGCTAAACAGATACTATTATAAGGAGCAACTAGCGATCTGAACGTCGGCAAGGTTTCTAGCCTTGTACCGGGATTATCGCTCAATTGAAACTTACAAAAGGAGCCCTACAGAACATCTGACAAAGAGCCCGAATCAGCTTCGAGATGAACCTCGTTTGTCAGATCGACCTCCCTACCGCCCAGAACAAACATGGAACATAAAACATGCATCACAAGAAATACTACAATGGACATATTAAAAAGCGGCTCAGCTAACATAAGACGGTGACAACGAACAGAGTAATACTCATCATTTCGTGATAAAATGCAATTTCTAGGATTGCAGAGTCTTGCACTCCGGCGCTGTATCACCGAGGAAGCTTACGTAGCACCTGGTAGAGTCCGCAAATGATAGAAGCAGTTGAGTCCATCTTGACCTTGAGTAGCCGTTAGATTTTATAACCAGTCCAGGATGTTGTCGCCTTGAAAGACTGCATTTTTCTTTTCAACCGAGTTGGATTGAGTTCAAATTCCGTAACTGAAAAAATGGACATTTTCAGACCACACTGCGCCGCCATAGTTGTAGCCTTCGCTTTTACTGGGGTATGAACCGCTGTCTAAAGGATGTTGATGGTGTCGTAATGACAACGGTCCAACACGGGCGATGCTATTTGGACTTGACAATAATAACGCGAATGTTTCTTTCTTGGAACGTGAAGGAAGGACTTCAATAACAAGCAGGCACGTCAACGAGTGCCAATGTGTATAGGGACGAACTCGTTAGGTTTACTGACATCATAATTTATTTAGGACGAAAATACGTTGACGACAACAGGTTACAGTACTCCAACATGGATTCCACAGTAAACGTACATGTAGCATATATATAGGCATGGTACAGGCATAATAACTTCCTCACATAAGATCAGGGTTTGACCTTGCGTCAATGTCATGACCGTTAGGACTATTCAACCATAAAGATCTTGGAATAAATATATTGATTCTGTCCTACAATTCTGGTCGGGTACTTTAGTAGCTTGGTACCCCTGACATGGCAGATCCATACATACTTGCATATAATATAAACAACGAAGGTTATGTCCTAGTGCTTGGCTAACCTCTCTTCATCGCCGTGACTCGTACGACGGCAATCCATATATTATTACAATCCAATAAACCGTAAAGGATGAAGCCTTGAATCCTTTATAATATTAAAATACTTTCGGTGAAATTCCCCGTTGATCCATTATAGCACCCCTTTGCAGAAAGGTGCTAGCTAGATGCCAACGAAGGATGGTGACACGAAAGTTCAAGTAAACAATTCACTTCTTACCAAAACTGGTTCGGACTTACGTGTAGTGTAATCCGACAATGACTTCTACCAAGAAGTCATTGTACCAGAAGAATAACTAACCCAACACACTGGGTATATATAGGAATATAGGCAACAGACTCAATGTCTGGCTTGAGATGCTGGCTTTCATTTTTTTAACCTCTGACGTCATCTGCCTTGCTTGGCCACAAGCGCGCACGAATTCCCCTACACCAAATTGTGCATATTCGTGCGTGACAGAAGACATTTATAAAAAACAAACATCAACATAAGTTGGTGTGTACTCACTCAACCGAAGTATAACCTGATGACTACCCGTGAGTGTTTAGAATACAATAAAGGAGGCATCAATTGGCCTTCTCTTTGACCATGGCTATTCTCTTTTTATTCTTTCTACGTATGTCCTGTTGCATACTTCAAGTGGCCATGGATACAGTCACTCCATTTACATTTCTTATGACAAGTGATGGAAGTCACAAGTCATTATTTTAGCCCTTTATTTCATCTGATGATTAGCATTTTTGCATCTTTTTCACTTTTCAAAAGCAAATTAAAAGCGTAAAATATGGTATCATGTCCTTTGTACCATAGGCGCAAATACCAAAACATTTAAAACTACATATCCCATAATCAAACACAGTGTACACATTTTTAATCCAAAGCAGCATCAGCGTACATCCCCAACCTTTGCATAAAATCTTAAAAAACAGTAACCACAGACGACAAATACTGAAACAAACAAAGCAGCTGCCAGCTTCAGCATTACGTAGTTAACAATTTTGTATATGATGAATGTGTATAACATAATGCTGGCCTCATGAAGATTTTTTTAAAAATCATAGCTATCAATGAAATCAAGAAGGTGATGCATTATACAAGGTCACAAGAAGGTGATGCATTATACAAGGTAAAAACATTGACAGGGAATTGGAGACATGAGCTTAAAGGGATCAAGAAGACCTGGAAATAGACCGGAAGGCTTGGTACACATTTGTTGCTGGCCATGGTGGCACAATGGTTAGTGCACTGGATTCCTCTAGTGTGCCGATGGTGGCACAGTGGTTAGTGCACTGGATTCCTCTAGTGTGCCGATGGTGGCACAGTGGTTAGTGCACTGGATTCCTCTATTGTGCCGATGGTGGCACAGTGGTTAGTGCACTGGATTCCTCTAGTGTGCCGATGGTGGCACAGTGTTTAGTGCACTGGATTCCTCTAGTGTGCCGATGGTGGCACAGTGTTTAGTGCACTGGATTCCTCTAGTGTGCCGATGGTGGCACAGTGGTTAGTGCACTGGATTCCTCTAGTGTGCTGATGGTAGCACAGTGGTTAGTGCACTGGATTCCTCTAGTGTGCTGATTGTGGCACAGTGGTTAGTGCACTGGATTCCTCTAGTGTGCCAATGGTGGCACAGTGGTTAGTGCACTGGATTCCTCTAGTGTGCCGATGGTGGCACAGTGGTTAGTGCACTGGATTCCTCTAGTGTGCTGATGGTGGCACAGTGGTTAGTGCACTGGATTCCTCTAGTGTGCCGATGGTGGCACAGTGGTTAGTGCACTGGATTCCTCTAGTGTGCCGATGGTGGCACAGTGGTTAGTGCACTGGATTCCTCTAGTGTGCCGATGGTAGCACAGTGGTTAGTGCACTGGATTCCTCTAGTGTGCTGATGGTGGCACAGTGGTTAGTGCACTGGATTCCTCTAGTGTGCCGATGGTGGCACAGTGGTTAGTGCACTGGATTCCTCTAGTGTGCCGATGGTGGCACAGTGGTTAGTGCACTGGATTCCTCTAGTGTGCCGATGGTGGCACAGTGGTTAGTGCACTGGATTCCTCTAGTGTGCCGATGGTGGCACAGTGGTTAGTGCACTGGATTCCTCTAGTGTGCCGATGGTCAAGAAAATATGGGCCTAACACCACATTCCCAACATGCCTCAATGGTCGTGTAACGGGGTCCTTGACCCTTTACCTTTCTGTATAGGGAGATGAAGGGTAATGTTGATTGACATTGATAGAAAAAAAAGTGAGTTCATTTTCACTTCCCGTGTAAATTTCACCAAAACAAACTGTGATCTAGCTTTGAATCTTTGTACTGTTCATATGTCTGTCCAAAATATTCTCAAACTTCATGAAAGATGACATGACACTCATTACATCCTGTTAGCATCAAGTACAGATTGACTTTTTTAACTGAGATCAAGACTTGTGACTGTGCACATATTCTCCCTGACTACCACAGTCATCATCACAAGCAGAAGATGATGGTATCAGATTTTCAAGAAAGTTCTCATCTGAAGTACTGGCTGGAATAAGTACGTCACTGCCAAAGTTCACAAACTCAGTGGCTGAAAAGTTGTGCTCTTTATACAGTCAATGAAGCAGAGGTTCCAGTGATGAGACTACTGTAGAAAGTTATGGAATAGCCGCTGCTGTATCACTTATTACACCCACATTTGATGTGTCTGAGTTCATATGTACCACTTGGTGTGTAAATCCTGCTGCATGAAAACAGATTGATATTGGTATTGTTGAAGGCAAAACTTTATCCCATGCTGATCTCAGCATTGTTATAGCATCCAGAAGTGTAACTTTGAAAGCACCACCATTACAGCCACTATCCATGTAAGTGAGCAATTTGAACAACATGGCTGACCTGTAGTGAGATTTCAGATTCTGAATTATTCCTTGATCACAGGGTTGAAGTTTTGATGTTGCATTTGGTGACAAAAATAGAAGTTGACGCTTTCAAACTATGATGCCTGGAATGAGCAGGGCAGTTGTCAATGTCAAGGAGCACTTTCTGCTGTATCAGATGCATGTTGTTATCACATGATTGCAGCCACTCACTGAACACGTCTGATGTCATCCTTGCTGTCTCTGGAATTTCCCTTATATTCTATGCACAGTTTTGTCAAGCCTTTGAAACAGCGTGGATTTTGAAATTTTCCTATAGCAAACAGGGCAAATTTTGTTGCAGGCTGGCCACAACCAGACAGTTTATCTGTCACGTGATTACTAGGGTCCCTAATTCTTGTTTCCCTTGACAGTACCGATAGGTTCTCAACTCCTACTCTGTTAACTCTGTGTCAATGGACGTATACGTAATACAGACGACACTTGATTTCAAATTACATGAACTCTTCTTGTTGTTGTTGTTGTTAACTTTTTTTATGAACGTACGTACATGTGGTTATATCAGACATTATAGCATGCAGGGCACAGTCTCATCCTGCTGATTCATGGGAATTTTCATATAACTCCAAATACAAAATTCTCTACATCAACACGTCTAGTAATTGTACTACGCTGATCATGGAAGTCATTAATTCCCTTCCTAGACGTGAAAACTAATTGTTCTGGTACTGTTTGTCATTTTCTTAGAGTCTAGCATTCTCTAACAAAGTCTACTGTTTCTCTCTTCAGCCTGTCTGGGTATAGCATTACTGGACTGTCTTCCAGGGAATGGCGATTTAACCAAGACTGTGCTCATATCGACTATTGTTACTCATGGGTTAACTGGTTGCACATTCTACAATGTCACTGGCCCAACTGCACATGGCCTTATCACTTTTCACTGTTCCTTTTATACTTCGCTGTCTGAACTCATTTCGCGTAGTTTATTTTGTTAACTAAAATCGAGACAGTTAGGTACCAACATTTTTCTTGTGAATGATGATCAACAGTCTCTTGAAGTTTTCTAGACATATCTGGAAACCGCAGACCACGTCGTGAGAAAACCATTGAGATCTCGCCATCTCTTATAAGCCATCATCTCGCCATCTCTTCAAGCCATCGTCATTACCTTGTACTCTTCTTTACTTCCCTTACGTCATCGCATTCCTATTCTAACGTCCTTGACATAACTACCTGCTATGTCTTCTCTATTTGCACAATATATAGACATTGTTTCGTGATACATTAACCTATCATGGCGTCACTATAGGCGCCATCTCCCCGACTATTCCCCCTAACGTTGACTAGACCGTGTTCCGCGGTCACCTACTGTCCCAAAGTGACTGTAATTTGTATTTTCAACCCGCCCGTTCTTTTTGGTTATTGTATGGCTGCTTCTTTTCTCTTTAATTTTTATCCAGTTTTCGGATTTGTTGATGTTTTTCATTTCTTGTCAGGGTTCTGATAACACTAGTCAACAACCAAAATGTACCAGAAATGAAAATAGCTGATCTTAACTAATTTTGGTGTGCTGAAAACGAAAATGACATTAAAAAATGTTGATTGGCTCTAGTTTTCAAGATATATGCTACTAGTTTATTTAATTACGGTCAATTTATATATATGACGCAACTGTTGTAGGCAATTGCATAATTTTTTCTAATGACCAATAAAAATGAAACTAGAAGTTGATGATGCAATCCTACCTATGATTACATCACCTTTGTGTATAAATATCTTATCTCTGATAAAATTTTGCCATTAGTCCTTATCAAAAGTATCGTAGTTAGAAATGCCTAGGACATGAGTGAACAGTGCTAATAATTTCTGTTATATATGTGGTGAGGTAATTACGATCATTGAATATACATACCAAGCTTCGTCTGTTTAATTCAAATGTTATCTCAGTGTTAACATACGGCTGTGAGAGTTGGAAAATAACAAAATCATTGGAGAACAAGCTGAATACATTCGAGAACAAATGTCTTAGAAAACTCATGAACATCAGTTGCAAAGAATTCAAGACTAATCAACAAATAAGAGAAGACTCTAGGCAGAAATATGTCTCCAACTATATAAGGAAAAGACGATGGTCATATATCGGTCATGTCCTACGAATGCAAAACAACAGAATACCACTACAGGCGCTCACTTGGGTTCCTGAGGGTAAGAGGAAAAAAGGAAGACCAAAAGAAACACTCAGAAGAACAATAATAAGAGAAGGAAGAACGTTGGGCCTAAATAATGTGCAAGAGCTAAGAGGAGTGGCGTCACAACGAACAACCTGGAGAGCACTGGTTTCTGCCTTATGCGCCGTGTTTGGCGCTTAAAGAATTTATTATTTATTATTATTATGTGGTGAGGTGACATTTCTATCACAAAAACGAAATAAAACTAAAGTGATTAAGAAGGCGTACAGTTTGTATTTTGGCTGCAGAATAGGAGATCAAGATAAGAGCTGGGCACCACACATATGCTGCAATACATGTGCAGCACATCTTAAACTGTGGTTGACTAGCAAAAGGCAAGCTATGCATTTTGCAGTTCCAATGATTTGGAGAGAGCCCACTGATCATCTCAACAACTGTTACTTTTGCATGGTCCCTCCAATTGGGAAAGGCATATCAAAGAAGAAAAAATGGACTCTGGAATATCCAAACATCCCCTCTGCAATACGTCCGGTACCACATGGCGATGACCTACCAGTTCCCAAAGTGCCAGAATCATTTTCAGCTGCTTCCACTGATGAAGAAGAGGACATTGGTGGTCCTGAACCATTAACCTCAAGCGACCCAGATTCTGAGCAAACTACATCCACTAAACCACACTTAATAACCCAAGGTGAACTGAATGATCTTGGAAGAGATCTGAATTTACCGAAGAACAAGGCGGAGCTTTTGGGTTCCAGATTGCAACAGTGGAATCTCCTGGCAGAAGATGTTACAATTTCTGTGTATAGGAACCGCCAGAAGCCGCTTATTACATTCTTTTTCAAAGAGGGTGACCTTTGTGCGTGCCACAACATTTCTGGTTTAATAGCAACCCTCAAAATCAATTACATACCGGAAAAGTGGAGGCTTTTCATTGATTCATCCAAGACGAGTCTTAAAGCTGTTTTGTTGAATAATGGTAATGTGTTACCGTCAATTCCAGTTGGTCACGCAGTTCATATGAAAGAAACTTATGAAAACATTAAGCAGCTTTTGAAGTGTATAAACTACGATCATCATCATTGGTCACTTTGCGGTGACTTAAAAGTGGTCGCTCTTTTGCTTGGACTACAGGGTGTATACACCAAGTACTGTTGCTTTCTCTGTGAGTGGGATAGCCGTGCACGAAGTGACCATTACATCAGAACACATTGACCAATCAGGCAGTCATTGCAGCCTGGCAGTAAGAACGTTGAGAACCCAGCACTTGTCGACACCAGCAAGATTTTGTTGCCACCCTTGCACATTAAGCTGGGTCTCATGAAAAACTTTGTCAAGGCAATGGAGAAAACAGATGAGGCTTTCAAATACCTCATCAGAAAATTTTCAAGACTGAGTGAAGCTAAAATAAGATAGGGAGTATTTGTTGGTCTGCAAATTCGAAAACTTCTTCATGATGACGAGTTTCTTTGCGTGTTGCATGGCAAGGAAAAAGCAAATAAGGGAGGGAAACCTGAGGCCTGTAAACAGTAAATTAATATGAAACAAATATAAAGGTATGTTATCAGGCACTCGCCGGAAATAAAGAAGTAGAACACCAGACAACAGAAAAACAACAGACATGAGTGGCTTACCCAGGATTTGAACACTGGACCTTCCGTGCGACAACCCCGCCTAGCCATGCAAGCGAATCACACTATCCGCTCTGCCATCTACGCATCATCAAAAAATGATGTTTCAATGGCAGGTCAATAGTGCAAACCACAATACACGACACCAGAAGTCCTCCATGGGCAGTTCAGCCTATTAATGACGCAATCACTTCTGTTGTATTTCTATCAAGCAGTATAGGCCGAATCCAACAAGACCCTTAGGACCTTAATACTGTGTCCACTTCCACTGGACACAGTATTAAGGTCCTAAGGGTCTTGTTGGATTCGGCCTATACTGCTTGATAGAAATACAACAGAAGTGATTGCGTCATTAATAGGCTGAACTGCCCATGGAGGACTTCTGGTGTCGTGTATTGTGGTTCGCACTATTGACCTGCCATTGAAACATCATTTTTTGATGATGCGTAGATGGCAGAGCGGATAGTGTGATTCGCTTGCATGGCTAGGCGGGGTTGTCGCACGGAAGGTCCAGTGTTCAAATCCTGGGTAAGCCACTCATGTCTGTTGTTTTTCTGTTGTCTGGTGTTCTACTTCTTTATTTCCGGCGAGTGCCTGATAACATACCTTTATATTTGTTTCATATTAATTTACTGTTTACAGGCCTCAGGTTTCCCTCCCTTATTTGTAATAAATGTTTGTACAATACCAAACCTACCCACTATCTTGTTCTCACTGTTCTAGTCTACTATCATTTACTGGACACAGTATTAAGGTCCTAAGGGTCTTGTTGGATTCGGTCTATACTGCTTGATAGAAATACAACAGAAGTGATTGCGTCATTAATAGGCTGAACTGCCCATGGAGGACTTCTGGTGTCGTGTATTGTGGTTCGCACTATTGACCTGCCATTGAAACATCATTTTTTGATGATGCGTAGATGGCAGAGCGGATAGTGTGATTCGCTTGCATGGCTAGGCGGGGTTGTCGCACGGAAGGTCCAGTGTTCAAATCCTGGGTAAGCCACTCATGTCTGTTGTTTTTCTGTTGTCTGGTGTTCTACTTCTTTATTTCCGGCGAGTGCCTGATAACATACCTTTATATTTGTTTCATATTAATTTACTGTTTACAGGCCTCAGGTTTCCCTCCCTTATTTGTAATAAATGTTTGTACAATACCAAACCTACCCACTATCTTGTTCTCACTGTTCTAGTCTACTATCATTTACTGGACACAGTATTAAGGTCCTAAGGGTCTTGTTGGATTCGGCCTATACTGCTTGATAGAAATACAACAGAAGTGATTGCGTCATTAATAGGCTGAACTGCCATGGAGGACTTCTGGTGTCGTGTATTGTGGTTCGCACTATTGACCTGCCATTGAAACATCATTTTTTGATGATGCGTAGATGGCAGAGCGGATAGTGTGATTCGCTTGCATGGCTAGGCGGGGTTGTCGCACGGAAGGTCCAGTGTTCAAATCCTGGGTAAGCCACTCATATCTGTTGTTTTTCTGTTGTCTGGTGTTCTACTTCTTTATTTCCGGCGAGTGCCTGATAACATACCTTTATATTTGTTTCATATTAATTTACAAGGAAAAAGCAGCATGGCTAGCATTTAAGTCAGTGGTGGACAATTTCTTGGAAACAACAGATCTGATAATTACAATGAAATTGTAGAAAATCTCCTTCTGAAGTATAAGAGTCTTGGCTGCAACATGTCTTTGAAAATTCATTTTCTGGATTCTCATCTGGATTTCTTTACGTCAAACTGTGGAGCGGTCAGTGATGAGCATGGTGAACAATTTCACCAGGACATTGCTGCTATGGAGACAAGGTATCAAGGCAATTGGAGCCCTTCAATGCTTGCTGATTACTGTTGGACTGTGACAAGAGACACCTCATCGATTGACTACAAGAAGCAAGCAAAGAGAGCTCGAACAGCGACTGAATAATGATGGAATGGGTTCAAATGTGCCTTTTTAAAACATGATATGTTAACTTTAAATAATGTTTTTATTTTTTCTATCATTTATGTTTAAATATCAATTAATTGAGTATGTAACCACAATTTTTATAATGCTAAAGTAGAAAGACTAGCTGTTTACCCCAGAGAATTAAACAAGCATACATTATTTGTATTACTGTAATGTAAATTCATCATTTAAAAAAAAAAACCAGAGCCAATTGGTGAATTTCATTATGATATTTGAAATCAGCATGTCAAAATCAATAAGAAATGATATATTTAATTTCTGGTACAAATAACTTTTGAAAATTTGTGTAATTGTAGGATGCACCCCACCAGCCCGTCTCTTTTCGGGGGTAGGTGTAAACCTCTACCTGAGAGAGAGCGTAGGCTAGTGAGTCATTCTTGTTGATAGACGATCAGATAAGTTTACGTCACACTGAGTACATTTTTCAGCGGGGCAGCAGGCTTCGTGGGGAATTTACGTTCTTTGATTCCCTACCCCCCCCCCTTTTTTTCCCAGCAGAAGGAATAACTCATCGTCGCTTGGTTAACGATTAGTTAGATGTTAAGATAATGTTATGATGTATAACGGGAAGCTCTGACGATTGGTTTCGATTTCTAATTTATGTAGCAGTCATTAGATTACGTCAAAGTAGGGTAGAAGCGGTTTTTCGGAGGTAATTCTAGAAGTTATGACTCATTGCGTCTGTCTTGCATCAGAATATTGGCACTATATATAGAGGGCCAAATTATTCGCCGGCGCTCTCAAGTCCTGGATTATTATTGCCGTGAATTGTGCCAGACATAAATTCAGTCTGCCTGGTTAGTGGATATTCTGATTGTGGTGGGTTTGATGTTAATACAGTTTGTTGTTAAGAAATCTTAGTGTATTGAATGAGGTCAGCTGTGAAGGTCCCTGAATATAATAAATATTAAGAGTAAATTTCCAGGGCACCTTTCTACTACCACCACTATGATCTCATTCAGACTTATTCTAGATAGACTGTAAGATGACTACGTTTGGTGTCTAGGGTTATGAATTGTTAGTGTAAGGTTGCATTAACCAACTGAACATATAAACAATTACACAAATTATTTTATTATCTAATACAACACAACAGTACCACGACAATCACATACGAACTACACTTTAAAAGACTATCTTTAGTAAGTCAGTGGTTGAAAGTTTGGTAAAGTTAATGTTTTTCAATTTATTGTCCTGAATCTGATTTATTTGGAATCAGGACTGACAATCAAAAGTGAAATCATAGAAATTAATTAATTCATTCATAACCCTCCACTCCCAAAGGAGCATAGGCCTTCAACAAACACATGCCAAGTCCTCCTGTCCCGTGCCATCATCTCAAGTTCTTTCCATGTTCTCTTCATCATTTTCACCTCTGTTTCCAACTCTCTTCTCCATGTACTTCTTGGTCTTCCTCTGCCTCTCTTGCCCTGGGGTTCCAGAACAAGGACTGCCTTGTAATGCTATCAACAGGTTTCCTCAGTGTGTGTCCTATCCATCGCCATCGTCTTCTTCTCATCTCTTGTTCCACTGGCACTTGTCTAGTTCTTGTCATCAGTTCCACGTTGGTAACCTTGTCATACCATTTTAATCCCTCTATTCTACGCAAGCACCCATTTATGAAAGTGTAGCTTTTTGGTTGTTGTCTTTGTTGTTCTCCATGTCTCCGAGCCATACAATAGGACTGACTTCACATTTGAGTTGAAGATTCTTATTTTCGTGTTGGATCCGATTTCTCTTGATCTCCATATATTTCCCAATGCAATGAAAGCTCCTCTTGCCTTTTGTATTCTTATTTTGATATCGCTGTCTGTCCCTCCAACTTTGTCTATATTACTGCCAAGATATGTGTATGATTCTACATCTTGAATTGGTGTTTCTTCAAGTTCAACCCTGTTATCATTACCTGCATTTATTCTCATTATTTTTGTCTTTTCCCTGTGTATTTTCAGACCCAATTGCTGTGACATCTCATCGAGTGTTTTCAATTTGTCCTGCATCTGATTACGGTTATGGGACAGAAGAGCCAAGTCATCAGCAAAATCCAGATCATCCAACTGCTTAATCAGAGTCCACTGGATTCCATTTCTGTTGTGTGTTGTCGATAATCTCATAACCCAATCTATTGCCAGCAAGAAAAGAAATGGAGACAAGAGGCATCCCTGTCGCACTCCTGTTCTTATCCCAAACGGTTCTGTTAGCTGTCCTTCGTGAAGAACTCTGCATGTCATGTCTTCATATGTTTTCTTTATTAAATTAATGATCTTCAGGGGAACTCCATAATGCCTCATAAATTTCCAAAGTGATTCTCTGTCTACACTGTCAAATGCCTTTTCGTAGTCCACAAATCCGATGTATAGTGGTGAATTCCATTCCAGACTTTGTTCAACTATTATTCTCAAAGTGGCTATCTGGTCTGTACATGATCTGTTTTGTCGAAAACCTGCTTGTTCATCTCTCAGATTAAAAGAGTCCATAGACAAGAAACTGAGAGATAGAAATTAATTACATCAATCAATTTACACAATGGGTCTTCTGACCATAATACACATATTATTATATAAGGGTGTAGTTGTATTGTCTAACTGAGGTGACTTCTAGTATACACTGGTTGATTGTTTATTATCATCATCTCTGCATGTTGTTTGTAAGTTTTTGTGGACACTGATGGAATGTTTATATCACTATTCCCAGTCTCTTATTTTTAATATAATGTTAGTTGAGCGATCAGGTGCCGAAACATGCACCTATCTTTGTAATATGATGTAGGAATCTTCCTGCACTTCGCTGAACGACAACCTTCAGCTCCCACTTCTTCAAGAATGATGGTGGTTTACAGTTGTCTCCGAAAAAGGCAAGACTGTGGCATGAATATATCGGCCCACTGTAGTCTGGCACCAGTTATTGACAGCAACCAAAACCCTCTGAAATCAGAAGGATATGCCTCCTTCGTAATCAACAGCCTACAATAATATTCAACAACCAGTACAGGCACATTACAAACAAACATGCAAGATCAGCTCTTTACGACAATCCCTTTCACCAGTTTCTTTTTGAATTGACCAGTATTCCTCTCCCCTAATAGTTACAACGCCTCTGCAATTCCAGCAATAATCTGTTGTCCATACAATAGGATAGGTATTATGCTCCTGATGATAATCATATATAATTTAGTTGGTCTACACCTCTCTGATAGTCTTTCATATGCTGGATCAATCTCTAGACTCTGTTTTGAGTCTGCCATAGACTCACTTACTTACAGTCGTATGTTAGTATCTCACATTCAAATTTTATTTTAAATAAAATGTTAAGAAAATCAATCTTACCACAGATGCAAGGAAATAACACAAGTAAACGATGACTAGGCGATAGAATCTGGCACATTTTCGATCTGCCCTATGTCCAGGCTTTTCCTGTGTTAGAAAATTCTCTGCCTGCTCTCATCGATCTTGCTTTACACAAAATTTACTTGAAATGGCAGTGAACAGTCCCCGTTTCGTACCAATATCTACTGCTTTGTCCAATGGGACCATGTTTACATTTATTTTTGAATCTATCGTTTCAAATAACAACTCCCAATATGTTTCCAAGGCAAATATATTTTTAGTTTTAGGTCAACCAATCATACTTCGCCTTCCTTCAAAATCCACCCAATCAAATATCCCGTACTTTTTAACCTCATTTACCCAAAGTCGTTTTTTCAAAACATGCCATAAAAAATTATAAGCAGGCATGATCTTTACTTGACAGTCTGGTCGGATCCACTATAGTATTATGGCTATAATTAGTTAATTAATGGACTATTTGCGTAACTATTACCATATTCTTTGTCAACAACTCCTAAGGTACACGAATATACAATTTATATGGGACTAGTTGGCTTGGTCCAGAAGTACACAGTTTTTTTTTCTATGTTAGTGTTTTTTTATTTTTAGTCTACTATACGTTCAATTCTTTTCCATGTGCTGTCTTCTCTATTTACGTGATAATTACGTCCTTTGAAATAAGAGCTAAGGTTGTTTTTGTGACACGAGTTGTCTACATGTTCTAACTTTTTCCTCGTATTTTGGGGAAAACCCCTAAGGCAAGGCTTGCCCCTGTGCTGGTATTGGCTTTTAGTTTAAAATCAACGCGAAACGAATTAGCATTTCATCTATCCTTTCCCCTCCTCGTTCCACAATGCATTTTAGGCAAATATTTTCTTAGAACTAGGAAAAGTGATTATGTCAAGGACGAATTTGAAAAATTGGGTACCGTTTTGTTCGGCTATTCGTTAGCAAATAATAATCTGAAGGCGTAGGCGATACCAACAGTTCTAGCAGAAAATTCTTTTATCCTTTCTTATTTTGCCTTTATGCCCTATATTGTGATATATTAATTTAGATATTGTATTTAGAAATTCACTACACTGATAAAGTCTGGGTATGTACGAAGTCTTAATAGCTTAGTGGTGTTAGAATTTTAGCTAAAGGAGTTTAACAAGTCAGAGTAAGATTTCTGCTGGGATTTAATTTTATTTTTGTCGGTAGTTTGCCATCAATTACCTGACTTCTGCCAGTGTATTTAAGTTTCAGTGGTAATCATACGAAGTATAGCCAGTGTAGTTATGTGTAAAAGGTTTGTTGGTATTATTAATTAATGTATCTCTATATGAATTTAGGAGTACGGCTGGTGTAGTATGGTGTAATATATTAAGAGTACCAGACTATGTTATGATAACTTTGAAGATAATAGTATATGAACTCGGGAGTTTGGTTTAACTAAACTGGCCATGGGTATTTGAGTTAGTTGCTGAAGAATAAGAGTGGTGAAGGGAGTTTAGTATTATGATATGGGGTATGCAGTTGTGTGTAGATGTTTGTGCTATTTTGATAACCCTCAATGGGTTATCTCAATGGCTGCCTTTTATTATAAGAATAGTGCTAGGAAATTATTTAAGTAAAAGTTATTTTATCGGGATACAGCGAAGCGGTGTTGTGACGGGTAACTGACTCGGTCACGAGCTGGCCTCAGAAGCAATCAGGCCAGCCCGCGTCTGTGTCAAGCGTAATAAACAACCTGTTGTCAGTGAAAAAGAGAGGGGAAGGGGTGAGCTGTTAAGTCTGACCCGAGGGCGGAAATAGGGTAGAGCATGAGGGCTTGTATTGAGTGCAGTTTTATTATGGTATGGGAAAGCGGGGTGTATGTAAATCTTTGGTTGTTAATGTGTTTGAATTATGTATTTTGTGGATTGGTGTATATAAGTTGTTATTTTGTTTTACAGCGATTCACGGCGTTGTAGGTCCCTAAGCCTGCAACGGACTTTGCCTTCTCGGAGAGGGAGGCAAGAGACATCAGTGTAATTGAGAAAAAAACTGGGGTACGCGCAAAGTAACGGGCGGCGCTAGTTACGTCTGCAAGACGTAGAAGCATTGGGAATTCTCCTGACGTGAGGAAACATATACCTCAGCGTGGAATTGCAAAGAAATTAAAGCTCTTAGCTTGTATGGCCCAATACAGAACAGGCTACGTTGCCTGGTATTGTTTACAAACTGCCACAATAAAGCAGTAGGCCATAACCCAAATCGGTTTAAATCGTCGTTTGTGTGTGAAGAATTGAGTTGCCATCATCATTTCTAGATCTACAGCCAGAAGCCACAATATATAGTCATGAAGGGCCCCTTCATCAGTTATTCTGGAGAGGAGAGAGGGAAATCATACCTTTCTAAATGCTAACGGGAGGAGGTACCTGACGAAGGGTAACGCAGCTGAGCCTCAGACGAAGACGATAGCGTCAGAAAGGCACTGAACTGAAGTAGAGGATGGAGAATAGAGTTAGATAGATAATACTTAGAGGAGAGCCTCTGAGTTAGTTCTGCAAAATTCAGTGGAGTAGGATTTAGTGGTGTATAAGTTAGTTGTGTAGGAGCGCCTTTGAGACATTTTAGTCAGTTTATTTAGTAAGTCTTCCTCTGACTGGTTAAACGGTACAGATTGAAAACTAGTGGAGAGTATTCTTGTGGTGTGTGGGACTCGACATTGTTGTTAGTTAGTAATAGTAGTGTTCAAGTGGTGGTGGCTCTTAGAGACCCCCGCCCGGTATATTTCTTTAACCTTAGTTGTTTTCGTGTAGTCGTGGAAGAGTGAGTGGTAATTTTTGATAGTTGTGTCATTTATTGATTTGTTCTTTTTTCCAGGTTGTGCGAACTTGCACGTTATTGTTGTTTTTCTCTGTGGTAACGATTTTTGTGTTTAATAAACTATAAAATGTGCACTGGATCAGTTTGTCTTTCACTATACTTGTCACAGCGCTATTTTGCAGTGCATCTTAGGTATTGTGCTCGGCGAAAAGTCAGCCGGGCGAGGCCGGGGCTAGCCGAACTGGTGGGTCAGGTGACTACCGGAAGTCGGCAAATAAGGCGCAAATTTCGACAGTCAGAAACTACCCATCGTCGTGGTAGGTCGCAGATTTCCCTTTTGCCAGCGAGATTGCTG
Source organism: Oreohelix idahoensis (assembly GCA_024509875.1). NCBI lineage: Eukaryota > Metazoa > Mollusca > Gastropoda > Stylommatophora > Oreohelicidae > Oreohelix > Oreohelix idahoensis. The sequence continues at coordinate 67,139 of JAMPIV010012899.1, forward strand.
TGTGGTTCAGGTTATGGATTATTAATTGAGTGCTTGCCATATTTCGGTCCTGGTGGATAAGTACGTTGTAATGCTAGAGCAGTGTATTGTCTATTTCGTATTATCTACAGACCGTAGATTAAGAAGTTGTCAATGATTTCTGAGTGTGTCATTTCCATAGTTTTGCCGTTCAGGTGAGCGATATTCATTGCAGTTTTTTCAGTGTAAGTCATACTGTCGTGTATGATGCTGATAGATTAAGCTGCTAAGGTAAGTTTACAGTGGCATTTCATTATTGTATTTGATGCGTTTATTGGCCGCGTGAGGCTTTAGTATATTGTGCATATTATTAAAGGGAAGTACCTGTAGAAGGTGTTCATTTCTTATTGTCATCCATTGTTGTGTGGTGATACTCTTGAGAGAACGAGCCTTTGGTTATTATTATAAATCCACACTGCAGTAGTGTAACCACAATAAATGGTTCTTGACAGCTGGGGTGTCGACCTTTATTCCATTCGAACGAGAATATAGTGTTACACTTCGGACATGCGGTACCATGTCTGTCGGTGGTCCATGAGACTGGCAAGGTGGCACTCCACAAAGATGTGGAGAAGAAACCAGTCTCGGTGTTGAGGGACACTGGGTGCACCACAGTTGGGGTACGTCGTTCGTGCATCGACGAATCCTGCCTCACAGGCAAAAATGTAAAGTGTACCACGTTTGGGGACAAAGTCGAGTCTTACCCCTCAAGCGTGAATTAATGTGGACACCCCATTTTTATCAGGGAGAGTGAACGCGTTTGTCCTTTAGAAACCAGTTGCCGATTTGATCGTCGGGAATGTACGCGGAGTGCATAACGCCACGGGAGGGGCTGAAGCAGGGTCTCAGCAACACCGAAGTCCCAGGGCGGACGATCAGGTGGTCGAGATATCACCACCTGAGAAGAAAGGACATCTTAGACGGGGTTCGCGGCAGGCGCCCATTAATACTCATAGTCTGGGGCCGTGGAACATGAATAGGAACAGTAGAGGGATATCTGAGGGCCTGATAGCTAGTGACCGGAAGGTATGGGTCCGCAATATCCCCCTGAGTGCTAGCTGGCGCACACTCAGACGTGCATTTAATGAGGTCGCGCCAGTTAGGTTCGTTGAGGTATTGTCATTGCGAGACAATACCAAGGTTGCAAGAGTTACTTTCGCGAATAGGTGGGATGCGTGTAATGCAGTCTGGTGGAAGCACATGTCGTTGCACCATAACCACCTGCTGATAGTCCAGCAATAGCAAGGGATAGGTATCGGGTTCGCATTCAGTTAGGGTGTTTCGATTAACGCGAACCGAACTGTAGAGTCTGACTCACGCCACCAGTTCTGTTCTGATAAAATATAAGTTGTTCTGTACAGCTTTATAATGTAGTGAGGGTGACTGAGGAGGTGGATTTCAAATGTTAATACCATGTTTGTGCTAAATGAGATACTTATGAATTTCATGTATTTTGGCGCCATAAAGGCACTTTGGTGTATGTTTAAACCTTGTAACAAATGACTGTTATGTGTGCCTATGTAAAAGTTACTATTAATGTACAGCGCACTGTGTTATGGGTGACCAGGGGAGGACAGTCGTTGTCATTTTTCACGACTGCCAGAACCTTGGGCAACCTACTTTATGTAGTATTGTTTTTTTGGATGGTTAGAGAATGCAGTAATGACAATGGTAGTGGAGAACTAGGCACTCTCTGTTCATGGGAGGATATGCTGTTAGTGGCATATGGTCGTTCAAACTCCTAAGGGGGTCGGGCGAAGCTTCCTCCGATGGAAGAAAACTACGTTTTCTTTCGTAAGGGGGGAGGGGATGTCACAGCGCTATTTCGCAGTGCATCTTAGGTATTGTGCTCGGCGAAAAGTCAGTCGGGCGAGGTCGAGGCTAGCCAAACTGGTGGGTCAGGTGACTACCGGAAGTCGGCAAATAAGGCGCAGATTTCGACAGTGAGAAACTAGCCAAGGTCCTGGTAGGACGCAGATTTCCCTTTTGCGAGCGAGATTGCTGTGTGGTTCATGTTATAGACTACTAATTGAGTGCTTGCCATATTTCGGTCCTGGTGGATAAGTACGTTGTAATGCTAGAGCAGTGTATTGTCTATTTCGTATTATCTACAGGCCGCATATTAAGAAGTTGTCAATGATTTATGAGTGTGTCATTTCCATAGTTTTGCCGCTCAGGTGAGCGATATTCATTGCAGTGTTTTTTCAGTGTAAGTCGTACTGTCGTGTATGATGCTGATAGATTAAGCTGCTAAGGCAAGTTTACAGTGGCATTTCATTATTGTATTTGATGCGTTTATTGGCCGTATGAGGTCTTAGTATATTGTGCATATTATTATTAAAGGGAAGTACCTGTAGAAGGTGTTCATTTCTTATTGTCATCCGTTGTTGTGTGGTGATACTCTTGAGAGAACGAGCCTTTGGTTATTATTATAAATCCACGCTGCAGTGGTATAACCACAAGAAATGGTTCTTGACAATACTGTACCTGTATTCTTTAACTTACAGTTGTGTCTGTGGCTAGTAATTAGTGCATACCTTATCTCAGCTGAGCGAGAGGTGGTGAGACAGTAGCTAATAAACAAGTCACAAGTGGCGAGGGAGAGTCAATCTAGGTTCTCACCCTTAAAGCTATAAGTCTCATCCTCCACAATCACCTTGTAATTCTCATCTTAATCTATCTTCTCAGACTTTCCTCAAAACTGGTGTCTTGTCTCTTTACTCAGACAGACTCTTAATTAAGCCATTTCGTGACACCTACTAAGAAATACTTGAGATTTTTCATTTACTAACTACTACTCACATGTTTGCCATCTTTCACCTCGGGTACCTCTCTATGTTGGTCTGTCTTCTCGTCACTATTTCAGTTTTTAAAAATGCCCCCTTGTTCATATTCTGAACCACTACGTCTATACCCTTCTTGTACAATTCCTCCTTTCTCCTGTGCATTTTGTTCATCTTTGTCAATATTTCTTTGTAATGGTCACCGAATTCTCAATATCTTCCACTTTTAACTTTTCGTTCTCTCTCTTATACAATATCTCTGACATATCAGTTCTCTCCGATTTCTCCCTCTCAACTTCTTTCCAGTACTCCTTCCTTCGATGTTCTGAAACTTCGTTGTGATCGGTGAAGAGTAACCTCAACATACTCTCTACTGGAGTTGGACCACCGGCGCTACTAGTATTCCTCCTATGTCCTATCTCCATTTCCTCCCTGGTACATATTCTTGTTTCTCACTTTCTCAATACTTCTCATTTTCTTCTTTGAAATGTATCCTCCTTTTCTCCTCTCCACCACTCCGTCACTTAAAGTGTCGATACTTCTTTATGTTCAGTGAGGAGCAACCTGACTAATCTTCTCATAGGTTCCACTGCCGCCGCGAACTATATTCATTCAATAAATATGAGTCTCCTCTCATAGGTATCACCCTTTCTTCCTGTCTCACTCATTTCATCAATAGCTTGAGCATCTCCAGCGCTACCTGCTGTTTCTCCATTCCATGATTCACTTCACTATTTCGAACTTCTTCCACTCCACTGACTGTTTTGACTTCTCTTTCTCATCTATTTCCTCATTTCTCGTACTCCCTTTATTTCTCCCTGTCTCGATACTTACTCTCACTTCTCGTCTTCAGACTTCTGCTATTAGTCTCTACTCCACGACTATAGGATCAGTATCTCCCTCGATTCCTCCTATTTCTCCTCTTAAATTCATTTTTCACTCCACCATTATCTCTGTATTTTCTTCCTGCCTCTTAATCTCCTCTACTACTTTTCCCTCGCTTTCTAGACTTCCCATTTCTGTGCCTCTGACCGCTGTTAATTTTCTCTTGACACACTGTCTGAGTGACTTGGCACTGATACTTCTGAATCATACTTTAGGCGCGCTTCCAGCTTCCTTACTTTCGCTAGAAGAGCGCTATCACCACACGACGTCCAGTTGCTCTTCTGTGCTCGACGTACCTCCTGTTCCACGTCTTCTTGCACCTCCACGTTTTCATCTGCTTCCTCCTCTACCTGAGGTTTTTCTTGTACATTCGTATGTGTCAGGACACTACTTATACTGTGGATTTCAATACGCAACCGCTTACATACTTTGCTCGTACCACTAGAGGACGACCACAGCATACAGTAGCTGACAATAATTAACTATAACACCTTTAACAGGTAAGTTCCCCTTTTCATAACACATTGCACACAATGAAGCCCCACACGTCTCATAATACATATGAAATACACTGACCACAAATGCCAATACAGCTTGCATTATTAACAACTTAATATATAAGTATCATACCCACTGGTATGGCCATCCTGAATGGACGTCACAATGACTTTCGCTCACCGGCAAACTTATGTACTAAGGTCAGGCAAAAACTAAATCATAAATGACTCAACATCACCGGTCTAAGGAAATTCCACTAGAAAATTGCATTAACACTCTAGCATTATGCACTGCAAACCAAGATCGCATGAAGAAAAGGCAAGCACTAAATCAGAACAACGATGGCAAACTCTTTCCAGCAAAACGCTGACAGGGAACACAAAGACGACCTATCCCGGTCAATGGCCAGAAAGTCAACTCCAATTCTGGCGCAAAAAAGTTAGTTGACTGTCTGGCCATCGACCGAGATAGGTCGTCTTTATGTTCCCTGTCAGCGTTTTGCTGGAAAGAGTTTGCCATCGTTGTTCTGATTTAGTGCTTGCCTTCTCTTCATGCGATCTTTGGATTGTAGTGCATAATGCTAGAGTGTTAATGTATTTTTCTAGTGGAATTTCCTTAGACCGGTGATGTTGAGTCATTTGTGGTTTAGTTTTGCTTGATCGCAATACATTATTTCGCCGGTGAGCGAAAGTCATTGTGGTGTTCATTCAGAACGGCCATACCAGTGGGTATGATACCTATATATATTAAGTTGTCAGTAGTGCAAGCTGTATTGGCATTTATGGTCAGTGTATTTCATATGTATTATGAGCCGTGTGGGGCTTAATTGTGTGCAGTATATTATTAAAAAGGGAACTTACCTGTTAAAAGTGTTATAGTTAATTATTGTCAGCTACTGTATGCTGTGGTCGTCCTCTAGTGGTACGAGCCAAGTATGAAAGTGTTTAGGTATTGAAATCCACAGTATAAGTAGTTTTCTGACAGTATGTTCTCTTCCTATTTCTAGTTCCTTCTCTCTCACTCTGTTTTCTCTATCTTGCAATCTCTGTACGTTTTCCATGAGTGCAATATTCGCTTTCTCTCATTCCTAAATCTTCCGTAATTGTTTTATCCCTTCCTCTTTTCTCTGCTGCTCTTGTATCATCATCATTCCTTTTCGTTCCCTGTGGAACATAGGGCAGAAACAGTTGCTCCTCATCGATTTCTATTCTAGGCTGTCTTTTTCAGCTGTGCCCGTCATTCTTATTTCCCTAGCCTCCTCTTCAACAGTTCTTCTCCACGTTCTCTTAGGCCTCCCCACTCTTCTTTTCCCATGTGGGTTTGTAATAATATCAGTGAGACAAACGCTAATTTCCATCGAATTGTACTCCCAAATGCTAGTATATAAAACAGCCCGTGTGTTAGTGACTAACAGCTTCTACTATGCCAGTCGGGAATCCAATGTATGCTGTAGAAATGCTGGTTAATTATCTCGCTAGCAAAGCCACTAGATTTTAATACCGCTTGCGTGAAACTAACGTCACAGTCCAAGCCTAGCCTTCAAAGCAAGAGAGAGAGAAGAAAACGTGTAAAAACGAATACACGAAGGCATAAAATTGAGAGATAAATGTCGTAGCATGGCAGAAACGCGACGTCACAAGTTGCAGAACCCCCTTTTTCTCGACACGCGTTAGTGGCACATATTCACGCTGTTAGACTCGTCAGCCGATATAAACACACCACAAGTCGCATTTTTAGCTAGAAGTAGTGCTAAAGTAGTGATTCTGCAAACGTGTTGTTAAAAATTTGGTAATGCACTACAAGGATCTGCTGCGGTCTGCATGAGAGCGATAGTTAAAAATAAAAGGAAAAAAATTAAGGTTAACGTGAGATTTTTTGAATATGCAGTACTGAATGGGGGGATGAGACGGAGTATCGGACGGAGTGTCGCTAGTTCGTGTTTACTAAATTGAATTGGAGAGATAGGAAATATTTTTTTGAAGCATTGTAGAAATAAAACGATACTAGGCATTAGAAATAAATACAAGAATAAAATAATGTAATGACTGTGCGATAGATAACAACGGGATCAATAAGTATGTATCAGAATTTAAAACTATTAAGAAATAAAGAAGTTGGACAGAAGACAGATAGATGAACGGACTTGAAAATCTTTCTCAGTTTGCCCGTAGTGGGGGTAGAGGGGAAGGAGTCATAATTTTGAATATTTGAGGTCAGTTTTGAAAAAGAACGCTAGAAGCCAAACGGTCCCTGATTGGCTGTGGTGTAATATACTAACGATTGAATAAAAGCATTTAGTAGTTGGTATTCGGGGCCACTTGTTAAAAAGAATTCATTCACTAAAGTTGTTTTAAGACAAGAAAGGAGTACATTCTTGTTTGCTATTCTGCACTAGCAGCGATCCGGATTGTTGCCATATATCGCAATATTCAACTATTTAGTGTTTATATTTCTTTGATGCGGTAAGAATGAAAACCTTTATATTGTCAATTTTATCATTATTATGTATGCATTATTGAATCAGTATGAACCTTATGGGGGAAAACGTTTATCTAGAGGGAAGTCAACATCAAACACTGTGTTGTTTCACAGCGTTGTTAGGAAATGTATTAACCTGTTGTAGAAAAGCCAGACAGGCTTTCTACCATATTGGGAGAAAAAAAATTAAATATTAATGAAAAAAATGTTGTATTATGACATAAGACCAGGAAGATCACTGGCCGTCTTTTTCAGCAAGTCACCGTGATTGTACATGACTTGATATTATTAATGTAAATTGTTTCCTTTGTCAAGGAAAGTGTCAAACGGTGGTTTGAAAGTTATTTATCCACGAAAGGGGTACCAACCAAATTGAGAACGTTAACTAATTGTTTAGTTACCATACTGATGTCTGATGATATTGCAAATGTTAGAGTAGGGAAAGAGAGAGACTATTAGATGCTGAGTTGGACACATTTATATTGTTCCAGGGTTTCTTCTACGTTTGAAAGTGAGCCCAGGTGATCAAATACCTGACCATAAGTTCTGCAGTGAGGCCATATCTACTGAGTGCCTGCACATAAATATATTACAAGAAGCAGAAGCGTGACTTGGCAGTGGAAGCTGACATAGTATACTTCAGTCAGCCTGTTACCAGAAATCCCAGATAAGCAATCGTGTCTGGGGTATTTGATATCGCAAACAATCCAACTCTCAATTTCCCAACATATAATGTGTCAGACAGTGATGAATCCACACGTTCGAATAACCTGTACCTTTTTCTAGGAGCAAGGAATACTTGACACTTTTCTAACTTGACTTATATAAATAATTGTGGGAAAACACAGACTCAATTATATTTGTGAATTAATTGCTGTAAATATTTATATTATCATTTTGAGTTGATTGTTCCTGTGTCTAAAAGAATAACAAAGATACAGGAAAATAAATTGTAAAAATATGTTAAATTGAAAACTTAACCAGTGACTTGTTTAATCATTGTTTATTAGTAATAGGTGTAGTTGTTGTCCTGTTTATACACTCCATCACATTGCATATACCCTAGACACTTGCTAGACAACATAAACACACCATTACACTTCAGAAGGGGAAGATATATAATCGGGTGAGGTCATTGGTGGAAGCAGACAGGTACCCTGTAAACTTATATGAATTTAAAAAACCTCAGGGGCTTGCATAGCTGACCTCACACCAGATAGAATTAAAATTAATAATATTTATAGAATAACACCAAATCCACCACAGGGTTCCAGTCAATGGCAACTCTGGCTATGCTTGATTTTTCTCTTCTGAGTGTATGTCCTATCCATTCCCCACTTTCTTACCTTAATTTCTGTTTGTATTGGCTCTTGCCCGCATCTTTTCCTTAGCTCTATATTAGTTATTACATCTGGCCATCTTATACGGAGGATCCGTCGTAGACATCTATTTACAAATGTCTGTAGCTTGGAGGTGATACTCTTGTACGCCCATGTGGTGCACCTAATTCCTCTATTTCATCTTCTACTTGATTTTGTTGCAACACTTTTTTCTCTTTGGTTGTGGGTAAAAATGTTCTGAAACTGCGGAACGTTGATAGAGTGTTATTTCTGGTTCCTGATGTACTTCCAAGTGTTATAAGTATATAACAAAGCATACAAGTACTGTATACAATAATATAATTGATATGTCACAATTCCTATGCTAATGATTTACCACATGTTTCTTAACTTCACTTCAATAACTATCAATGTTCTTGACTGCTTTCTTGTTGGAGTGCACTCCTGTTGTAAATATTCTAGCTGTTTTTGGCGATACCCGGTTATCCATTTCTCTAGCTTCTTAACTGCCTAACACACGGTGTCACATAGAATATTTTCCTACTATTCACAACGTGAGCTGCTATTCCGACACCTAATTCGCTCTCAGGATGTTTTTCTCTCATGGCAAAACAGAAAACAATTTTAATCGAGTTAATTGGAGCGTGATTTTCCAGTGTTCCTGTTCAACCTTGACGCAGGTCAGAGCGAAGACAAAATGTTGTGATTGTTTCAGCGTACCAACACGTGCTATTTTAACTGTGTGAGCGTCGACGATCTGTTCACGTCGCTCACTCGTTTCCTCCCGCTTGCACAATTTCCTTGATTCAAGGTGTTACCTCTTGTATAATTTCGTCACTTGTCCCCATTTTCTTTGTCAAGGGATGGTCTCGTCGCCAGTTAATCAGTTGTTGTGCTAACCGAATAAGAGTCTTTGCTCCATGCAAATATTATCGACGGCCTGGCAAGGCACCATTTCAACGGTTGTTACGTGTCTGCCTCTCTGTCAAGGGCCTGGTCCTAAGGCACCTATTTGACAGTTGTTGTTGTTAAGGGTCTGGTCACAGGGCACCAGTTCAACAGTTATTGTTGTCAAGGGTCTGATCCTAAGGCACATATTTGACAGGTGTTGGTGTCAAGGGCCTGGTCCTAAGGCATCAATTCAACAATTGTGGCAGGCTCTCCACAACTAGACAAATAAGGAGGGGAAACCCGAGGCCTGTAAACAGTCAATAAATAATACACAAAGGTCACGTGTTTCAGGCACACGTGAGAAATAAATAAGTAGAAGACTAGACAATACAAGTGATAGGCGTACGGGGAATCGAACCCAGGACTTTCCGAACGACACCAGCGCCTAGCTACGGGAGCGAACCGTTACTATCCCCTTTGCCAACTAGGCACCAGTAGGTAACCGAACACGCTTTTTATTGACGTATAGTTCGTCACCGTAATAGATAGCTTTATATTTCTTTCTTTCCATTGTGGCAGGGTGGTCACATCTAAGCATATTCTTGCTTACGTGATCGATAATGTACAGACTCTTGTCCTTGACATGATGATTATAAATACACGTGAACTCACTCACTAATAAGCTAGCTGTAGCTTGATGACTGACCCCAAAGGGGAGTGGTGGTTCTCAAATATTATTACATTATGTACACGAGGTTTAATGAAGAAGTAACAGCTTACATTTTTGCAGGGTATAGCTCCCCCGGCCAAATAACATAGTTTCTCATCCAACATAATAAATAAATACTACGTTAGTTACGGAATCTTCTTCAAATCCCTCTATCTATTCTTCTCTCTAGTCTCTGCTAGCTCTTCAGTTCATTAAACTTTTCTATTATATTCTTGATCTACACAGCTATCTCAGGTGCTGTGACAATTCAGCTCGTTTGCTTTTTTGTAATGTCCTCTCATCGCCTTTATTATCTATTATTTCGGCATAATTTAACGCAAATAATTTCGTGCCTATCCTCTACTCAGAATTGTAACCCTTTTTTCCTACTGTCATTGTTCACGTTTCACGCTTCGATGCAGGCAATCGCACATCCCTGGGAGATTAATTGAATCACTAAACGTAATAATACCACATTGACTCCAGGTAAATGCGAACATGAAGTGTTTGCTTAAGATTGCGTAATCACTTCCGACTCGCCAGAAGAATTGACTTGCAATACGGGTCTAATTACTTAAACCTTGATTTGTCTAGACAGGCAGTCGGATGTCGAGATCTGTAGAGCCTGATAAATTAAATAATCAGACTTCCCAATTACTTGGGATAGGTAGTTATAGATAAACGCAATCTTGGAAGACATTTTGAAAAGTGAGCAGGAAGTGTGATATAAGTAAACTTTGACAACATTTTACTGATATCAAAACTCCATATACGGAAGATGACTGTTTGCATTCTCAAACGTATGAGTCACACAGGATACCACATAAAAATTGCTCTATCATAACATGTACTTTGAATGTATTAGCTGGCCTTTGAGGCGCGAATAAACATTCGCGTTGATTAGGAGTTTGTAAAAAAAACGCCAGGTGGGAGCGTGGGCCGGGAACCTATGATAGGAAACTCTTTACAGAGCGATACAACAGGAAGCAATCTGATCATCAGAAGTAGTCCCCCCGTCCAACAATTGTTTCGGTCCTATATACTCCTTTACACTCTAAGGGGGGGCGGGCCCACTTGGGTCATGACTCCCAAGCGTCTCAGCTTCCTGTTGTCTTGTATCGAAAATGAACCCATTCCACTTATGGTAGCAACTTTAAAATCCACAACTCCGCCAGCCGTGGAGGCAGTTGTGAAAGTAACAAAGAGAAGACAAATTATTCCGTTCGTTCCGTCGCACACACTGGATCACCGTCGCGAAGTCAACGAGTCTAGCCACTGCGTGTTCGTCACTGAAATTCTTTTACTGACACCCCTTATAGTATACACCGCCTGTCGCCCCTGAGTCACAGCCCGTTCACTAGTACACCAAAAACCCAGCGTATTGTGGACTTAGAAAAATTCCTGGTGTTTTCTGTACCGCAGCGCTTTTTGTCACGATTTCCATTGCCCATTGCGGTTGTTCCACAGCCAGCATGATGCCTTTTCGGCAGTTTCACTAAGCCTCTTCAGTGCCCTTGTTCTCGACTGTCCCTTCAGCCCCAATAGTTTCAATAAATCATACACTGATACAGCCACAAGCCCTCTTGCGCCCACTTCAACAGCCATGACCCCTGAAGTGAACCCATCGTGTCTCAGATCCGCGGCCAGATCACTATACTTGGCCGCTTTGAACGAATGTTGCTCCTCTAATCTAGATTCAAATGGCACGGTCAGTTCAATTAGTATGACCTGAAGCGTTGCCGAAGAATGAAGCACTATATCTGGCCGTCTCCGCGATTTCCTGATACTCTCTGGATATGCCCCTCGTCCAGGTAGGTCTACCGCCATCTCCCAGTCGTTTGCACAGTCAAGAAGAGATGGTAAACTGCTACCAGATTTACCCTGTTTGGGGTGTGCTGATTTTCCTGCCCTCAGAAAGTATGTATTTGCGGTGCTCGGCCTGGGTTTGCTATTCGCCTTCATCCTTGCCAGATCTATTGTCGCAGGAAGCTCATTTAGCACTTTGTTGTGGCGCCAAGTGTATCGATATAACGTAGAAGAAGTTTGACATACGGCACTGCATTCCCGAAATCTTCAACGTAGACAGCTCGGACCTTGCCACAGAAAAGATTAGAGTTGACTTCTTAATTTATAGGACCGGATAAAATGTATTAAGAGCATCTTTGTACATCAGTAGAAAACTTGCCAATATTAATACGGAACCCGGAATTCTACAAGACCATTCACAAGTCACAGAGGGATTCTACAATAGAAATAATACCCCAGACGTGTGTTCGAGGCATTTGTGTTAAGTTGCCAAGACTGTTCTACTGAGCCAGAAGTCTAGGATATCCCAGTATTGGGGTAAGTTGTAAACATAAATTTCATGCAGTGAATTTGACATGTTTATACTTGCTAGTGGTATTAAAGATTCATACTAGGCTGGCAACCTCAGCATGTGAAAAGTATACATTCATGAACCACCACAGCAAGCGCTGGTGATTGCTTCATGCTAGTTCTCACGGAAGAACCAAAAGCAGAGGTAACCCCAGACTCCGAATGGAGCAGGGAGTGAGTGATTATTATATCAACCTGTGCATAAATGTATATTATCATTTTGTGAATGTATGTAAACTTAATATGTTCCTTCAGGCACAGGCTACTGCCGCTATCCAGTCACAAAATGTTCCTTAAATTAACTGACATACTGGTGATTTTTCATCACATGCACTGAGTGATATGATATACGCTCAGAGAAAGTAACAAATCTGAGAAAACAAACTTAAAAGGAGCCTGATTAGTATCAGGCAAACATTTAGCCGCGGAATTTGTTCCTTTATTCCCCTTATAGTTTGTGGTACCAGTACGAGGCGACCCGATTATTTGTGGTACGACCCGGAGAGATCAATTGCTGTACAACTATTCTGTGGTTCGAAGCTTGAGATCGACACCTGAAGATTCTTGCCTTGACCAGGAGCGGTTACTGCCTGAACTTATCTGGATAAGTGCCCCTAACCCAGAGACGAATCTACGGAAAAGCAGCATCGGCACTTCAGCATTTTGGCAAGTCCCATTTTTAACAGGCCAAACACAACCGAACTCTATTTTGCTAGATTCACCACGCCTAAAGACTTTTCGGTGAAGAAACCTAATTATTTTTGATAATCACCAGTCATATTTATTTACAAGTGTTAAAGTAATTGATCATTAAGTTTGTGTATGTTGAGTTTTGACTAATTCATAGTTGAATTAATCATTACGGAGAGAAAGGCATACGTATGACTCGGAACCGCTAGTGTATATTCATATATATATATATATATAGCTAATAAGAGGAATTTCGCTGAATTAAATCAGCTGGAGGCTTGAACGAGCTAAATCATGCAATATACATCTTCACAAAAGGCGGCGGGTCAGATAAAAATTTAACGTGCTCAGACTCATTCAGCATTGTTCTTGACTTCTGAAATATCTTGTAAACTCAAAGTAGAAGCATCATTATCCTTTTATCTACAACTCTTACTTACTTACTTAGTCGTTCCCCTTCTACCGTGAGGTGTAGAGGTTTGGAAGAGAGAGCGCCAGACTATCCTATCGGCTGTCTTCCTCCTGGTCTGGATCCATTTTAGTCCTCGGTCCTTCAAAGATTGTCTAATGTTGTCCTCCCAGCGGACTCTGGGTCGTCCTTGGGGTCTGGATCCCTGGCTTTTTGTTTCCCATGCTTGTCGTGGTAGCCGATCTTCTCCCATTCTGCAGACATGGCCAAACCATCTTAGTTGGGACTGTTCTACTTGGGTCTTCAGGGGGTGGGATTTTAGGCCTTGACGTATCGTCTGGTTGCGGACCATGTCTCTTCTTGTTACTTCAACTACCTTCCTCAGATACCTCATTTTTGAGGTTTGGATCTGGCTTTTGTGGGTTGTAGTCATTGCCCATGATTCGCATCCATATGTCAAGACTGGGACATAGGTGGAACGGTATACAGCCATCTTCGTTTTCTTAGCAACCTCTCTCTTGCTGAGAAATCCTTGATTTATGGCCTGAAAAAGTCTTCCAGCTGCCGCTTTTCGAGTGGCCAACTCTTCTTTGATGCCTCCCTTTCGGTCTATAATAGCTCCGAGATATTTAAAGTGGTCGACCTGCTCCAGGACCTGTTTTCCCAGCTTAATCTGATGTCTTCTTTCTTCTCGTGATATCACCATGGATTTTGTTTTAGAGCTGCTTATGACCATCCCTCTCTTCTCCAGCTCTTCCTTCCAGACTGCAGGTTGGATTGGAGATGTGCCTTTGATTTAGCAATCAGGGCAACATCATCAGCAAATGCCAGCTCTGAAATACAGATCTGTCTCATCTTCCAGTACCCCACTGAATACTTTCTTGTTCTCTCCTTACGTGCCTTGATGACATCGTCCATGAGGAGTATGAAAAGATAAGGTGACATGATATCACCCTGTCTTACACCAGTGGTGGTCCTGAACTCTTCTGACTTATGGTTGGCTGTCCTCACATAATTTCTGCAAGACTTGTAGAAGCTCTGTATAGCATGAATCAGAGGTGCTGGAATGTTCTTCTTTGCCAAACAGTCCCAAAGTTTGCTCCAGGGGACCCTGTCAAACGCCTTTTCCAGATCTATGAAACAAAGTTGGATCTCACTCTTATACTCAAGGGCCTTTTCACTCAGCTGTCTGAGTGTGAAGATTAGGTCTTGAGTACTTCGGTTTGCTCTGAATCCGCACTGGACCTCATCCAATTGTGGCTCAGCTAGTCGTCGGAGTCTCTGCTCTAGGATTCTAGAGTAGATTTTACCAGGGACACTGAGAAGAGATATGCCTCTATGGTTTCCACATTGTCGATTGTCACCCTTTTTTAAAACTGGTGTTATGATGACAATCTCCCATTCCTTTGGTATGGTCTTGTTGCACCATGCTGCGTGTAGGACCCTTAAGAGTAATAGGTCGCCTGATGCTCCCATGTACGAGTACTTAACCATTTTTGGTGTTATACCATCGCGCCCTGCTGCTTTGCCCATCATGATTTTCTCCAGTGCTGCCTTCAGTTCTTCCATCTTTATGTCATTTTCACCATCATTGGTTTTCTCTTCTGTACTAGTGGTTATCATTTCTGATGCTTCACCATGCTCACCATACAGGAGTTCTGAGAAATATTCTTTCCATTACTTCCTTTGGGGCAGTAAGAAATTTGCCTTGCTTGTCCTTTATAAATTTGAGAGGGCATTGTTTTTCCTTCCTCATGTTCTTTAGGGTCTTATAGAACAATTTTTAGTTTTCTTCCGCATCTTTTACTAGCTTTTCTCCAAATTCTTCCCAGGACTTCTGTTTTGCTGCTAGCACCTTGTTCTTTGCTTCTGTTCTGAGTGTCACATATTCTCTATATTTCTACATTTGCCCTGTTGTGTTTCTAGTTTTAAGTATTGTTTCCATGCCATTTTCTTCTCCCTTATTTTCTCTTTGACTTCCTCTGTCCACCAAGGTGTCTTCTTTCTCTTGTTCCCAAGTCGGACTTCACCACATGCTTCTGCAGCAGCTGTCTTTATGATGTCCTTGAATTTTAGCCAGAGGGTTTCCAAGTCATCAGGTTGTTCTTCTGTGTTGCTCACCGCTGCAGCAATAAGCCCCTGATATCTGGTCTTAATTTCTAGCTCTCTCAGCTTGTAGGTCTTTATGCTCATTCCTCCCTTTCGTTTACTTAGTTTCTTGCGTGATGCTGGGCAGTTCCTAGGCTGTGCAACTCTTTCAGTTGTTCTTTTGATTGTAAGCAGGTAGTGATCACTTCCAATCTCTGGCCCCCTCCTGACTCTAGCATGCCGGACATATTTGAATGAGCTCCTCCTAACAATGGCATAGTCGATCACTGACTTTTCATTTTTTGTTGGTTCACATCAAGTGCATGCATGTATGCGCTTATGGGGGAATTTTGTGTTTGTAATGATCAGATTCTGCTCACTGCAGAATCTAAGGAGTCGCTTTCCATTGTCATTGAGAGTATCTTCTCCATATCTTCCGATAACTCCACCCCATCTAGCATGGTCATTTCCAACTCTGGCATTGAAATCTCCGAGCATGATAATTTCATCTAGGCAGTCATCCACTGTTCTTTGAAGCAGCTCCTCGAAAAATTCCTCCTTGACCTCTGCTCTCTCATCCTCATTTGGCCCATACACTATGACCAGGTTGACTATGGTTTCTCCTTCTTTTATTTTTATATCTACAACTCTTCCAAGAGTAATCTTGTGCGAAGGTAGATATATTTGATGATCCACATTAGATACCCTAGGCTTTGGCCACTGTTAGACCACTACTGTAGAGCAAGTAGTGCACACCTCCAGGCTGCATTAATTTGACCTGAATACACTGTCTCTCTAGCGTTACTTGGACAATATCTTGCTTTCACATGTCACTGTCCCACAACACGTGGCTTTATCGACTCACCACTTAAGTTACTCCTCTCTTTGTGGTTACATGTTGTTGTTGTTGATTTTAGGATCTTGCGCAAACCAATAAATTTTGTTTTGTACTGTGGTGAAGTGGGAAGTTATAAATACTTATAGGGAACTTAGTGTACTGACTGAGATCAGCTGTGAAGGTATCTATATCTATTAAGAGTAGTGTATTATAGATAACCTTACTTGCTACCACATATCTATATATCTCAGTCAGAATTATTCTGGAATAGTGTGATGCTACGTTATGTGTCTAGGGTATGAGTATGGTGAAGTGTAAGTCACAACAACAGACAGATAAACAATTTAATTTAATCCACTACTCTTGACAACACTGTGACACTCACATACATATAACACTCTACAAAGATATCTTAAAAGAGTCACTGATAAACTTTCAAATAACAATATGTATTCATTACTGGCATGAATGAATATGTGTCCTGATTCAACTACAAGGGAACCAGGAATCACAATCAATTTAAATTACAAGTTATGTACAGAATGTATTTAATATGAATATTGTAGTGACATATATTATTACAAATGTTCTATGTGTGTCAGTTGTGTAGTAGTAAAATGAGGTAATACTGGTTTTGTTTTGTTCAAGCTCTGTTGGTATTTGTCATCATGACTTCAATAGTTTGTCTTTAGGGACCAGTATTGGAGATGTTCACAGTTCCTGATTTTAAGACAAGTAAATTCCCCTCTGAATAGTATTTTTATAAAGTTATTTCAAGATGAGGGGACATAATGTTGAGCTCAGCTGGCCAACTCTGCTTATCTTGAGTGATGGCGGCAGGAAAGGACTCCTCTGCTCGAATTCTCCTCTGGGCTCAGGAGACACCTCACTGATAGCTAAAAAGACCAAGGAGTATGCTGTCCGACTCTGGATTCAGCAAATCTCTGACCAGATGCTGCTCAGTACCATCAAGACCACTGTCCCTGAAATCAAGAAGGATGTACCTTCTACTTCATAACTAATTTATATTCTCTTTTACACTGATCACAATACAGCACAAACATTGCGTTCAGAGCGTTAGGCCAACAGTCAGCTTCATTTGAAATACTTTATTCCAGTATTACCCTTCTTAATGGTTACTACGCCTCTGCACTTCCAGCATTATTTCTTTCTAGTCAATCATCCAGGTGTCAGTGTACTGTTTGGCCATTCCATGCCGTTTTACTTCTCTCCGACACCCTCTGTTCAGGCTGGAGCATTTTAGGCTTTACCTCACGTTTGCCACTGAACTACACATATATATACAGGCATAAATCAACAATTCACATTCAATTTTCATTAAAAGATATTAAATGGTTCAAGCTTACCACAATTCATACGAATAACACAGATACGTTGATTAGCAATGAATTCTGGCACAAACTGGCACAAATTTCCATCTGCTTATCTTCCAGGCTTTTATTGAGCCAAATATAAGCTGGCTTCAACGCACTGATGCTTTATCAAGATCATTTAAACAAGTGGTTTCGAACTAACGCTCCCAAGTGTGTATATCAGCGAGACTGGCCAATGAGCCACGTTTCGACAAGTGTTTGAAAAAATGTTATCTTTTCCCGTCTCCCCTAACAACCAAGATAGTATTTATAGCCCGACCAATCGTGGTTAGGCTTTCATTTGTTGCGCTCCAATCAATTTGGAGTTTACATGGTAGGCTATTTCTGTAACGTAAGGTTTTTTTCAAACACGTTATAAAAAAATTTTATGAGCAGAAATGATTTTATGCTGTCAGGCACCCCCAATATTTTATTTTGGGTATAATTTATTAATTCCTGGACTATTTGCGTAACGTTTTACATATTATTTGTCAGCAAGCCCTAAGGAACCCAAAAATACCAATTTAAAGGAGCTACGTGGCTGCGTTCAAAATATGCAATTTCTTCTACCTCCTGTTTCGAAGATGTGCTGTCTGGGTACTGTTATGTTTTCAACCGTAAACCCATCTAATGTTGTCTTTTCTAATAAGAGTTTGTTATGATTTATAAACCTAACTCTGGGAAAGGGTAGTGTATTTTATCACTGTCCGTCTGAAAAAGTTAGTGCTTGTAGACTTACACGCGTGATGGCAGCATTTGTATATCGCGCGTCGCGTGTTGCATGCGTTCCTGATTTTCAGCCCTCCCCTCTCGCTATCCTTTTGTCCATCTGTTCGTTCGTTTTGGTAACGTAATATAATTAATGTTAGGATTAATTTAGGTCATTACGCAGTCTCTCAATGTTTTTCCAAGAAATACAGCACACGTTTCATTGAAGAAAGCGGGTAATAATACAGTAAGCTTTTACTATCAACGTGAAAGCGTTACAATTTGCAGACGAAGCAGAAAACAAGGGGGATTTCGAGTACATTCTTTGTGACAGCACTGTCATTTTACCATTGCTCTTCTCTTTATTAATTTTATTTGTTAGGCTTCATATTTACCTAATAATTTATATATGTGGATTAGAATATTTCATGACACCTCCCCTCTTAAAACAGACATTATATGTCAGTCCTTTATTCTATATACACATAGAGAAATTTATTATTATTTCTGGGGTTTACGGTGATTCTCATCACACGGATGGCGGCTTAAAAAATCCGCTCCCAGATTGGTTTTTCCAGATATATATTCAATGCTAAAATTATATGGAGCCAGAAGCAAAGACCATCGGAGTAACCTAGAGTTCTCATGCTTAGCCTGTGCTAAAAACGATAAAGGTTTGTGGTCAGTTTGCAACTTAAATGCCTTCCCATATAGATAAATATTGAATTTCTTTATTGCCCATATTACTGCAAGACATTCTTTTTCGCTAGTTGAGTAGTTGATTTCAGCTTTATTCAACTTTCTGCTAGCATATGCCACTGGGCTTAATTCCCCATCCAATGCATCTGATTTCTGTAGTAAAGTTGCACCTAACCCAATATTACTTGCATCCGTCCTTACTATGAATTCTTGACTTAAGTCAGGTAATTTCAAAATGGGTTTACTTGTGAGCTTTTCCTTCAATTCTTGGTAAGTCATTTCACATTGTGGTGTCCATGTAATGCGATCTGGAAGTCCTTTACGTGTCAATTCAGTTAAAGGTGCACATATGGAATTAAAGTTTTTGATATACTTCTGGTAGAAACCACATAATGAGACAAAGGATCTCACGTCCTTCTTGGTTTGTGGTCTCGGGGCTTTCTGTAGTTTCTCTAAATTCTTTGGGTCAGGGGTCATGTTTCCCTGATAAACTGTGTGTCCCAAAAATTCCAATTCTTTACATCCAACGCAACATTTGGTTGGTCGGGCTGTTAAATTTGCCTCCCTAAGTCGATCAAACAGCATGTTCAGAGAGTCAATGTGTTCCTCAAATGTTTCTGTTGCTATAAGGATATCATCCATAAAATTTGTTATACAGGGATTATTCAGAGGATCCAATAATTTTCTCATCATTCTAGAGAAGACACTAGGCGCATTCTTCAATCCAAATGGCAATCTATTAAACTCATAGTGTCCTTCTGAGGTACTAAAAGCTAGGTATGGTCTAACCTCAGGCTTTACTGGAATCTGATAGTATCCTTTACTCAGATCCACTTTTGAGAAATATTTAGCTTTATTTAGTCTGGCAAACAGCTGATTTGTATCCGGCAATGGATCCACCTGTCCTTCTGTAATAGCATTCAGTCTCCTGTAATCTATACAGAGTCTATGTTCTCCAGAGGGCTTCCTTAAGAGTACAACACCGGAACTATACGAAGACTCACTGTGCGAAATAATTCCTTCCTTCAATAGATAGTCTATCTCTTCCTTCAAAGCTTTTTCCTTAGCAAACGGAATCGAATATGGTTTCATACAGACAGGTGTGGAGTCTATGAGTTTCATATCATATTCCAATAGGTTTGTATGCCCTGGTCGGTCTGTTAACACCTCTGCATGATTATTTAGAACCTGTTGCACTCTCTCTTTCTGAGTTTTCGTTAAATGTGTACTGATTTTCACCTGTGCTGCTGTCTCACAGGGGTGTAATGGATATTCAAATGATGAAAGTGGTTCCTTTTTCATCTCCATGGCGATGGACAAGGTCAACAAGTGTGTCTCTTCCTGATGTTCTCTTTCCAAATATTTCTTCAGGAGATTCACATGATAGATTTTTTCTTTCCCCTTCTTATCTATCTTATAATTTGTTCTAGACACCTTCTCTAGAACTGTATATGGACCCTGCCATCCAATTTGTAACTTATTCTGACTCCCAGGCAAAAGAAGCAGTACTTTCTCTCCCACAGCCAAATTTCTGTCTTTCGCCTTCCTGTTATAATAGGCAGCATGTTTCTTCCTGGCTTGTTTCAAATTTTCATTGGCAAGTTTCCAGCCAGTTTTTAACCGAGTGGTCAGCTCATTCACATATTGGTATGAAGATGTAATGTTTTCCTCTGCCTTTTCATCAGTCCACGTTCTTAACAAAGCTTCAAGTGGACCTTTTATTGGCCTTCCAAACAATAATGTTGCCGGGGCCATACCGGTTGAACTATGGGGTACCTCCCGATAAGCAAAGAGGGCGGCGTGCAGGTACTGGTCCCATGTATCTGGTTTTTCGTGTGCCAACTTTCTCAGGATCGACATCAATGTGCCGTTAAATCTTTCCACTTGGCCGTTCCCTTGGGGATGATACACACTACAATGGAAGTGTTTGGCCTGGAAGATCCTGAAAACTTCTTCAGTTAGTTTCCCCTTGAACTGAGAGCCATTATCAGTCAAGATTTGATTGGGAAAGCCTAACCTTGTGAAAATTGTGAGCAATGCCTCTGCCACATGTTTTGAATCAATCGATGACAGGGCTACTGCCTCTCCCCACATAGAACAAGTGTCCACCAGAGTCAGAATGTAGCTGTTCCTTCTCTTGGTTCGGGTGAGAGGTCCCACAAGATCCACGGCAACTCTCTCAAAGGGTGTTCCCACTATGGGCATTTCCCCCAGAGTTGCTGGTGCAGTCCAATGTTTAGGTGCTACTCGTTGGCACTCTGGACAGGATTTTACATATCGTTTGATATCTTCAGTTATTCCTGGCCAGAAATAGTGACAAGCTATTCGCTGTCCTGTTGCGCTGATTCCCATATGACCACTGAAGGGAATCGCATGCCCTAGTTCCAACACTTTAGTCCTATATGAAGTGGGAAGGACCAGCTGTCCGTGACCATTGGATTCAGATCCAGCCTTCCTATATATCAATTTGTTCTTCATATAAAACTCTCCCTTGCCTGGAGGTGTATGAGATTTGGGCAACTTCTTGAAACATGGCTTGAGTGTTTTGTCCTCAGCCTGTGCCTTCCTCATCTCATCTGGGTGAGTATTTATTGGATTATCCTCCTCCTTCTTTGTCTGTGATCTGGTCTGCACTGTTGCCAATATCACAGGTCTCTTGGGATTCCCCAAGAAGACATATCTACACCCCAATATTAGAGGGTAGATTGGCTCATTTATCACTGCTGCTTTTATGATTCCTTCCACATATCGCGTTTTCACTTTTATTCGGGCGACGGGAAGTGTCATGGTAGCTACATCCTTGGTTGCAGTTTGAATCTCCACTGTTTCTGTGGTGTATTGATCGGCCTGCACCAGGTGAGAACTCACAACGGAATCGTAATCTAAACCGGTATCATATAAACATCTTATAGTGACACCATTACAGATGACATCTTCACACACTGGGGGGTGGTATGGTTCCTGTAATTCTTCAGGTTTGCCCTTCTTTTCCTTTTTCCCCGATGTCATAGCAGCAAAATGAGGAGGTTTCCTTCTACAATGGTCAGTGTCATGATTGTTCATCTTACAATTTTTACACCACCTTTTTCCTTGGTTGAAAGATTTTCTTTCATCATATTTCCTTTCATCGAATTGTGGGAATTTATTTTTATTGTCATACCGTGGCCTATCAAATTGGTGCTTACCTTTATTTTGATCCCTAGGATCAAATTTATTAAAGTTCTGTGGTGCCCTAAAGTTATCCACCTGTTTCTTTTTATTACCTGTTACCTCTGCTTGAGCTGCTTGATACCTTTCAGCAACATTTAGCAACTCACCCAGCCTCTCTGCACCTTGTTCCATGAGAAACTTTCTCAGGTCTGGAGCCATGGACTCTCTTAGTTGCTCTATAAGGACCATTTCCTTAAGATCTTGGGTTTTCCCCAGAGAAGTCCATTTCTCCAAGTATGTCTCTATTCGTGCAGAGAACTGGTGATAGGTTTCACCTGACAGTAGTTTAGCATTCCTAAATTTTTTCCTGTAAAACTCTGCATTCTTTTCATACCTTAACAAAAGAGCCTGCTTTAGCATGTCATAATTTTCCTGATCACCTCTGCTCATTTTTGCAAAAACTTCATAAGCTGCCCCACGAAGTCCCTGAGATAACTTTAAGCTCCACCTTTCTCTCTCTAACCCATACGTGGTAGCTAATAGTTCATACCTATTTAGGTAGCTCTCAATATCATCGTCTTTCTCAACAAAATGATCTAAATGAAAATTCATAGCTGAGGTTGAGGCTCCCTGAGTAACCGTAGCATCAGAGGCAAAGGGACTGGCACCATTTTCAGGAGCATGGCCTTGAAACTCAAACTCCCTTAGTCGTAATTCATGTTCCCTTTGTAATCTTTTCTCCTCCTTTTCTGCTTCCCTCTCTGCAGCTAATCTCCTCTCTTCCCTTTCTGCAGCTAATTTCTTCTCTTCTGCAGCTAATCTCCTCTCTTCTCTTTCTGCAGCTAATTTCTTCTCTTCTGCAGCTAATCTCCTCTCTTCTCTTTCTGCCTCCAATTTCTTAGCCTCAGCCTCAATCTGTAACCTCTTAGTCTCAGCCTCAGCTTCAAATTGTAACTTCTTAATTTCCCTGTCAGCCTCTAACTTTCTTTCGGCTTCAAACCTTCTTTCTTCGCGTTCAATAAATTTGTCACATTCCGTAGTGACATAGGCAACCATAACTTGCCCATCTAATCCTAACTCTTTTGCAGTCTGAACCGCAGCAGATCGAAATTTGGCCAGGTCCGCCATTGTCTATTATGTAAATTTATACAATGTCTAACCAACAATTCAATCTCTAATGGACAACACAGGCACCGTGAGCTCAACCTTATTTAATTCCACCCAAGGATACCTTTTAATTCTTATATTCCCTGAAGTGAATTACCCCCAATATTTTTAATAGTTAAAGATTCAAAATCCCAAGAGCGAGACCCCAATATATGTGGTGAAGTGGGATGTTATAAATACTTATAGGGAACTTAGTGTACTGACTGAGATCAGCTGTGAAGGTATCTATATCTATTAAGAGTAGTGTATTATAGATAACCTTACTTGCTACCACATATCTATATATCTCAGTCAGAATTATTCTGGAATAGTGTGATGCTACGTTATGTGTCTAGGGTATGAGTATGGTGAAGTGTAAGTCACAACAACAGACAGATAAACAATTTAATTTAATCCACTACTCTTGACAACACTGTGACACTCACATACATATAACACTCTACAAAGATATCTTAAAAGAGTCACTGATAAACTTTCAAATAACAATATGTATTCATTACTGGCATGAATGAATATGTGTCCTGATTCAACTACAAGGGAACCAGGAATCACAATCAATTTAAATTACAAGTTATGTACAGAATGTATTTAATATGAATATTGTAGTGACATATATTATTACAAATGTTCTATGTGTGTCAGTTGTGTAGTAGTAAAATGAGGTAATACTGGTTTTGTTTTGTTCAAGCTCTGTTGGTATTTGTCATCATGACTTCAATAGTTTGTCTTTAGGGACCAGTATTGGAGATGTTCACAGTTCCTGATTTTAAGACAAGTAAATTCCCCTCTGAATAGTATTTTTATAAAGTTATTTCAAGATGAGGGGACATAATGTTGAGCTCAGCTGGCCAACTCTGCTTATCTTGAGTGATGGCGGCAGGAAAGGACTCCTCTGCTCGAATTCTCCTCTGGGCTCAGGAGACACCTCACTGATAGCTAAAAAGACCAAGGAGTATGCTGTCCGACTCTGGATTCAGCAAATCTCTGACCAGATGCTGCTCAGTACCATCAAGACCACTGTCCCTGAAATCAAGAAGGATGTACCTTCTACTTCATAACTAATTTATATTCTCTTTTACACTGATCACAATACAGCACAAACATTGCGTTCAGAGCGTTAGGCCAACAGTCAGCTTCATTTGAAATACTTTATTCCAGTATTACCCTTCTTAATGGTTACTACGCCTCTGCACTTCCAGCATTATTTCTTTCTAGTCAATCATCCAGGTGTCAGTGTACTGTTTGGCCATTCCATGCCGTTTTACTTCTCTCCGACACCCTCTGTTCAGGCTGGAGCATTTTAGGCTTTACCTCACGTTTGCCACTGAACTACACATATATATACAGGCATAAATCAACAATTCACATTCAATTTTCATTAAAAGATATTAAATGGTTCAAGCTTACCACAATTCATACGAATAACACAGATACGTTGATTAGCAATGAATTCTGGCACAAACTGGCACAAATTTCCTTCTGCTTATCTTCCAGGCTTTTATTGAGCCAAATATAAGCTGGCTTCAACGCACTGATGCTTTATCAAGTGTATTTAAACAAGTGGTTTCGAACTAACGCTCCCAAGTGTGTATATCAGCGAGACTGGCCAATGAGCCACGTTTCGACAAGTGTTTGAAAAAATGTTATCTTTTCCCGTCTCCCCTAACAACCAAGATAGTATTTATAGCCCGACCAATCGTGGTTAGGCTTTCATTTGTTGCGCTCCAATCAATTTGGAGTTTACATGGTAGGCTATTTATGTAACGTAAGGTTTTTTTCAAACACGTTATAAAAAAATTTTATGAGCAGAAATGATTTCATGCTGTCAGGCACCCTCACTATTTTATTTTGGGTATAATTTATTAATTCCTGGACTATTTGCGTAACGTTTTACATATTATTTGTCAGCAAGCCCTAAGGAACCCAATTTTCCCACTTTAAAAGAGCTACGTGGCTGCGTTCAAAATATGTATTTTCTTCTACCTCCTGTTTGGAAGATGTGCTGTCTGGGTACTGTTATGTTTTCAACCGTAAACCCATCTAATGTTATCTTTTCTAATAAGAGTCTGTTATGATTTATAAACCTAACTCTGGGAAAGGGTAGTGTATTTTATCACTGTCCGTCTGAAAAAGTTAGTGCTTGTAGACTTACACGCGTGATGCCAGCATTTGTATATCGCGCGTCGCGTGTTGCATGCGTTCCTGATTTTCAGCCCTCCCCTCTCGCTATCCTTTTGTCCATCTGTTCGTTCGTTTTGGTAACGTAATATAATTAATGTTAGGATTAATTTAGGTCATTACGCAGTCTCTCAATGTTTTTTCCAAGAAATACAGCACACGTTTCATTGAAGAAAGCGGGTATAATACAGTAAGCTTTTACTATCAACGTGAAAGCGTTACAATTTGCAGACGAAGCAGAAAACAAGGGGGATTTCGAGTACATTCCTTGTGACAGCAATGTCATTTTACCATTGCTCTTCTCTTTATTAATTTTATTTGTTAGGCTTCATATTTACCTAATAATTTATATATGTGGATTAGAATATTTCATGACATGTACATGGGATGCCCGGTTCAACCCCCATATGGGTTATAATTTGGGTATATAGTGTTCCTTTTTTTCATATATTACCTTACATTTTTTGTTTTTCAGATTGTAAATTCCCTGGCGTTTTCTAAGATCAGTTGGTGTATCTCGTCCCGGTTTTTGGGTATATCTCCCTTCATCCTGTTGATTTTTGGGATGTTTATGTCACAGATGAAAATAGTGCAGCAGTAATCATCCACTTTTGCCCCTCCCCATCTAGAGTATACTTTTGCTACATGAACGAAGGATTCACCAGTTTAATTAACATGGGGGCCATCTGGCAATCAAGCCCTATGTGAAACAGAGAGCGAAGCGCGGAGCATGGCGTAATAGATTCTTTGATCAGGGGAACACACGATATTCAGTGAGACGGACCTTGGATTGTAAAACTTTCAGGTGAAAATTGCGTAGCTGATTTTCGGCAAGGCCCAGATGATGAAAGTCAAGAGGTGGTAAAATTACCTTTGATTCAAGAAATCGAACGGCAAATTGGCTCGGGTCTGGCAGCGGTGTGACTTTCGCATTAAAGAACGATTGTACGGAATTTTTCAATATATACCATGTCTCTCCGATAGCCATGATCAGTTGCCAGAAATCTATCTGATTTCACTAGCTCGTTAGCTTAAGATTTCTCGTACAGAGTGAAAAGTAATACATTCCGTGGAGTGTTTCATTTTTCTGATTGCGGTAATTTATATACTAGATTTGAAGTGATTTAGTGTGTTTAAAGTTTTCAATATATATTTCACTGAGATTTTCTGTGCTAATTAAATAACTTATAGCTAACTTTCCAGCCGTAAAGTAAATTTAATTACTCGCTATTTTTGCAAGTAGGAGATGTTTTAAATTGACTAGTACATACATTAAATAACTGTCTACTGACGGCATATACTATTTACTTCTATCCATTTTATGTAATTTTTTTTAAATGACTAGTGTTCATATCACGCGTTATCAGAATGATAGGATAAGCTAGACACGTGTGTTTTAAATCTAATTTATAACAGTGGTGAACAGGTCCTATTTTAACACGTGTTAGATATGATATTGATAATTTGGTTAAATGTTTATATTCTCTTTAATATGGGCTGATCAAACCTGAGTACTAGCGGCTTATTTTCTTATGGCCATATGAACTTATGATCATACGAACTTATAATATTATAAGCATCCAAGAATATTTAATATTGATGGGCTTCTTGCATAGGTATCAATGCGTGGTTTCCCTTCATGTCTGACACGATAGAGTTTTCTTGGTTGTGCTCTGATTTTGCAGCAAACCAAGGAGTGATCTGTGTCACAGTCTGCACTATGGTACGAGCGCGTGGAGAGCACAGACCTGAGGAGTGGCCTTCTGACGAGAATCAGGTCCAGTTGGTGCCAGTGCTTGGATCGTGGGTGTCTCCATGACACCTTATGCTGGGGTTTTGTCTGAAAGTAGGTGTTGGTCACGCAGAGGTCATGGTGGACGCACAACTCTAAGAGCCGTTGTCCATTTTCATTCATCTTGCCAATACCAAACCTGCCCAGACATGAAAGCCATGAAACATTATCGGCACCCACTCTAGCGTTAAAGTCACCAAGGAGAACAAGCTGTTCTTGCCTAGGTATGCTTTTGATTACTGCTGCTAGATTCTCGTAGAACTCATCTTTAGCTTCTGAGGTAGAGTACAGAGTAGGAGCATACACACTGACAAGGGTGATGGGACCTGTGCTAGTTTGCAGGTGGAGCGTTAACAGGCGTTCTGATCCATTCTCGCCTGGTTCAACCATTTTAGTTAGCGATTTTTTGACCGCAAAACCTACTCCGTGTTCTCTAGCTTTATCAAGATCTTTCCCTTGCCAATAAAATGTGTAGTCCTTCTCGCTCACCATTCCAGAGCCCGCCAGGCGCGTTTCCTGAAGTGCAGCTATATCCACCTGAAGTCGTTTAAGCTCATCATTAATTATGGCTGTCTTCCTTACATCGTTTACATCCTGTAGGTTTTCGGATAGTCCAGTCAACATAGTCCGGACGTTCCAGCATCCCAATCTGAGAGTTTGCTTATTTCTATTTTTTCGATAATTGCTTGGTGCAAAATTTTCTGTCCACAGTTCGGGTTTGACCCTAATCCCCATGCACCCAATGGGGAAAGCAGACAGTGGCGGGACAACACCTTATCGACTGGGGGCTGTCCAGCTTGAAGCGGGCGGTAGCTGTCCAGTGAGATCCTAGAACCTCTCCCACTGTCGGAAGTAGCCCCTGGCGCCATGCCCTACGTCAATTGGGCAAAATGCTTATAACCGGTAACTGCTACTTCCCGTGTTTTGCCGACACCTATAGGGTGAAGCTGGAGTGTCCTCTCCAGGGCGCGAGCTTGGGCACAGTTATATGGAGATCAAGCTGTTGCCAATGCAGCATGTTCCCCCTCTCCACACAGCCGGTAGATCCAAAGGAACGGCAGTAGCCGATACAGTTTGGTACCAGATCGCAGCGTCAACAGGCAACATTAGACAAATGTATGACGGTATAAAGAAAGCACTTGGCCCCCATAAAAGTAAGACGGCACCGCTAAAAACCATCAGCGGAGAGAAGCTAACCGATAAGGGTAAGCAGATGGAGAGGTGGGTCGAGCACTACTCTGAGCTTTATGCTAGAGACAATACCGTTACGCCTGCAGCCCTTGATGCTGTCAATAGTCTGCCAACTATGGAGGAGCTGGATGCCGAACCAACATTAGAGGAACTCAGTAAGGCCATTGATAGCTTGGCCTCTGGCAAAGCACCAGGCAGTGATGGGATTCCTCCTGATTTAATCAAATGCTGTAAGAGCACGCTATTACATCCCCTGCATAGGATGCTGTGCCAGTGCTGGGAAGAGACAACTATTCCTCAAGACATGCGAGATGCCAAGATTGTAACACTGTATAAAAATAAAGGAGACAGAAGTGATTGCAATAACTACAGAGGCATCTCTCTTCTTAGTATTGTTGGTAAGGTTTTTGCCAAAGTCATCTTAATGCGACTACACAAGTTAGCTGAGCGCATATATCCAGAGGC
The DNA here is from genome assembly GCA_024509875.1 of Oreohelix idahoensis. NCBI lineage: Eukaryota > Metazoa > Mollusca > Gastropoda > Stylommatophora > Oreohelicidae > Oreohelix > Oreohelix idahoensis. The sequence goes on from JAMPIV010012899.1 coordinate 95,865, forward strand.
ACAGTGTGGATTCCGAGCTGGCAGATCAACAACAGACATGATCTTCTCTCTCCGCCAGCTTCAGGAAAAATCAAGAGAGCAGAAAAGACCATTATATATCGCCTTTATAGACCTCACAAAAGCATTCGACCTGGTTAGTAGGGATGGACTCTTTAAAATCCTCCTGAAAATAGGCTGCCCTTCTAAAATGCTGGAAATGATAAAGTCATTCCATGACGACATGAAGGGAACAGTCCAATATGCTGGAAGCACGTCACAGCCCTTTGATATACGAAGTGGCGTTAAACAAGGCTGTGTTCTGGCTCCGACCCTCTTCGGAATCTTCTTTGCCTTACTCTTGAAACATGCATTCAGAGATGCAACTGAAGGAATATGCCTTCACACTAGGTCAGATGGCCGTCTGTTTAATCTTTCAAGGCTGAAGGCAAAAACAAAAATCAGAAGGGTCACTATAAGAGACTTGTTCGCTGATGATGCTGCAGTCGTCACTCAAAGCCAACAGGAGCTTCAGAGCTTGATGAATCGCTTCACTAAAGCATGCAAGGACTTTGGCCTCACAATAAGTCTAAAGAAAACGAATGTGCTGAGTCAGGATGTGGGTGCTGCACCAGTTATCACTATCGATAACTATGAATTGGCAGTGGTGCACCACTTCACATACCTAGGGTCTACCATCAATGACAAACTCTCACTGGATACAGAAATTGACAGCCGCATTGACAAAGCTGCAGCTACCTTTGCCCGCCTCACATCGCGTGTTTGGGGAAACTCTAAACTCACAACGAAGACCAAAGCTGCGGTATATAATGCCTGCGTCACCAGCACACTCCTATATGGCAGCGAGACCTGGACGACCTATGCTAAGCAAGAAAGAAGGCTCAATACCTTCCATTTGCGGTGTCTACGCCGCATCCTCGGCATCTCGTGGAAAGATAAAGTGACAAATGTCGAGGTGTTGTCACGTGCTGGCCTTCAAAGTATGTATACGCTGCTTAGACAGCGCAGACTTCGCTGGCTTGGCCATGTTCGCCGCATGGAAGATGGTCGCATCCCAAAAGATATCTTCTACGGACAATTAGCAGATGGCAAGAGAACAATTGGGCGACCACAGCTGAGGTTCAAAGATGTGTGCAAGAGAGATATGAGGGCACTGGACATGGATCCAGCAACATGGGAGGATGAAGCTGCCGATCGCACTAAGTGGCGATGCTATTTACGGCACCACCTCAGATTGGGCGAAGAGAGGCTCACACAACAAGCAGAGGTGAGGAGAAAACGTCGAAAGGAGCACCAGGAAAATAAGCAGCTGAGGGCTGCCACCTCAGGGGCGCATTCCCATAGTCAGTTATGACTGAAGGGGCTATTATTATGCATAGGTAACTTATTGTAACCAGGACAACAATTTAACACTGACTCTAGTGACTCCTGTGAAATTTGCAGTCAGCAACTACGGAGAGTCTGCGGCTGGATTTGGCAAACTTAAATTTGACACTAAATATATATATTACTTATTAGTGTATTTCCTTGGAATGCCTGCGACAACTACTGGGGTAAGTGTATCTGAAAGTGGCCACTGAGTGTATGTGAATTGAATGAACAGAGAAAGAAACTTATGTCTTTTGTTAACATCATATACTTATATGGTTTCTTCTTTCTTTTTTTTATCTCAATAATCTGATTAATCACGGGATAGTTTACATTAGGAACCTATTCTTTTCCCATACTGACTATTTCATAACTTATTGTTAACCTTTGATCTTTTGGGTTAATTAACCTCTGTTGGGATCGTCCTTTCTTTTCCTTTACCAGAGGGGAGAACGTATTTGGTTAATTTTCATTTTGTCTGTAATCCATAATCTAGTGATGTGCATGCTTTATGTTGTGATTTTCTATTTATAATAAACTTTATTAAACCTTTAGTTATCGTGTCGGTCAACCATATGTTATATTTTATCCATTTTTGTGTTCACGTTCGTATTTGTCACAGAATTGTGTGCATGTGAGTGCAGTGTAACTTGTATTTTCGTACAAGGAGAGAAAGTGCGTCTGATTTAAATATCGTCGTCCAGATAGGCTGGATTAGATAAATTATTCTATCCAGAGACTGTCCTTTCTCTTACACGATCACCTCGTGATAAAACTATATCTTACCCCTTACTTTCACATTGTCATCACTATCACCTCTGCTCAGACAGGGCTATAAACATCTATTACCTATCTGATAAATCATACACGACATTAATGTGGGCACGTCCGTAGGATTTGAATCTAGTTCAGGAGACTATACGACCTAATCGTCGCTCATCGCGGGACTGAACTATACTCTGAGTCTAGACAAATGTCTAAGTCTTATATGTAATCTGAATTTTCATCTAGATAGAGTGTGTTAGTGAGTTTGTCTTGTGAGTTAATTTATAAAAATAATTACCCCCAAGACAGCGATCTTAGTATCTGAGTGTTTGACCACACTCATATAGGACTGTTTTTCTTTCCACAGCATCATAGAGTTACGTGCAAATTGTTCTGAGTATAATCTTCGTCAGATATATGAGATATATGGTAATTTTGTTTAAAGCCGCTAGTACGTGTGATTGTTTAACAATCACTAGGTTTTTTTAAAGATGCAGCAGAGTTTGAGCTAAGCTAAGGACCGATTTCTGACTTTACGTCTAGTTAATAACGTCTCTTATTCTTAACTGACTTCTAGAGTGGGTGAGTTTTGGTGGATTTATAAAATAAGGGAAAATATTAAATTAATTTTTTTCTCCTTCACTTTGTAATAAAATTTTTTTATCCACCGATAGTAAAAGTAGTTTTTCCACTGTTAGACTGATCTACCATTTATTTGGCTTAGTCGTCTGTATTAGGTGCCTTGTGCCAGGTAATAACAGCGATAGATTAGATAACTGATTACAGGACAGGAGGTATCTCAGTGAAATAATAAATATTTTTGTGTGCTTGTTTTTTTTTCTCTTAAAGTTGGTTAAGGATAGAGTTTTTGTCTCCTTCCTTTCTTATTTCTTTCTCGAGTTAACGGCATTCAGTTATTAGCCATGGCTGAAAGAGCTAAACTTAGAGCCATGCTAAGAGAAGAACGAAGGAAACAGGATTGCAAGAAGTGACCGCGTTTGTCAACGAAGAACTTGACAGGTACGACGCGGAGAAGAAAGTAGCAGAAGCTAGGGAGAAGGAAGAGAGAGCTGAGAAGAAGGAAGCACAAGAGATTACAGAGAAGAAGGAAGCGCAAGATAGAGCAGACAGGAAAGAAGTGGAAGAGCGTCAATCTCAAATGGAACAGAGGACAATTGAGGCAGAGATGGAAGCTCGCAGGGCAAAACATGAGGAAAGAGAGAAGGAGAGACAGCATGAGGAAAGAGAAAAGGAGAGACAGCATGAATTGGCGCTTAAGGGCTTAGAGGTCTAAAGTCGGGATGCTATGTCTTCCTCCAGCAGTGGAGAGTCGCCACCTCAGTCACAGGTAACTGATCAATCCAGTACCCAATCTCCTCAGCTCGTAGAATTGTCTTTCGCCCTAGAATCCTTCCCTGGCCCTAATGAGAAAATTGACTCGTTTCTCGATAAATTTGAGAGGATGGCGACACTATATGGGTTAGAGAGTTCCCGATGGTGTCTAAAACTTTCACAGGCTCTGAAAGGTAGTGCTTATGACGTCTACGTAAAACTGGGAAGCAGCCATCAAGACAATTACGACATGCTAAAGAAGGCTTTACTGGAGCGGTTCGAGATGAACGCTCGAAAATGTTTGCACCTGTTCAGAAACAGCCGAAAAGAAGGCACGGAGACATTTCATCAATTCTCTTCACGCCTGACGGATATTTGACAAAGAGCATGGAACTTTCCGAGCTCTCTCTCACTTTTGAAGGACTCCAGGAATTTGTTCTTACAGAACAAAAAAAATCCACGTTGTCAAACGAAACCCGTAGCTTTCTGGATAAACAGGGTGCAGTAAAGTTGGAGGACATTCTTAGTAAATCTGAACGTTACGTCAATGCTTTGGCCGAGCTTCTGTAGCAATGTAATGCTGGGGAGGTTAAGATGTTATATTAAAAGAGTAAGTGTTAACAGCGTGAGGTCAAGCTATGTAAGACCCTGAGTCTAATAGTTGAAATATTGTGATGAATTCTCAGAGGACCTAGCACTACCTCCCAAGATCTCACGCTGTGCTGTAATTCCCATAACTAATTCAAAGTTTAACTTACAGGATGTCTAGGGGGATGAAAGTGTAATAATGAATGAATGTAAACAACCACGAAAGCAAACTCGATGAAATTAACAAGGCAGGAGTTATAGTTAAATTATTATTTTACAATTTTAATTTCCTGTCCCTCCAAATCTTTTGGGGCAGGAATGTTTAAAACTTAAATTTGAAATTGGATCTTTGTACACAATTTATTATACATAATAATGGAAATGTCCATCAATCTTAATTCTAAAATGGTCCAAGATTTCTCTTCCCTGCTACACAATAATGAAGTATGAATGGTCTCTAGTTGGAAAGACTGGTTGTCACATCATCTCATAAACACATTGTCTGTTACTGGTGGAGAATAAATTAGTTTGAATTGACATGTGGCTCAGCTATGAATCTTATCTTTGATTCCGTGGGCAATCAGGTAACTTGTTTGAGGTAATTGAACACTTCTACACCAAAGTGCTCTCTGAAGTCAGTTGACAACCATCAGGCTTGAGATGGAACCAACCAGCAGGTTGACTCACACTCTGTCACTCCAGATTCTGACACACTTGTTACTTTGGGATGGAATCCGCTTATTCAATGAAATATTTCACAACTTAAGGTTACTGGCTATAAATGGGTACAGGTTCGATGACTGCTGTTCCCGCCTGCAAAAGGCAATCGCTCAAGTATTGCTCTGCTTAACCTTTCTCAATGAAATATCTTTACAAGTGGTACCCTAACCAAGCAAGACCGTGGTTTTATCACGCTCGCATGCTATGCGAATCTCACCCAATCAAATTTAAACTAATCCCACTACGTCTCTCATTCAAATAACAGCGCTATTTTGAAGAAAAAAAAAAGTACCCTCCCAAGGTTGGTTTCAAACCGAGAGGTTACGACCGTGTCTGTTAGTCTGTTGTCCCTTTCTATTTTCTTCAATAACTTTGTTAATAATTGGGTTATCGTACAGTTGAAAACTGATTATTACTTAGATCACTATCCTTCATATTTATATATAAGTTTTATTATCGTCTTCCTCATAGTTTGCGTTTTCATCTTTTCTCGTTATTTATGGGTTTTTTTTTTTTTTTTTTTTTTTTTTTTCTGAACCTCAGTAGTAATGAAATAACATTCTAAGTTATTATAAGGAAGAATACAATATTATGATAAGTAATATGATCATAATCCTTTAACCATTCTTGTTATCTCTCTGTACCATTCTTTATTTTGTGAAGGAAAAATATCCAAGTTTTTCTCCTCTCTCCGTTCTTGTCCCTACTCTAGTGTTAATTTAAGTTACAAGCTCTACCATCTCGGCTCCTCTCTCCTTGTATTGTCAAGACGGGCGATTCTGGACTAAGGCCAAATCGTTTTATAAGTTACGTTTAAAAATTAGTACGGAGGTATGAAAAGTGGGGTTATGACGGGGATTTTGCCCCCTCGCGAACAATTCAAAATCCAACCACGCATCTGGTGTTATATAAACACACTGTCGCATGTCATACTACCAACACGTTCTAAGCATGCTTTAGTTAGTTTTTTTTATTTTTATTTTTTGTTCTTCCTCTCACTCATTTTACACCGATCTAGGCATTGCGATTTGCCATCCGACATTTATGTTAGTGATGAAAAAGCCAGTAGGTTTGGTATAGTTAAAACCGTGGCGTTAATGCCTTTACCCACCAGCGCGTATCCTGGCGTCGTCGATGATGTCGGGCAAACAACCCAGGGCTATCACTATAGTAGTAGCGTTTATGGTTGTTACTAGTTTTAAAATGGGGAAATTTAGAGATAAAATATTTGCGCGTGTTGTTCATACAGATTTATATTACGACAGCTTCCAAGCACTAAACGCAAGCCGAAAGATGAGCATTTTCGGAAATATAATCCAGAGTCGTCTTCCCATTCTTCCCAGCACCATAATCAACGAGAAACTTTACCTCAGAACCCTCCCCAGGAAAAATCGAAATTCTTTAAAAACAGATACCCCACCAACAAGAATTCTGATCAGCCCGACCGGCCTACATGGCACAGCCGCCAGAAAGGTCAAGACAAGGAAAAGACCCCTGCACAAGGGACATCTGATCAGGGCAAGCACAACGGGACGAATAAAATCGGTTGCTTGTTAACAGACTCGCAACGGAGAATTAGTGTCAGTGATTCTCAACCTGAGGGTGTGTAGCAAAGTTTAATTTGCTGGAGAGGTTATGGTGGTAAAAGATAAGAATGATAGAGTTAGATGTGTTAACCGTGTGAGGTCAAGCTATGTAAGACCTTGAGTCTAGTGGTTGAAGAAGATGAGTTCTCAAGGGACCTAACGCTACCTCTCAAGATCTCACACGGTGCTGTAAATTAATTCTAATGTATGGTGTTTGATGTGGCTAGTGTCTAGGGGATGCAATGAAATGATGGTACATCAAAACAACACAGTACAAATCTCTAATAGAATCTTAATAACTCTGTTGTTTAGTTTTCAAATTGGAAATATTTTTTTGTACAATTTATTGTGCCTGTCCTGCAATCTCTTTTGGGCAGGTCTTTTAAAACTGAAGAAAATGTGTTACACTGAAAAAGTAAACTGAAAATAAGGACTCTTGGTCCAACAATAATACTATTAATATTAAAATGTTCCGTAAGGTGTTTCACAGCCTGTTAAGTAATAATTAATAATGTGAGTCAGTTATTGGAGAGACTGTTTATGTCATCATTTCCCCGAGAGTTTCTGTTAATGGGTAGGGAAACAGTTTTCTCCAGATAAAGTGTCAGATTGCCCAGATTGTGGCACATAACCTGAAATTTCCTTCGTGAAGATTCAATCGTTGATATGGCTCTGTAAAGAAACATCAGCTCTCAGAGCTCCACTTGACAATTATTATACAGAATACGCTGTACTGGAGACGTTACTGTCTTCACTCCTACTTCAGCTTTCCTGTCACCGGCTGGTAACAGGAAATAAAACCCTGCAACATAAAAGACACCCTGGCCTTTTCATATCTGTTATATTTTTCCCTCAACTCTCTACATGACATGATGGGGTTCAGCCTCGTGTGCATTACAAGTGCACCAGCCCCTAAGTTTTTTGAACTCACATCATATTGTGACCACACCTCAGGTCCATATGGCAGATACGCCACTGTCATTTAACATTGTCTTCTTCAACACAATTTAATAGGAGTATGTATATCTCCTTATATATATATATGATTTTTTTTTTCTATTACAAAATATAAACGCTCCAGGCAATCAATAGTGTTCAGTGAACACGGAGGCTTGCTATTCTACTTTAGTCTTATAATAACTTTTAATAACAACAATGCAATATTCAAACATAAATCAAATAGATATACCCAAACTGTCTCTTTAGGCATGTCATACACTTTTCCACTTTTTGCCTTTGCACATATTACATAATAATATAGATATTCTTCTTACCAGAATTCAATGAAATAAGCACAGGTGCGATGGATGGCACAAATTCAGCTTTGCTGCTGGCTAGACTATGACAAATACTTTTTAGTTTTAGTTACAAATAAAAGTCACACTTCTAGGATCACATCGAGATGCTTCAGGGACAGCTTTCTACAAAATGGCAAAAACCTAACTAAGTTTTCCATAATATAAAATGCGTTGGCCAATCAGATCGGAAGACTAAGCTTTTCAATTTGAATTTTGAAAATAAAAGCAAAAACAGACTTGATTTTTGGACCTAACAAGTTTTCTCCTCACTCATTCTTAGATTTCTACTGCTAAAATATATTTTGTGTTAAACTATCCCATAATTTCTCTCCCCTTGTCTACCCTGTAGCAAAATATGCGAGAATAAACGCTCAATTCAGTACGATTTAGGCATAAAACGATAATAAATACATTAGCCCGCATATGTCTGACGGTTGGCATCTTCGAAGCCAGCAGCGCTGCTTTTTAAAAAGTGCTAAGCCTATAGAACGATTTCACGGAAAAAGTCTGACACGCTTTAGTTTCGTTTTCGACAAACACTACTAATATTTAACTTTTGCCCAATCTGCTGCCAATCTGCTGTATACACTTTGTAGTCTAGCCTTACAATTAACTATTGGCGGAAGCATACCGCCATATAGCTATCTGAAGTAACACTTTCTGTCAACTTTGTAGCAAAATCCGTAGTAATCCTTACATTTTTTGGTAATATTACACGATACAATGCTAACTAGTAACGCAAATTATTAACCCGCCCCGTCTACACCCCGCTTCGATGACACAGTCTGCAACGCATATATTCACACTGCGGAAAAGCCAGCCAAGGCATAACCACGCAGACAATTTTATTTCCTCCTAGTGGTAGCATTTCTGATGTAACTAAAACAAGTAGTATTTGAAAAATACATGCTCGCAAGATGAAGGAGAGGAAAGATGGCGGACTTGTGTAAAATTTTATTTGACGATGGACGATGACATAAATTGGAAATTTTAAACCATTATGAAGTTCCCCATAAGAATTATATGGTAGTATGACGTAAAGTTAGCTGAGTAAGAATGTACTTTAAAATATATGATAGTCCCAGTATTAGAGAAGTTATTGAAGAAATACTAATATCTAAGAACACACGACCAGACACACTGGCGTTCCTGCTCATGTTTTTTTGGTAACGTTAAGGGGACGCGAGCTGGAAAAATAGGCAGGGAGGTACATTCAAATTCGCTTGGGGTGAACAGAGTATGAATGGGAAAGGGGAAGCGGTAGGAGAAATGTAATCCTAAACGTGATATCTTTTGTATTGGGCATGACTAGAGCAGACGGGCCAATCGACCACCAGTTATTCAAAATTGTTTTGGGTTTTTCATTCAAACTGCATTTGAATTCAAATAGTAGAACGTTACGATTGGCTAGTGCTGGTAGATATTAGCAAAAGGCTTTGATTATTCATTGCCAGTTGAACTAAAATTTGTATACAGATACGCTGATAAACAGCTGTGTTAATTTTAAACTTAAATAAAGAATAAATTCACAGTATGTGCAGTTCGGAGGAAGCTGAGGCCATTTCTTCACAAAATCAGCGTCATTTGTTTATATATTTCTTGATTGTGGTAAGGATATTTTATGAAATTTAATATGTTTGGTCCAACTACAAAAGTTAGATACTGCTATTGGGGGAAAAGTGAAGGACATGTCGGAAGCAGACATTGTTGAGTCCACACATTAAACGGTATCTGACTGATGTATGTTGTTATAATTATGTTGACATATTATTGTATTAAAATAGTTTAGCAAGCCTCTGTGTTCAATGAACACTGTTTAACATGCCTGAAGCAAATATAAGTGAAAAGAAAAGAAGAGAAGATCATATCACAGGAAATGTGGTTACTTCACATTATTGTATGGAGGAAAAGTATGTGAACGTACAGTGGCGTATCTACTATAAGGACTTGAGGTGTGGTCACAACCAGGTGGGAGTCCTGTACAATTTGGGGCGAGTGCATTTGTAAGGCACGCGAGGCTGACCCCATACCCACGTAGGAAATTAAGTGTTAGAAAAATTGATCAGAGATAAAAGGCCAGGGTGTCCTTTTGTTGCAGAGGGTCTATGTTCCTGTTGCCGGCTGGTGACAGGAAACCTGCTGAGTGCTTATAAACGCCAACCAGTCTCCAACCAGACTTATATGCTGTTGAATATCCAGTAGGAGCTTTGGCGAGTGTTGAACTTGAAATGTCTGCACCTACCCATTGAATTATCTTACAACAAGGACTCCCAGGTGAAAAGTAAAACATCTGGGGCATCTCTGACATTTTCTTGTGTTTCAAAATATTACACAGGAATTTTATGGGGGTAGGATGAACTACAGCCCTCATATACAGTGACTCTCCCGGTAGATAACTAAAGTGAACTCTGTAATATTTCATCCAGGAAGGACATTTATAAATTCGATAACTAAAGGGAACTAATTTAATATTTCATACAGGAAAGACATTTATAACTACATAATAACTTTTGGTTATTGGGCAAAGTGTCCCAACATTTTTAATTGTTCTATTCTGTAAACTATCTTGTCCTTATTTTCAAAGACCTGTCCACAAGCTATGAATGGACAGGCAAAATAAATTGTAAATATTTGTTCAAAGAAAAACTTAACTGCTAGTTATTAACTTCTTTAATAGAAACTTAAAGTGTTTGATTGTTGTGTACCATCATTCATTTCTCCCCTAGACACTAGGTACACCATACACCATACACTAGAGCCAGAAGATTGACCGTGTGAGACCTAGGGAGGTAGCGTTAGGTTCTCTGCACATAATTCATCATCATCATCTATAGAGTCAGAGACCTACATGTGCTTGACCTCACACGGTTATAGCAGACACCTTTTCATTCTTTTTAGGATACCATCATAACCTCCCCAGCAAAATCAACTTTGCTACATACCCCTCTGTTGCAATAGGGAACATTTGAAGTTGTTGCAGACTCATTGTTGCGTTCGTTTGTCCTTGCATCTTATTGTCCAAATTATTATATCAATAAAGAGTGTTTCCAATTCTGGCCATGTACTGAATTTTCTTATGTTTCATTCATAAATTGATCATCGTGCTTCAATAGTGTAGTACGTGAATGCGGGGTAGATATGATCAACAAGTTAATGATATTGACTTGATAAGTCTTCGAACTAGAGTCCAATTATTTATTCACAGTTCATACACGAAGACAGTCATACAGGTACAATATTTACATACAGTTAATTAGAATTTACTTGCATCTATATTCATATCCGTCCGTGTCATATTGAAATCATGTCGACAGACCATCATGGCTATGTACATGCGCTACTGGGATCCAGACAGCCAGAAGTGAGCGCATGATGTCTTGACGATATAATCAAATTACTTATCGACCATCATTCCTTAACGTAGGTTAATCACTAACCTTTTTAATTCGCTTGTATATATTATTATCTGGACTGACCCTAAGTCCTGGTATCACTTTACATAAATATGGCTATTAACAAAGCTCAATAGTGGAAGGAGGTAAAAACACGACTTCACGGCTTGACGGACAACGTAACAAGGGTCCAGTAACTAAGTCACGAAGCGTGACCATATCGACGCTAACACGTCATAATTTGACCGTGTATTTCGCGTTCATTAATCCGTGAAGTATAAAAATCAATTTATATTAATTCTATTGACCCAAAAAATGCGCACTGCCAATTCTAGCAGACGATATCAATAAAACTACCGTAACAATTTCCTGCCCGCCGTGGAAAAAAAATCTATTAGATAGATTTTTTTTAACTATCTTACTCAAAAAATTTAACAAAAATCCGAAATATGGCCTGCGATGTTCTGTCTAGAACAGTGTCGTGGTCATGTCGATAATATATCAGTCATATAATATTATTATATTAAACAAAGGGATGTCAACTGTCGCTAGATAATTATCTACTGAACTTAAAGACTATTGTGAGTGAATAATGAAGTGTTGTGTAAAGAAAATTATTCTAACTAATTAAAATTAAACTAATTAATCATAATAAGTATGTAAGGTATTAATAAATTAACATCTAATTAAATATACTGAGAGATAGTGTCATAATAAAAGACATGAGAAGTAAGAACAAGTAAAGTAAAGAAAAAGGTAAAGTATAAATTAATTTAGTTATGTGTGTTTAAACTTAATTATAAGTGTCGAGTAATTATTAAATAATTAACTTAATGACTTAATAAAAAAAATATTCATACAATTAATGTGAACATCTAAATGCATATAACAGCTATCATATTCATAAATAAAATATTTAGAGTATTTTCTTGTGTGATATTATTTTCTTCTTTTTCATTTTTTCTTTCTTTTGACACAATTTCTTCTTTTTATATTATTATCACACTTCAATTTTATTATATTCTTTATTAACTTAATAACTATTAAAATTAATAATGTCGGATATGAAGATCCAGTCGTCGTTAAGTCCTTTGAAAGTTTGTGGAAAGTTCCATTGGAGAAAAAATTTCACAATGTTCAAATATGATTTGTTCTCGACCGAGTGTATATTTTCATCGTGTTGATTTAGTCAATTCAATTTGCATAACGTTATATGTCCAGCTTAGATTCATATCATATTCTCGGCCATATCGTAATGTGTTGTAGAACGATTGGACACTAGCCAAAGTCCAAACGTTAGAAAAGAACAATCGAAATATGTCTCTTACTGTCACGAATCTACTTTCGAAAAATGTTTATATTGAATGATTCACTGCAGGTATTGCGCCACGTTACCGAACACAGGCTAACTGTATCGTCTCGCACTGTCGTCTTGGGTAGCTAGTCCAAGAATCTAACGCTTGACAATTGGTAGCAGGTGTTCGCTCTCTCTCTCTTTCTCTCTCTCTCTCTCTCTCTCACTTTTATGCGTTCGTTTATGCCTCTCCTGTTTTATTCTTACTGTCTTTCTTAGAACAACTAAGCTTGTCGTTTTTTTTCAAAATTTTTACCGTTAACCCTTGACGGGCAAGTTATAAAATCCAATACCAATAGCGCGGCAATAAGGTTTCACACTACGTTCTTATCTCCATTCGATGACTGGCGCGGGGAAAGAAGACGCGTTACAACTTTACTATTTCTACTCATATTATTTTGACTTTTACCTATAATTAATGATTTTATCGATGTATCAATGCACTTTATGACAAGGTGAGATGCCCTCAACGCGAGGAACTGTTATTTTGAACGGGACTTCAACATCTTGTCTTTTTGAAACAGGATAATCTTTTGATTGTATTGTCGCACGACATTTGGTCAAACCTGGTCAAGAGACAGAAAAAAGTTAGTTGCTTATCCTTTACAGGACGTGGCAATCAACCCCAGCTTTTATTGGCTGTTTGTGATTTTTCTAGGCAATTTTTTTCATTCAGTAGTTTGCCATTGCTTTCTGAACGCAAGAGACAGAAGACACTGTCAAATTATGTGGAGTTTTCAAGAGTGATGCACCCATGACGCTTCCCATCGCATTGGTGGAGATACACTCTGATTTCGTCAGAGGTGTTATCAAAGCGGCTATTATGGATGATCCTATTGTGATAGGGTGGGCGAGATGATGATGATGATGAATGTTGTGATATGTGATCACTCTCTTTTCACACTCGCACCGACCCGATTCAACAACAAAACTCTGATTCTTGAGGCAGGGGCTGCATTTATTTTTACAACCCATTCAGTGACTAAGAGCACACTGAAGCAAACATTAAACGAAACACCAAACAAACAAACAAACACCCAGCTAGTGCTCAGTTCCTAATCCTGAAACGCAAACAAAGCACGGGCTAGTTGAAATCATAGTTGAATAACGATACTCTCACCTGCCAAACAGTCCTTCCACGCCACCTGACACCCTCAACTATCACACACACACACACTTATGCATGTCGTCCAGTGAGACTAGTACGGTGTTGTGCATGAGGCTGGCAATCTCACCATGTAACACAGATTGCTACCGAAACCACTACTGCAAGGGCACACTCAACTATCACACACACATACTCATGCATGTCGTCAATGAGACTAGTATGGTGTTGTGCATGAGGCTGGCAATCTCACCATGTAACACAGATTGCTACCGAAACCACTACTGCACGAGCATATGAATACTTCATGCGGAGGCAAACCACACTGGTGGCCCCATGCTCCCTCAGGAGCGGAGAAGATAAATATATATATCCAAGTGAGCCCACGTGCTCTCACAAACCATTCTACACATAACCATAATTAAATAATAATAAAATGGACATAAAATAATATTCAACTATCTGTACAACAATTACTCTCAATAATGAGAATAAACCACCACCCCGCAACCGATCAATCTCAATACTTGTTCCTGCACTCTGAACATGTCGTAAGTGACGACTGGTGCGCCTGGCCACAAGCGTGTCGTATATGACTCCTGATGAGATTGGGAACTCATCACATGAAACACATTGTTACAGAAAGAACCCTCGTAATAGCATAGAAATGCTTCTTGTGGGCCTGTAATGGACACCAGCTGCATTGGTGTTTCCATGCTCCGCCGGGAGCAACCAGAGAAACACATGTCTCAACAAAGGAGTGGCCTCGCGCTCTCCAGAAATCTAAATACATATCCTCACCTCACTCAAAGTAACCCACTAAAGATATACATTTGAAATATCAATAATCGTGATATACACTCAATTACTCCTACATTAAAGGACAAAATAAAATTATTCTTAACTTTAACAACTAGAACTAAAGTCATCACCACGTGGCCGCCATCTTGCTATTTTGCTAACAAATCAATATTATCTAAATTCAAGTGAAATAGTTTCACACTATATTTGCCTTTCTGATAAATGAAATAATCGCTCTTAAACTTTCACATCTATCTATCTATTTAGACCTAATTCACTAAACATTAAAACAGATTCGTGCTGAATATAATTTCAGACCTATAGAACACAAATGCTAAATTCTACAAAATGCGCTAAGAATTACAGCTCACGTGCTCTGGTCCATCTGCTACCTACACCGGTCACCTCGTCTCGTTTGTTCTCTCGTCTGGACTGATACTTCTGAAAGGCCGCTGCTGGCCCTCGCACGCTTTATATAGGCACTAGGCTAATCACTTAACTTACTACGCGCTAGGCGTATTAATTTGGCAGCATAAATAACACTCGCGATATTTGCTTTATTAGGCACTAAAACACAGATAAAACCTACCGCTATTAAATATAACACACGACTACCAAATATAACACATCACAACTAATTCTTAGTCTTTATTATGGCCTAAACTAATATATATTCTTGAAGACTTTTCACATCCCAGAATGCTGCGCGCACATCGAAAATATATGGGCGATAAATATGCCAAGAAACAGAAAGGAAGCGGGCGTCTTTACGGCCCCATCACATATCCTGATTTTGTTGTCGTCCCGACAACATCACTACCTCTGGCGCTTCAATTGTAACCTCTAACATCGTTGATGCTGCGCAGGACTCTTTCTGAGCGGCGATGCTTTGGGCTGAGCTTCTGTAATAGGTACAGCCCGGCTGGGGACCCTCTTGGTCGCCATGTCCCCAGTTGTACGTTGTCGGGCTGTTAGCCGCTGTGGTCTAGAAGACTCGCTCACCAGTGCCTCGTCGCTGCCTGCCAGTGACATCTGTCTGTCAGTGCATGCAGCTGCCGACTTTGTAGGGAGATCGCTCTTGACGTGTTTTCCCCTCATTTTGTGTGGACGGAGGCTTACGTTCCCCACAATCTGCTTTTGATGAGTCTCCTCTGCTAAACCTTGATTTGCACTCCCTCCTATCTGCTTAGGACGGGTTTCCTTCCCTAGACGATGGCCAATTTTCTCGGCGCCCTTAGTGTGACAGTTGACATGGCCATCTCTTGGCTTGCGCCCTAAAGGCAACCTGGTTGTGGCAGTACGTCTCGGGAAAGAGCTCCTTGAGGGACAGGCGGCTATCAAATGTTCAGTTGACTTGCATCTAAAATATCGCTTCGGGAGCGGGCCTTGAGGGCATTTGGCTGCCATGTGGCCTGAGAACTCTCCACAATTGTAGCACCTCAACCTTGTAGGCTTTCTCTGTGCCATGGGACACCTCCTATTACCCTTACACTCTTGACCGCCAATGCCGCATACAATGACTGCTTCCATGCCCTGGACCGATGGTTTGCTGTCAAATTATACTCGTTCATTCCTCGCCAGACTGTGGAATCCCTTTCTGAAGATCTTGGTCTGATTTACGAATACATCAATACCTCCATCATCTGGCGTGATGAACCCCCATCTCCTGTGGACACTATACCACTTGCAAACCCCTTTTCGCCTTGTCGGTGCAACTGCGTTTGTTGGCACTGTCAGCTCACTGCTTTCGTTAACAACAGCCTGACTCTCACATACAAGAACACGCACCCCCTCGTCGAGCTTTGACTGTTTCCGCGATTGACCTGGTTCTTTCTTTCTCTGCACCTCCTCTTGTGCTGGCGAACTGGTCTGTGATAGATGTGCTAGCTGGGATTTTAGGAACGATATTTCTGCCTTGAGTGCCTCCTCTTCATTCTGGGTTTCTGCACTTGCTATCTGCACTAGTGTCTCTGGTTTTTTGACTTCACAGGAAACAGAACATTCCTTAGGCCCCTGACTCACGGCTTGGAAATTCCTGGTCATCTCACTGACTGGTGGTTGCTCGCTGTAGGCTTCTTCTACTATCTTGAGTAACTGCTCAGGGCTGGCCTTGGCTCCGCCACGTATCCGTAATTCCCTAGAGACCCATGGTGTAACGTTGTTCCAGATCACGTCTACCTTGTCTTCTGCGCAAAAGGGCGCCATCTTCCACACGGCCTCTACATCTTCCACAAACTCTTGCCAAGTGGGATTTGCCTTTCCATCAAATAGCCTTACCTCTGGCACCTCCACGTGTACTACCTTCACACGCGCATTGATCGAAGCCATCTTGCTGTAGAATGCACTGCTGGGTGTTTACAATACAATACTTGCTCGTTTGCTGTTTGCTCGGTGTCACTGTCTGCCTATCCTGCCAACGACGCCAATTGTGATAGGGTGGGCGAGATGATGAAGATGATGAATGTTGTGATATGTGATCACTCTCTTTTCACACTCGCACCGACCCGATTCAACAATAAAACTCTGATTCTTGAGGCAGGGGCTGTATTTATTTTTACAATCCATTCAGTGACTAAGAGCACACTGAAGCAAACATTAAACGAAACACCAAACAAACAAACAAACACCCAGCTAGTGCTCAGTTCCTAATCGTGCTCAAGGCATCTTTACTGTAGATCGACTCTTGTTTTCTGGTTTCTTTGGGGCAACTGGCAACGAGAGAGAGTCGTTCGCCGCTAGGCACTTCTTATATAGGCCCTAGACTAATCACTCAACTTACTGCGCGCTACGCGTATTAATTTGGCCGCATAAATAACACTCGCGATATCTGCTTTATTAGGCCCGAAAACACAGATATGGCTCACAATTATCAAATATAACACACGACTACCAAATATAACACATCACAACTAATTCTTAGGCTTTATTATGGCCTAAACTAATATATCTTCTTGAAGACTTTTTACATCCCAGCAATGCTTGCTCGCGCCGTCACGTGGGCTGATAGTCACGTGGGCTGACCGAAAATATATGGGCGATAAATATGCCAAGAAACAGAAAGGGGGCGGGCGTCTTTTCGGCCCCATCACACTATCTACCCAGTAATACTTGGATGTAGATATGTGTTTGTTTGGGATACCGAAAGTGCTGATTGTGGCAGCAGCAACCACATGAGGGCAAACCAAGAAGGAACGGGAGCCTGCGCCAAATTTGTTACCTAAGGAACTAAAAGAGGCACAACAAAAGGACCCTAACTTGGAACCCTGCTTTAGGAAACTGCCCATGGCCAAGGACCCCAGACACAACGGAGACATCTTTTCTAAGGATGGCGTACTATATCGTAGAACGGGTAACCCTGATGAAGGGCATAACCAGCTCCTAGTACCGACGCAGTACAGAGCCCAAATCTTAGAAATGGGACACTCTCTTCCCTTTAGCGGAAATATGGGACACAACGCCCCTATTCAGCAAATATCGACTAGCTATTGGTGGCCAGGAATGAACACTGATATTATCAGATACGTGAAATTCTGCGCCCAGTGCCAATGGGTGGCACCCAAGCATTGGACACCCCCAGTTCCCATGGGTGAAATGCCAATAGTGGAACACCATTTGAACGGGTTGCTGTCGACATTGTTGAACCCCTAGAAAGGACCAAAAGAAGGAACAGGTTCATCCTGACCTTAGTCGACAATTGCACTATGTGGGCCGAAGCTATACTGCTAACATGCACAGATTCCAAGCAATGTCGCAGAAGCCCTAGTGAAAAATTTCACGCGGTTGGGATTTCCTCAACAAGTTCTGACGGATAACGGATCCCAATTCTGTAGCCTGTTAATGGAGGAGATCTTTAAGATCTTGAGGGCCAAGCACATCCATACAAGCTCCTATCATCCAGCCGGAAATAGGCTCGTGGAGCGCTTCAACGGCAGCCTCACCATGATGTTACGTAAGCTGGGACAAGAGAAACCTGAAGACTGGGACCTCTTCATTCCTGCAGCCTTATTCGCCTACAGGGAAGTTCCCCAGGCCTCTACAGGGTTACCACCAGCTACTATTTTATTCGGCAGACCTATTAAGGGGCGGTTAGAAGCCTTACTTCGGTCTCTGACAGACCAGAAGGGCGACGAGACATTCGTCTCAGACAGCAAGTATGTATCGGAACTTAAGGAAAGGTTACAACTAGGATGGGATCTAGCTACAACCAACCTTAAGAAAGCACGCGCAAAGCACGCTAAACGGTACAACAAAGCGGCTAAAGAGAGAGAACTACAACCAGGGGAGAAGGTTTTGTTGTTACTGCCAACTGGAAGCAACAAACTTCGCATCGGATGGCAAGGGCCGTTTGCCGTCCTTAAAAAGATCTCAGGAACGAACTACAAGATCTCTATTAAAGGAAAGGAGAAGGTCTACCACGTAAATCTGTTAAAGAAATACTTGAAAAGACCGGTGCCATCCTCCGAACATCTCCTAGCGGTCGCCATAGCAACAGAAGATGAGGAAGATGACGATAGTTGCATGGAATATCCATTGCAACAAACGGAATCTTTCCAAGACGTGAAATTCGGTGACAATCTCTCTGAAGCACAACAGACAGAAACGAGGGCGCTACTGAAACAGTACACAGCAGTTTTTACGGATGTACCTGGTCAAACACATCTCGTAGAGTTCGATATGAAACTGACAAACGAGACACCTGTGCGAACCAGAGTTTACCCCATCCCGTATGCTAAAGCTGATACGCTACGCGAAGAAATAGACAAGCTACGTCAAGCAGGAATTATCAGTGAGTCTACCTCTCCGTATAGTTCCAGTGTAGTGCTGTTACAGAAGCCCAGTAAGGAAGTTTGGCTGTGCATAGATTACCGTTTACTTAACACTGTAACGGAATTCTAGCCGGAACCTCTCCAGAGCGCTTCTGAGCTGTTCACCAAGCTTAGCAGGTCAAAAATTTTCTCCAAAATTGACCTGAGTAAAGGTTATTACCAAATACCAGTCAAGGAGGAAATTAAACCTCTGTTAGCTTTCAGCACCAGTGAAGGACACTGTACGTTCAACGTAATGCCATTCGGATTGCATAACGCACCAGGAGTCTTTACCAGAATGATGAGAAAGCTTTTAGAACCCTTGCAAAGTCCGCATATCCATAATTTCATGAATGACATATTGATTGCAACGGAATACTACGACGAACAAATTGCTACGGTTGCTATGCTCCTCAGGAGACTACAGGAAACTGGTCTCACAGTCAGACCTAGCAAATGTCTTATCGGTTTCGAAAAGCTCGACTTTCTGGGGCATACCATTTCTCAAGGCTGCATGTAGCCAGTTGCCAAGAACATTGAGAAAATAGTTGCAGTTAAAAGACCCCGAACGAAGAAAGACACACGCTCATTTCTATCACTGTGTGCATACTATCAGAAATTTATTAACAATTTCAACGGGCTAACGGCACCCCTTACTGACCTTACCAAAAAGGGGCGACCAGAAACAGTTATTTGGGATGCTAAGTGCGAACACGCTTACAGCACTCTCAAACGACAGCTGTCCGAATATCCAATTTTACGGCTACCTGACCTTAAGAAAGCTTTTATATTGCGGGTCGACGCATCGGGTCACGGCATCGGGTCAACCCTGCTACAAGCAGATGACACTGATCTGAACCTGTTATTCCCAGTCGCTCATGGCAGCCGAAAATTGAACACAGCAGAACAGAACTATTCCACAGTGGAGAGAGAATGTCTAGCACTCGTGAGTGGTATCATGAAACATCACGAATACCTTTACGGCGTTTCATTTACAGTGCAGACGGACCATGCCCCACTGGCTTTTCTTGGAGCGAATAAGGAATTCAACGCGAGGATTATGCGGTGGACGTTGCTCCTAAGTGTATATGCTTTCAAAGTAGAATACATACCAGGAAAACAAAACGTGGGAGCAGATTTTATGAGCAGAAATGGAAGCAGTGAGGAAGAAAGGAAGTGAAGATAGCAATCACTCGCAAGATACGGATAACAGCAGCGCTATTTTTTCATAGAGGAGATATAGGGTTTCATGTCTTCAAGCCCGGACGAAATGTCACAGATGAAAATAGTGCAGCAGTCATCATCCACTTTTGCCCCTCCCCATCTAGAGTATACTGTTGCTACATGAACGAAGGATTCACCAGTTTAATTAACACGGGGGCCATCTGGCAATCAAGCCCTATTGTGAAACAGAGAGCGAAGCGCGGAGCATGGCGTAATAGATTCTTTGATCAGGGGAACACACGATATTTAGTGAGACGGACCTTGGATTGTAAAACTTTCAGGTGAAAATTGCGTAGCTGATTTTCGGCAAGGCCCAGATGATGAAAGTCAAGAGGTGGTAAAATTACCTTTGATTCAAGAAATCGAACGGCAAATTGGCTCGGGTCTGGCAGCGGTGTGACTTTCGCATTAAAGAACGATAGTACGGAATTTTTCAATATATACCATGTCTCTCCGATAGCCATGATCAGTTGCCAGAAATCTATCTGAATTCACTAGCTCGTTAGCTTAAGATTTCTCGTACAGAGTGAAAATTAATAGATTCCGTGGAGTGTTTCATTTTTCTGATTGCGGTAATTTATATACTAGATTTGAAGTGATTTAGTGTGTTTAAAGTTTTCAATATATATTTCACTGAGATTTTCTGTGCTAATTAAATAACTTATAGCTAACTTTCCAGCCGTAAAGTAAATTTAATTACTCGCTATTTTTGCAAGTAGGAGATGTTTTAAATTGACTAGTACATACATTAAATAACTGTCTACTGACGGCATATACTATTTACTTCTATCCATTTTATGTAATTTTTTTAAAATGACTAGTGTTCATATAACGCGTTATCAGAATGATAGGATAAGCTAGACACGTGTGTTTTAAATCTAATTTATAACAGTGGTGAACAGGTCCTATTTTAACACGTGTTAGATATGATATTGATAATTTGGTTAAATGTTTATATTCTCTTTAATATGGGCTGATCAAACCTGAGTACTAGCGGCTTATTTTCTTATGGCCATATGAACTTATGATCATACGAACTTATAATATTATAAGCATCCAAGAATATTTAATATTGATGAGCTTCTTGCTGTGACCTGTGCGGTCCAGTTTTCCTCACTTCCATGAGAGAAACCAGAATAGAACCCTTGAATTATAATATTAACTGGGCCAGAACAATTACCAGATTTACTTATATACAAGTATATATATCTCATCAGCCGACTGTGGCAATATATTGTCAGCAACATTTGTGTAACTTAAACCTAGCGTTTCCTCCACTTGAGGCTAAACCACCTAGGAACGGTATATGTTCTATTTATTCTACATCGGCGATCACCACGCATGAACCTTACTCCAACCAACAGAAAGCATAGATAACTTATTGTAACCAGGACAACAATTTAACACTGACTCTAGCGACTCCTGTCAAATTTGTAGTCAGCAACTACGGAGAGTCTGGGGCTGGATTTGGCAAATTTAAATTTGACACTAAATATATATATTACTTATTAGTGTATTTCCTTGGAATGCCTGCGACAACTACTGGGGTAAGTGTATCTGAAAGTGGCCACTGCGTGTATGTGAATTGAATGAACAGAGAAAGAAACGTATGTCTTTTGTTAACATCATATACTTATATGGTTTCTTCTTTCTTTGTTTTATCTCAATAATCAGATTAGTCACGGGATAGTTTACATTAGGAACCTATTCTTTTCCCATACTGACTATTTCATAACTTATTGTTAACCTTTGATCCTTTGGGTTAATTAACCTCTGTTGGGATCGTCCTTTCTTTTCCTTTACCAGAGGGGAGAACCTATTTGGTTAATTTTCATTTTGTCTGTAATCCATAATCTAGTGATGTGTATGCTTTATGTTGTGATTTTCTATTTATAATAAACTTTATTAAACCTTTAGTTATCGTGTCGGTCAACCATATGTTATATTTTATCCATGTTTGTTTTCACGTTCGTATTTGTCACAGAATTGTGTGCATGTGAGTGCAGTGTAACTTGTATTTTCGTACAAGGAGAGAAAGTGCGTCTGATTTAAATATCGTCGTCCAGATAGGCTGGATTAGATAAATTATTCTATCCAGAGACTGTCCTTTCTCTTACACGATCACCTCGTGATAAAACTATATCTTACCCCTTACTTTCACATTGTCATCACTATCACCTCTGCTCAGACAGGGCTATAAACATCTATTACCTATCTGATAAATCATACACGACAGTTTACATGTTTTGCTACCACACTCTACATACCAGAGTTCAGTCTTGAATGTTAATCACAAACGCTGATCACATATTCGATGCCCATATCGTCAAGCATCTTCTGTCTCACACAAGTGACTTGCCTGTCTTGCTAAATGCAGACCCGACTATGACAAAGTCGTGTAAGCGTGCACAAGCACATCTAAGCTTTGTCTCACTGAATGACATGCACATAAGAGATACAGGGGCGTGGTTCGCCCCTATTTCTATAGAGACCCCTCGAATCTACCAGAACCTGTACCATGTGACTACCAATGGTGTCTCTTAATTATTCACATTTTGCTTCCTTGTCGGCTAGCTCATTTTCTTCTATCTCCGCACGTTAGGGTATCCATGCTACTACTACTGGAGGCGCGCGCATCAACATCTGTTTATGCCTGTTTTATGACATTTAAGAAGTGTGAGAACTTTGTTCGAGTACTGCAGCTGCGATTTCGAGGCTGTAGTTTTTTCTCAAAAGTTCATCCAATATTCTCTCTCTCTCTCTCTCTCTCTCTCTCTCTCTCTCTCTCTCTCTCTCTCTCTCTCTCTCTCTCTCTCTCTCTCTCTCTCTCTCTCTCTCTCTCTCTCTCTCTCTCTCTCTCTGTCTCTCTCTCTCTCTCTCTCTCTCTCTCTCTCTCTCTCTCTCTTTCTCTCATTATATACTGATTTACGCGAACTATGCTTAGAAGTCACACAATTTCGTGCAACATGCAGATTGTGGCGTCTAATTAACCCTGCTAGTGTTCTCATTAGAATGTAAGTTTGCTATGTGCCGACAGCTGATCGTTTAGTATTCCCTTTCGCAATTTGTAATATTAGTAGGTTGTATTCTCAGCAGCCCATACGGGGCCTGTTCCATGTTTAATATGTAATTATTCCTGACATGTTGGAGACTGGAAGCAAGAATATTATGTTTAAGGAAAAGTTTTACAACACTGTAAACCAGTTGTTCCCTTTATTTGTTTCTCTGGACCACACTTTCTCATTGAAAATTTGCTCGCGCTACACCGAATTTTTTGTTGATAAGAAATACTTTCAAAAAAACACACAAAAATCAACTCTAGCAGTGCTTTATTGATAACATAGAGCACAACTACATTTATAACATGATCATGAGACATCCAGAAAGTATAAAACAATACAGCACCATAAAAATTATTCATTCACAAAATATACAAATTCAATGAGAGGTGTGAGCTTGTATTTGCTGGGTTATCTCATTTATATTAGATCTTATCTGAGACAAACAAACTCTCATTTCCTCATCAGCACAAAGCAGCCTTCTCTTTTCTGGTCTTTGATATTTGTCAGAACTGGAAATTCCTGTTCACAACAATATGTCGTGGAGAACTGTACCTAATTGATATAAAATAAATAATATTACTGAATAAAATCTGAATCATTCTGACAAATTCTATGGGTTTCTATAAATATATTTCCCATATTATATCACAGGTAACAAAATAAATAAGAAAATGACTTTCATATTTATTTTTGACATTTGATTTTTTTTTTGAAAATCTCTCTAAATCCTTGATTGTCTGTGAATTTTCCGTCTACACCTGCCATCCTCTGGCGTCACGTCAGTGTAGCGTGCCACACCGTTCGGGAACCACTATAGTTTAAACAGTGAGCGATTAGCGGTCAACATATATTATGTGTTAAAATACTACAATGGTTTGAGCTTGATGAATCGCTTCACCCAGCATGCAAGAACTTTAGCTTCACAATAAGTCTAAAGAAAACAAATGTGCTGGGTCAGGAAGTGGATATTGCATCAGTTATCACTATTGATAACTATGAATTGTTAGTGATGCACCACTTCACATTCCTGAGGTCTACCATCAACAACATAAACTCTCTTGACAAAGAAATTGACAGCAGCATTGGCAAAGCTGCAGCCACATTTGCTCACCTCAAAACGCGTGTTTGGGGAAACTCTAAACTTACAACGAAGACCAAAGCTGCGGTATATAAAGCCTGCATTCCAGCACACCCCTATATGACAGCGAGACATGGACAACCTACGACAAGCAAGAAAGACGTCTCAATACCTTCCATTTACGGTGTCTACGCCACATCTTCGGTATTTCGTGGAAGGACAAAGTGACAAATGTCGAGGTGTTGTCTTGTGCTGGCATCACTTCCGACTGGGCGAAAAGACGCAAACAGAAGAGAGCAAAAAACGTCACAAGAACACCAGGAAAAACACAGCTGAGGCTGTCACCTTGGGGAAGGGGGGGGGGGGGAAAGAAATACCCATCGTCAGTTATAACTGAAGGGGTTATTATTTTTATTATTATTATTACTACTTCTTCCATAGTTCGAACAGATAGAATCAGATGTGTAGACTCAGATAATGAGAATGAAATGCCTAAAGTAATTATGTAGCATTCCAAGTTAATGCCGCCAGAGGTCTCCAGAGCAAAATTCTGTCCATTAATAAACGCTGCAGAAATCGTGTAGTCTTCTGTCCACTAATGAACGCTGCGTAAATCGTGTAGTCTTTTGTCCACTAATGAACGCTGCAGAAATCGTGTAGTCTTCTGTCCACTAATGAACGCTGCAGAAATCGTGTAGTCTTCTGTCCACTAACGAACGCTGCAGAAATTGTGTAGTCTTCTGTCCATTAACGAACGCTGCAGAAATTGTGTAGTCTTCTGTCCACTAATGAACGCTGCAGAAATCGTGTAGTCTTCTGTCCACTAACGAACGCTGCAGAAATCGTGTAGTCTTCTGTCCACTAACGAACGCTGCAGACATCGTGTAGTCTTCTGTCCACTAATAAACGCTGCAGAAATCGTGTACATTACCATCATGAATGGCACCATAAATAAATAGGAAGATTACGAAAACACATGAAGAACTTGTCAAATCTTGGATACTGTCATAGAATAAATTCATTCATTCTATTTTCGTTGTTAGCCTTTTTGGTATATTCTTCATCTTTTCCATCTTCGCCATTTCCCATCCCTTTTTCTTTCTTTGATCAAGAAACATTCGTTAGAGTTCTCCCTCCTTCTATCCTTATCTGTAGGCGGGTCTTAGCCACTGTCACCGTTGGGTTTGCCCAGAGCATTATTTGTGCTTCAAGCAAGGTTTATATGAACGGTGATTTGGTTTTAGTCAAGTAAAAGAGTGTAGAAAAATGGTTTAGGAAATATGAATGGATTTGGATACAGACTATTTGTCTTAGTTGAAGGGAGATAAAATGAGTGAAGGGATGCTTTGAGAGAAGGGAGGAAACTCCGCATATTAAGGTTGGTGGATAAAAGTCTTGAATTAGGGTTAAGCAGATTTAGTGGGTTCTCAATTGTGGTTGAGAAAATTAGCATGTAAAGATTTTGTAGTAAGCTTTAAAGAAGAGAATATGGTGTTCAGTTAAAACGTCAAAGGGAGATAACGTAGAATTAAGTCCCTTGTAGGTTTTAGTGAGTTGAGGGAACAAAATACACACGGGAATAGAGTGAGAGAAGTCTAAAAATAACAGACGATAGTTCACTGAATTCGCTTACGTTGTAAAAGCGTGAGCAATTTTTTTCCAGTTAGTGGAAATAAGGCCAACCAATCGTTTTAGCTGGTAAACCGGGACAGATCAGCTGAGCATTGATTAGAAGTCAAGGGCAGAACGGTTTACGGCTTGCAAGTGTGCGGTCGTGTATTTTCTGAAGATGAAGAAACAAGAATGTTGTGCGGTTGCCACAAGTTTGATAAGATCTGTAGAAGTTATCACAGATAGGTTAGAAGTGACAAAGTAAACTCATAAGGTATATAGATAAGTTAGGAGATGCTAGTCCTAGGAAATTCGGAGGATGTGATAAAGATTAGTCAGAACAGTATGAGTAAACTAAGAGGTTTCATAGTCAGAGAAAAATGCTACTTAAGAGAATTTGTTTTATAATGTCACTAGTGAGTGTATTCACAGGAGAGATTCAGGGAATCACCTGTAAGTATTGACCTTTTATGAATCATTATGCATTTTGATGAACATTTTCCTGATTCGCAGCAGAGAAATCACAAGACGATATGTTAGAAAAATGAGTAAATGAAATAGTACTGGGCGAGAAGTTTAAAGAAGAGAAGCAATGGAATGCCCAGGATGTACCAGAGGAATAGAAATACAAAGTACTTTGCATAAAGTTGATCAGGAGTTTTGAGGCAGATTGGGCAAAATGAAATAGAGCTTGAGGAAGCTAAATAAGTACTTTGAGATGAGATAAGCACAAAGGGGATTAAATGCCTGCATATTTTTGAGATATAGAATGTATACTTGAGGTAACTATGATATGACTGCAGGTGTGCTCTATATGAAGAATTACCTGCATCTTTGAAATATATTTATATTACATGTAAAAAAATAAGGATTTTGTAAGAGAACAAACAAATGCTTGAGTTGATCCATGAAGGATTCTTGTTGAATGCCTGATCATCAATGTCACAGATAGTTTTATGATCAATAAATTTTCTATATACTCTTTTTTTTCTACCCGTGTCCTCTATTTTATTATCACTCTTTACCTTTTCCTGTATTTTTCGCATTCGTTCGTTTGCGAAAAATATTTTCTTTCCCATTCTCACTTTTCCGCTTTCTTTCTCATACTGGGATACGCATTTCTATTATGTAAGACGTCAGCCACTTAGATAGACGAGAAATTGTGAATATGCATCTATCTCAGACATACGAGCAGACTTTTGCCTGCAGATTCAGCTGACACGCGCGTTTTCTACGGCTGAGCGCTCAGGTGAGGCGCGATAACCGACATCTCCACGGCGCAGTATGAGACATTTGTCTGGCAATTCCATCTGACACGGCACTCACTGTTGGCCCTGGTCAGCGTGAGGTGTGAAGACGAGAAGTGTCAGTTATGGCATGCGTCTAGTTAACGGGAGGTGTTAGAGAGAGAGAAGGGGTGAGACCTGCGCTATTGCGTGGTTTTGGAAATAGTGGGATCTTTTGTTTGTTTCATAGATATTAACCTGAGTTTGAAACATTATTTCACTCATTCTCCAAGTACAGTAGACGTGGTCACTTCGTTCTAGATGCTTAAACTTGTAAGTGAAATCTCTTAGTTTCGTTGTGATACCGTAGTTCTGTGTTGAGGTAAATATTACATTAAGTATCTAATATTTTGCGAGTGATTAAGTGTTTAACCGCCTATTTTATCCCACTAGTTTCTTTTGTGCAGAGTGATTAATTTATAAGTCTGTTATATTCTCTAATCGACGAGTTACAGTTAAAAAACAGAATAAATTATAATTTCTAGCTTAAAATCATGTAGCTATAATG
Organism: Oreohelix idahoensis; assembly: GCA_024509875.1. NCBI lineage: Eukaryota > Metazoa > Mollusca > Gastropoda > Stylommatophora > Oreohelicidae > Oreohelix > Oreohelix idahoensis. The sequence continues at coordinate 123,745 of JAMPIV010012899.1, forward strand.
AATTTAATTTAACTGCTAAATAATCAGACGAGAATATTTTTCTAAACTAACTTATAAATGCTAGATGCCTCATGAGTGTTGACGGAATACGTAGGTATTCCTAATTCATGATGATTGATTTTATATATAACTTATTTCACGGAAAAGTTTAAACGTCAAGTCAAGCTCTACGCTTGCAGTTCTAATGTAAGTTATATTGAGTACATAATATGTAAAATATTTCATATGTGTTTTTTTCTTTATTCAGTGAATACTGGGGTAACCCAACTTTGCCGGCGTTTTGTAGAGAGACATACCTGTGAGAAACATAAACATTTTATATCTTTAACCACGTGGGTTTTCAAGTAACACCTGTCTGACAGGGCCTTTGCCTTCAGGAGATAGACAGAATACCAATCCCACTAATGGGTTTTTTTAAAGAATAAATGCTTATACTGGGCCTTTGAGCCAGATCATATTTCTTCACAAACTCTAATGTACATGCCGTGTGGCGAAAATAATTACAGAAAAAACATTAACTTTTCCGACATTATTTGACCAAGTGTGTGTGTAGTAAAATCTGCGAGAATAATCGCTCATTTCAGTAAGATTTTAGTCATAAAATGATAATAAATAAAATCGCCCGATTGTGTCTGACTATGATCCTCTCACACGCCAGCATAGCGCTGAATTTTTTGCCGTGGAACGGCTTAGAACCGATCCCACTGTTACCTACCCGCTTTCCTTGTGACGTACATTTTTAACATTTTGCCCGATCTGATAGAGACTGCGGCAAGACTTAACAATTAACGATTTTGCGGAAGTATGCCGCCAAACTACTGTCTGAATTAACGTAATATTTAACTTTAACGCGTGTAATTAGTAATAATCCTTACAAATTTGGTAGTGTAACACGAGACAACAGTAATATTTAACGCCTATTCAAATACCCGCCGCGCAACACCCTGCTTCGCTTGACACGTTGTGCCATGCATATATACCCGCTGTGGCAAAGCCAACAGAGGCAAACACGCAGACAATTTTATTTCCTCCTCGCGGTAGTATTTCTAACGTCACTAAAACAAGTAGTTATTTGAAAAATACATGCTGGCGAGAGAAGAGGGGGGAAGATGGCCGTCTTGTGTAAAATTTTTATTTGACGATTGCCGGTGACAAAATTGAAAATCTAAACCATAATGAAACTGACCATACAAATCACATGGTAGTATAGCTTAGAGTCCACCGAGCAAGAATGTGTTTTAAATAATATGATAGTCCAAGTATTAGCCAAGTTATTGAGAAAATACTAAATGTCTACGGACGCGCGACCAGACAGACTGTTGTTCCTGCTTGTTTTTTTCATAACGTTAGTGGGGATGGCAGCTTAGAAAAGAGGCATTGAGGTACATTCAAATTCGCTTGGGTAAAAAGAGTATAGGAGGAAAGGGGAGCGGTAGGAAAATTGTTACCCAAAACTAACATCTTTTTGTATTGGCATAACTAAAGCAGACTGGCCAATCGACTACCAGACGCAGAGTTTGTTTGGAATTATTTTTGTTTTTCAAAAACTACATTTGAATTCTGGTAGTCGCAAGCTTTCGATTGGCCAGTGCTAATAAATATTAGCAAAAGGCTTTCACTATTCATTGCCAGTTGAACAAAACTTTTCATTCAAATACGCTGAGATCAGCTGTGTTAATTTTAAAATTAAATAAAGAAGTATTCACAGTCTGGACAGTGCAGAAGAAACTGAAGCCACTTCTTTGCAAGTCAGCGTCATTTGTTTATATTTCTTGAAATTTGTTGCAGAGGTTTTATTTCCTGTTGCCAGCCGGTAACAGGAAACCTGCTGAGTGAGAATAAAGCCATCAAGTCTCCGACCATTTGTTTATGCTGTCAAAAGATAACGGGAGGAGCTTGGGCATTTTGAGAGATCGAGATTTTCTGCAACTTCATACTGTATTATCATTCTACAAGGAATCCCAGGTGATGTGTTAAGCATCTGGGTATATCTGACACTTTCGTTTTAATAAACACTGGTATTTCAAAATCATACTCAGGAAGTTTATGGGGTATGATGAAACTACAGCCCCTCATACACAGTGACTCTCCCTCTTAGATGAATAAAATGTAAGCTGTGAACATTCCAACAGGAAAGATATATATTGACTTTATAGTTAGTGGACAAAGAGTCCAGATATTTTAGTTGATCTTTTCTGTAAACTATCTTGTCCTCATTTTCAAAGACCTGTCTAAAAGATATGGCTGGACAGGCAGATTAAATTGTACAGAAAAAACATTCATTTTAAAGAAAAACTTAACCACTGGTTTTATTCACTTCCTCATAGAAAATTAAAGTGTTTTTGTGTTGTGTACCATCATTTCATTTCTCCCCTAGACACTAGGTACATCATACACCATACACTAGAGCCAAAATAGGGACCGTGTGAGATCTAGGGAGGTAGCGTTAGGTTCCCTGCACATAATTCATCATCATCATTTATAGAGTCAGGGACCTACATGTGCTTGACCTCACACGGTTAATACATACACGGATTTCATTCTTTTAGGATACCATCATAACCTCCCCAGCAAATCAAACTTTGCTACATAAATTGGTAGGCTTGTCCGGGGATTTGAATTTCTCCTAGTACTACATACATTGGGGTCTGGGTTAGCATTAACAACATTCTATTTTTCCCAGGAATTCCCCATATATTATTACCCAAGTTTTGGGAAGTGAAGAAAGTGTCAGAACCCAGAATTAATTAAATAAATTTGTACTTAGTTAGAAACTTAGTTAGTACATTTTGTATTTATCAGGATGGCAGATCTGGCCAAGTTTCGCTCTGCGGCTGTGCAGACTGCCAGGGAAATGAATATGGAGGGACAAATCTTGATTAACTATGTCACCTCAGAAAGTGATAAATTTATTGCTAGGGAAGAACATAGGTTAGCTGAAGAGAGGAGAATACAGGTACGAACGAACGAACGAACGAACTTTATTTTCAAAGGGTTGAGAATTGGGCACGCAGGCCCGTCTGACATTCTGCCCTTCCTTTCTCTCATCTTTTATACTGATTTCATTTATTCTCACATACATTTTACCCATCAATTCAAGGAATTCAACGTTATAAAGGTAAAATAATAGCATACTCACATTCACAGTATCTAATTATAAACATGAAATAAAGTATGTTGAAAAATACAAACTAAGTATCACCATGAAACAAAATATGTTGAAAAACACTATCATCATCATTAAACCTACATTCAATATTATACCATTTGTTCGGAAAAATAATCACATTAGGGGGGCAGATAATCAGAACTCATAAAGTAATCGAAAAGTTTACGATTGTATGAATAGGGACTGAGGTTGTTATCTTTCAGATAATGTGGAAGATAGTTCCAGAGATGAGCAGCAGAGTAAGCTAAGCTTTTCTTGAATAAGTCAAGCCTAGGCTTGGGCACTTGTATTTTGTTAAGGCGTTGACTGCGTCTTTCACTGTATTTGAACATTGGCCACAGATATGTTGGAGCATTCTGTGACAGGATTTTGTGAACAAATTTAGCTTTGTTGAACAGAAAGCGCTTTCTTAGAGGCAGTATTTTGAGATCTTTATATAGATCTACACACTGTGCTTGGCAGTTGTCAGAAACTAGACGCACTGCACGCTTTTGTAGTGAATGGAGTCTTTTTGTGTTGGACATAGAACAACCATCCCAGATTGTGGAGCAATAGTCCAGGTTTGTTTGTATGTGAGATATATAGAACAATTTACGTGCATCTTCATCTAGGAAATGTTTTATTTTAGCTAACTGGTAAACTTTCTGTGCCGTTTGCTTGGTCAGTGCATGAACATGTGAGTTCCAATTTAGATGCTGGTCAACGACTATTCCTAGAGTTTTATGTTCATTAACGTTTTCAATTGGTAAGGTACCAATATAGATCTGAAGTGTTGTTTTCTCTGAATTTTGTAATTTTTGTCTAGTTGATATTAACATGCACTTTGTTTTAATTATATTAATTAGCATGCGATTTCCGATGCTCCACCTAATCAGATTGTCTGTATCTTTTTGTAACGATAGTTCGAGTGTGTTGCAACTTGTATCACTCGTGTAGACAGTACAGTCATCAGCAAATAGGTCGCAGGATGCGTGCTCGACGTGTAGTGGAAGGTCATTAATGTATATGGCAAAAAGTAGAGGCCCAAGAATAGAGCCCTGAGGAACGCCGGTATTTATTACGGTTGGGTTTGAGCAAGAGTTATTGTAAGAAACTACATGTTTTCTGTCTGACAGGAATGATTTAATTATCGTCACTAGTTGAAGGTTTACTTTTGATGTTTCTAGTTTTCTAATTAAAATAGCGTGATCTATCATATCAAATGCTTTTTTAAAGTCTACAAAAACTGCCCCACATATGTTATCGTTATTAATATTTAAGTGCCAGTTGTCAATCATCTTAGTTAGAGCTGTGTGACATGAATGTTTAGGTCTAAACCCCGACTGACTATCAATTAGCAAGCCGTTGTTAACTAAGTGTTGTAGTGTTATTTTATGTATGTGTTTTTCTAGTGGTTTGGATAGCGATGATATTAAGGAGATTGGCCTATAGTTACCAAGGTTATTATTGTCGGAAGTGCCAGGTTTTAAGAGAGGATATACCTTAGCGACTTTAAAGTGCCACGGAAAGTAACTCCGTGCGATACATTGATTGTATATGTATGTAAGCGAATCACTAATAGCTGGAGCCGCATAACGCAATATTCGATTACTGACTCCGTCTAGTCCTGATGAGTTATTATCTTTAAGTCCTAGAAGATAGTTATATACTTCATTAACTGTCATAAACGGAATGTTGGATGGGATTGTGTTGGTACATTTGTTCTCACAAAATACTGACAGCCTGCCTAAGTCACAAGGTGAATTTGGTATTGTAGATTTAAGACTGTTTATTTCTGCATGAAGGTAATTGCTGAAGTCTGTGCAAGTAAATGAACTGTTAGGGGTTGACGAGACTGACAGATTTCGCTTGTTCGCTAAGGTGTTGATTGCTTTCCATATATCTTTACTGTTTGTTTTGTTCTGAACCAAATTTTTAAAGTAATTTCTTTTTTCACTACGAATTAAATATTGCACTTTGTTCCTCTGTGCTCTGTATGTGTTAAAGTCCTTGTTTTTGTGAGCTTGATCTCTCTGCCTCATGGCGTCTAGCACTGCTTGGGTGATCCAAGGAGATTTGACCTGTCGTTTCACACGAACTTCTTTAGTTGGTGCGTGGTTATCAAACACATAAAGAAAGATACGTGTCCAATGGGCAATGGCGTCATCGGGATCAGAAATCTGGTAAACACTGGCAAGAGGTGCAGTTCGCAAATCATGTAAAAATAGTTCACGGTTGAAATTTTTAAAACTTCTAAATTTAATACTGATATGTTTATTTCTTGGAGCTTTATATTTATTCTTTGACCACGTGCAACATATAGGATAGTGGTCACTCATCGCGACAGTAGGAACAGAGCATTCTATAATGTTTTCTGCACAGGTGACGTAGATGTGGTCAATTGTTGTGGATGATGCATTTGTTACCCTGGTAGGCTGGTTGACTATTTGTTTTAGGTTGTAAGATAGTATGATGTTTTCCCACGTTTGGTTTGTGTTATGCATGTCGATGTTGAAATCGCCTAGAAGAATAATTTCTTTGGCAGTGGTAAATACTTTATCCATCATAGTGGTGAAATCTTCGTACCAGATGGCTCCTGCACTGGGATTTCTATAAAGATACCCGACTAGAAATTGTCCCTGAGTCGGTAGTTTTATTTCTAACCATATGCACTCGGTCTCTGCTGTCTCTAAATCGCTTCTGTGGCGATAACTAATAGAAGTGGAAATATATACTACTATACCTGTTTCTAGCTTTCTACTTGAGTCTCGCCGAACTGTTTTAAAGCCATTTAGGGCAATTTCATCATCTGATATTTTGTCGTTTAAACGACTTTCGGAAAGTCCAAAAACATGAAAATTTTTATTCAGAATTTGTGTAAGCTCAGGAAGTTTGCCTAATAAATGGTAAATGTTCAGGTGGCCCAGCCGTAGACCATCCTTAATTAGCCATTGTGTCTGATAGGTATGCATTTTATTTTGGCGAGTGTTTTAAAAAGGAAAATAACAAAAGCAATTTTAGATACGAAACCTACGAAAATTTAAACTAATTAACGTCACCAAGTAAGTGAAAATACAAATGTTAGTACTTAACGTACGAACGCTTGGTACAAGTATTGCTAAAAAATTACAATTAACTGAAATTGTCAGTAGTATATTAAAATAGTCACACAACAGTAGGCACGCACGTTTTCACACCACAACACTAAAATTCTAACAAAGTAATTAAGCAACACTGAGAGAATACGAATTAAAAAAGTAAATAAAATAAAATAAAATCTTGCAAATTATGAAAAAACTGTCGAAGGCCTGTAGCCAATGAAATTAGAGTGTTTTGAGAAAGTAACAAAGTACTTATTACTTTATGCGTCACAGTAATCAACTAGTTGTTCACGGGAGAGACGGCTTTGGTCGCAGGGATTAAGTCAATAACAAAAAAAAAAAAAAAAAATATGAGTGGATTCATCATCGATAATGGATGTCTCTGTCAGGTATATAGTAGGGCCCCCGTTGCACAGACATCATTAGTGCTTGGCTGAGGGATGCAGGACTGAATTGCATCAGGTATCCAAGTTCTGGGTTCCACTGAGCACGATCAGGAAGGCTACGGGAGGAAGCATGACGACTGTAGATTTCATCTGCAGTGGTTCCAACACTTGTAGGAGATTTTTGGGTCTGGGACATTGTGGCACTGCTTGTTGAACTGTCATATAATGTGTTTGTGAGGGGCTGTCTTATAGGTAGTGGAGGAAACATAACATCGTAACGTTCGGCTTCCTGGCTGTATGTGGCGTTCTGTTTGTTGTTAGGTAATTTGTTGGTTACAGAAGCGCTTCTTTGAGGGGCGGGCAAGGTGTGTTGTGCATTTTCATGAAGGGCTGATCTCATGGTAGATCGGTTTGTGTTCTTTGTGTCTGGTGGGTTGTCGTGTTGCGTTCGCTGCGGGTACTTGATGTTTTTTGCTAGGATGCTGCTACCTAGTTTTGATGTATGTATTTGATCTATGTAAAGGCGTTTCTTTGGTGCTCCAGAGTTGCTTGTGAAGAAAGGAGTGTTGTTGATATAGCCAATGTTGTTGTGTTCACAATAGCTCTGGAGTGTCTTGTTGTTGGTGTCGGCTACGCGACGTTGGAAGCCATAGCAAGGTGGAATAATGGATGACATAAAAATGGAGGTGTTAGGAAATTTTTGTTTTATTGTAGTAGTCAGTTTGGAAATCGACGAAGGGCTAACGCTGTGTCCATTCATTATGTCGTTGATCCCTACATGTACTGTTGTTCTTGTAATGTTATGATGTATGTCGAACCTATTAATTCTATCAATTAATCTTTCAGTTCCAGCTCCAGGTATCGCTAATACTGAGACAGTTTCCTCTTTAGTAGTAGACATCCGGTCATTGTATATGCCTTTTAGGAGAGAGTCGCCAATTATAACGTGTGTTGCTTTACTACATAGTTGTTGACTCGGCTTTCGTTTTGATTCTTGCTGCTGCCATTGATTTTCCTGGTGTGAATCGTCCTGAATAGTCTGGGTGTTTTCATCGGGTGGTTGTTGTGTCAGTATCTGATCTGGTAGCGGCGTTAATGCCTGTTCATTTTGTACTGAACGCTGGTTAAGGGCGGTAAACCTGTTGCTTACTTTTACACTAATAGGGTAAGCTTCGTGTGCACGTGTATCCTCAACTTTTTTGGTGTTACATTGGTGCTGCTTGCGGCGTTCGTTTGATATATGTTCTTTGGAGGGATCTCCAGAAGCTTCAGGTACTGTAAGAGGATGTTCCGAGTGCTGTGTTTTATAAATAGAAAAATCGCTTCGTAGTTGCTCAACGACGTGTTTCATATTGGAATTATCTTCTCTCAGATGCAGTATTTCCTTTTTGAGTAGTTCGTTTTCTGCGCTGATCGATTTATAGACATTAGTCGTCAGATCGGCAATTAGTGTTCGAAGTGTGTCCTCCATTTTGAGCATCAGCTCCTGGCAGCACTGCGCATTTATCATGTGAGTGACTTCTGGGTGATTTTCCCGTGATAATGATTCATCTGTTTGTGTGCAAGTGTCTTTAGGGCCCATTGGATATTCTATGGCCAGCATAGGTTGAGAAAATGGAGTATTTGCTACTGTGTCGCTCGTTGGAAAGTCCCGTGTTGTGGGAGGCAAAGTGGATGTATTTGTAGGAGAGTGTATGCTAGAGTTAATGCTGATGATTTCGCTGTCAGCAGATGAGACGCTGGCAGCTGATGATGTGACGTCTATTGCGAGCTGGGGTAAACATGCTGTCGAGTCCAATTTTGTGGTACAAATTATGTTTTGTGCAGACTCATTTAAACTGACAAAGTCCGTTTCCAGCCATGACTCAATAACAGTGGCAGTTGCTTGAGCCATTATCTTGTTTTTTGTATGATAAAGGTGCAGAGATAATAGTGGTGTTGTGATGAAATCTTCTACAAAGGCACCTTGTTTATCTGCTCTCGTCTCGACATGGTCATTCTGGTAGTATTTGGTACACGTTGTGCGAAATGCCTCATAATGATATGTATTGTGGAAGAGTACAGTAGCACATTTACCGTCATTTGCTATTTTAAAGGTTAAATCCGACTCTTTGTTAAATCCCTGAAGTTTAACGCGAATAGCTCTGTTTTGGTCTAAGGAATAATTTTTGATTTTGGTCGGGCGTAATCTAGAGTCCCTATCAGCTTTCGTTACCTGCGAGCCATGACCGATCTCCAAGTGTGACATGTTTACATGTCCGCTGGGATTAATTACCAGTGAAATACATCGCTCCACTGGAAACCTTATCTGTTTAAGAGGAGCTAGTATACGCCGTCTCTTCTTTACAGCGGTCAGTGACGAGTCATTGTTAAAAGCATGGTAGAAGGCATTTGCAGTCCAAAAATGAATACACCGATATAAAAATTCCCGATTCGACGATGCTGTCGTCCCAGCTCGCCATGACATTAATTGCTTGAGGGCGGACAAGCCCTGCGATTTATTGCTGTTTATTGTTCTCTAGCCAGAAGGTCACCGTCAGAGTTGGAATGTGTTACAGTAGTGTTTCATATATCGACAAATGGTGGCTGGACACGATGAACGCTCTTACCGTCATTCCATACAGAAAAAACACAATATTTATACGTGAATTTAACACAATTACAAAATAAACTATTTCATTATATGTCAAACAAAACCGCCAACACATGGATGTATAAACCATCCATATTAAATGGGAACAACTTCAATAAAATATCCAAAATGTAGAGCCAAATAAAAACACGTCCGCACAGTCCAGAGAGGTAACCAAGAGTAGAAGAGGCTAGGGAGATTAAAAGGTTACAGATTGAGGCTGAAAAGGAGTTTAAGGCCTTAGAGGCTGATAGAGAGGCTGAGATAAAGAGGCTCCAATTTGAGGAGAGAAAATTGGAGGCAGAAAAAGAAGAAAAACGACTGCAAAGGGAGGCAGAAGAAAAAAGATTGACTGCTGAGAGGGAAGCAGAAGCACAAGAGAAAAGACTACAGAGGGAGCATGAGTTGCGACTAAGGGAGTTAGAGTTGCAAGGCCTTGCTCCGGACAATGGTCACAGCCCCTCTACCTCTGATGCTACTGCTAGTCAGGGAGCCTCCAACTCAGCCATGGGGTTCCATTTGGACTATTTTGTAGAAAAAGGATGATGACATGGAGTCATATTTAAGCAGATATGAAGTATTAGCCACTACTTATGGGTTAGAAAGAGAAAGATGGGGGGTAAAGTTGTCTCGGGGTCTTCGGGGAACAGCTTATGAAGTGTTTTCCAAAATGAGCAGGGATGACCAAGACAACTATGACATGTTGAAGCAGGCTCTTCTGTTAAGATACGAAAAGAACGGAGAGTTTTATAGAAAGAAATTTAGGAATGCCAGGCTACTGTCGGGTGAGACCTATCACCAGTTCTCCGCCCGGTTAGAAACGTATATGGAGAAATGGGCTTCTTTGGGGAAAACCCAAGATCTCAAAGAGATGATACTCATAGAACAGATGAGAGAGTCCATGGCTCCAGACATGAGAAAGTTTCTCATGGAACAGGGCGCTGAGAGGCTGGGTGAGATAATTAATGTCGCTGAGAGGTATCGGGCAGCCCAGGCAGAGGTAGCTGGCATCAATAAAAAACCAGTAGATCAGTATAAGGCTCCTCAAAACCATAATAAATTTGACAACAGAGGTAAGCAGAACTTTGATAGGCCTCGAAATGATTTAAAAAATAAAACCTCACATTTCAATGACAGAAAGAATGATGAAAGAAAACCTTTTCATCAAGGTAGATTATATTGTAGACATTGTAGGAAGGAGGGACATGACATTAAATTTTGTAAAAGTAAACCTGCTGGATTTGCTGCTATGAAAAAGGGGAACCAGGAAGTAAAGGACAAACCTGCTGGACAGCAGGAACCTTATCACCCCCCAGTTTGTGAGGATGTTGTATGCAATGATGTCACCATTAGGTGCCTCTATGATACAGGTTTAGATTTTGATGCTGTCGTGAGCTCGCACTTGGTGAACCCAGATCAATATACCACAGAAACAGTGGAGATACAAGGGGCGACCAAGGACCTACCACTCATGAAACTTCCCATTGCAAGGATAACAGTGAAAACTCGCTATGTGGAAGGGATAATCAGAGCAGCAGTGATAGACGCACCCATCTACCCTCTGATATTGGGGTGTCGTTATGTCTACTTGGGGAATCCCAAGAGACCTGTGGTCTTGGCAGCAGTCCAGACCCGAGCACAATCCAGAAAGGAAGAAGATGAACCTATAAATACTCATCCAGAGGAGATGAGGAAGGCACAGGCTGAAGATAGGTCACTGAAGCCGTGTTATAAGAAACTCCCAAAGAGCCATACTCCTCCTAATAAAGGAGAATTCTATATGAAGAATAAATTGTTATATAGGAAGGCCGGCACTGGTTCAGCTGGTCACGGACAGCTGGTCCTTCCCAGTTCATATAGGGAAAAGGTGATGGAGTTAGGTCATACTATCCCCTTCAGTGGTCACATGGGGATTAGTGCAACAGGACAGCGTATAGCTTGTCATTATTTCTGGCCAGGGATAACGGAAGACATAAAGAGATATGTAAAATCCTTTCCCGAGTGCCAGAGTAGCTCCAATGCATTGGACTGCTCCAGCAACTCTTGGGGAAATGCCCATAATGGGAACCCCTTTTGAGAGAGTTGCAGTGGATATTGTGGGACCTCTCACTCGGACCAAGAGGAGGAACAGTTACATCCTTACTCTGGTAGACACTTGTTCTATGTGGGGAGAGGCGGTAGCCCTGTCGTCAATCGATTCGAAACATGTGGCAGAGGCATTACTTACGATATTCAATGGGTTAGGATTCCCGCATCAAATCTTGACTGATAATGGCTCACAGTTCAAGGGGAAACTAACAGAAGAGGTTTTTAGGTTGTTTCAAGCCAAGCACATTCATTGTAGTCCGTATCACCCCCAAGGGAACGGCCAGGTAGAGAGGTTCAATGGGACTCTCATTTCTATCCTGAGAAAGCTGGCACATGAGAAACCTGATACTTGGGACCAATACTTGCCCGCCGCATTGTTTGCGTACCGGGAAGTACCACATAATTCAACCGGAATGGCACCCGCAACCCTGTTATTTGGGAGGCCAATAAAAGGTCCTCTAGAAGCTTTGTTAAGGACCTGGACAGATGAGAAGGCAGAGGAGACTGTTACCTCATCATATCAATATGTGAACGAACTGACCACTCGTTTAAAAACTAGTTGGAAATGGCAAATGATAATTTGAGACAAGCTAGGAAAAAGCATGCTGCTTATTATAATAAGAAAGCTAAGGATAGAGAGCTTGCTGTAGGGGAGTGTTACGGTATTTTATTGAAGTCGTCTGCTATGGTTGGCAGTGTGCTACTTCTAGGGTCACAGCTTTTAATATAATTTGATGTTAAGAATTCACGGACTACTGAACGCTATATGCACGATCGATTTATGACGTGTTAGCGTTGATAGGTCACGCATCGTGACTTAGATACGAGACCCTTTTTACGTTGACCGTCAAGCTATGAAGACGCGTCCTATATTCGTCCAGTGTTGGGCATTGTATTGCCACATATTTATATAAGTACTTCGAAGTAGGGACTCAGGGTCAGTCCAAGTTATATGAATCAAAGAATATAAATAGATTAGTATACAACCAACTTCAAGGAAGATTATTTCAGTCCATAATATGATATTTATCAGACGCATACGTTCATTGTCGGCCGTTGGAAACCCCAACCGCGCGTGCACACAGCTATGATGTTCTGGCTATATTAATTCATTTCACTGGACACGGACTGAGAATATTAAATGGATTCAACTGTACTCAATTATATATGTATGCTATTAATGAATAATACTTGTGATGTCTTCATCCGTTGTTCCGTCAATAAACGTTTGGACTCAATCAAGGACTTACCCATATTACTTCAATTACGGTTGGTTGCTTCAACTTGAATTCTTGATTGTTGTTTGACCTGATGAACTCTTCTTCATAGGAAGTTTATACTAATGATAATCAGGTTCGTACGGAACCAATATTTTCTTGGACACTCATTAATCAACGAAAACCATTATGTTGACCTCAACTGAGATAATGATAAATAAGCAACACTTACAGATTCAACTAATAATAATAGAATGAAAGACCCAACAACCGAACCCCGCAACAATGGTGGCCTGATGTGGCTGTGGACTTTTAAATCACACTAGATTGTAAAGAAACAATTCCCTTCAAGCAGAATCGAAATGGACATTTTTTCTATTTGTACACCGGTGACGTCATACCATAGCAACATAACGAACTCAGCTGAATGGCAGCGCCAGACATCGACCTTCAAATAACTCTGTCAAAACACGTCTTTGAACGATGGAAGCTAATTTCAACCTTCATGAACTGGCCATACGAGTTCCTTATCCTATTGGTGAAACGGGCACTGTAAAAACCTATCGTGTCTAAAAGCTAAGTACCTATTTGTACTTTAAACAATGTTCGGTCCATGTTAGTCACCGGCACGTCCTTTCAAAAGCATATGTTACCCGTTGTATGTTTTATGTTCCTATATGTATTTATATCGTGTAGTTAACTTTCGTGGGCGGTAGGTGGGAATCAGAACTGAACTTATGGCTTTTCGAACGTCAAGGGCAGTTCTGATTGTTCCGTAGGGCCGTTAAATGATCGCATTTGGCGAAAAACCCCATTGATGATTATGCCGATGGGTTGTTTGTTCGCATTTGCTATGATTTGACCTTGCGTGTTAGGTGTCCAGTTCTGTGAATAACTAGTGTATTTTACTGTATTCAGTTTCATTTTATTGAGTTTTGTATTATTGTTTGTAAGCTATCTCATTAATCCTGACCTTGCTATCTTTATGTTCATTTATATGTATTGTAAATACCGTCAGATGAGTCCTGTGGCGTCATTAGTTTTTGCATTCGTATTTTTTTCTGTATGCTGACCTACATTTAGTTCAATCCTTGACCTTTCAGTACTTCCGATTTCTATGCTTAGTTTTGTAAAATCATTTATTTTTGTGAAATTGTCAATTGTATCTTGTACTTCTGTGTTGTAAATTTTTGGTTAATAAATTGTATTGTTTGTATTGATCTCATATATTAATAACATAATGATATTACTATAAATTTATTATTAATAGAATAATACAATAATTTCATTAATTTTTACCAAATCATTTGATGACTTAGGTAATGTCATCTATTTGCAGTAGTAGTCTAATATACTATTGAAGCATATTGTAGATTATGACGAGGGCACAATAACATAATATATAGTGATAAATAACTTTGATTATTGGTTTGCCTTGAATAGGACAAACATATGAATTATTATTTATACACTTTCCTAGTACTACATTGTTGACTTAGCACATATAATTGATTAAATAACAAAATTATGGCGGGACAATACTCACAATTATTGGAGGATACTATTAGATGCATTATATAAATTCAGCATCATGGATTAATAAGGGTATACTACATTCGTATAATGTAATGGTTATACATTATTGATATAAATTACTTAGTTACAAAATAGTTGTGGAACTTACAATTAATAGTACTATAAGATTATAGTTGATTATATTGTGTATTAATCTATTGTTACACATACATATAATTCAATAATTAACTGAGGAGGCATATTGTTGAATGAAAATGGCTACTCTTGAATCCTTTATTAAGATTGGGAAGGATTATGGTTACAAAGGACCAGAACTTCGTCAATTTGCAGAACAACAACTGGCTGCATGGAAGCAGGAAGAAGCTGATAAAAAGGCTGAATTGAAACGAGAGATGGAAGAACAAAAAGAACTTGTTAGGCGTGAGGAAGAAAGAAAAGTGGCAAGGGACGAGATGTTACGGATTGAAGAAAAGAATAAATTGAAACGAGAGGAAATTATAAGGCGACAAGAAATGGAATTGCAACGTCTTAAGTTTGAAACTGCAAAATTACAGGCACAAAGTGCTAATACGAGTCAGAATGATAATTCTCAAAATGGATCTTCATCCAACCAAAATAAACTTTATTACAATTTTAAATTACCACATTTCAAATTGAACTTCGACGACCTTGGATCGTACCTGCCACGTTTTGAACAGGTATGTTTAACACATAACTTACCACAACAAACATGGGCTTTAAAACTTAGTGAATTGTTGGACGGGGAACCATTAAGTGCAGTTCAGAATGTTGACCCAACAATAGCTAGTGACTATGACGCCATTAAAGCCTTATTATTACGTCGTTTCCATTTGGACGAAGAGGGTTGCAGATTACGTTTTAAGAGTATTCTACCAGATTCTAATAAAGACTTTACAGGTTTTATTGCAAACATACGCAATACCTTTAACAGCAGGGTGGAACTGGCAGGTGTCAACAAATCATACGACAAGTTAGTTGATTTGTTACTAAGGGATAAAGTGTTATCCTCTGTCAGCTCACCGTTCTTTGCCTATTTGCAAAAACGAAAACCATCTACGATCGATGAATTAGAAAAAATTTCAATAAATTATTGCACTGCTCATCCGAATGCGAGCATTTCTAACTCGCTAATAAGGGAACCTCTACCTGTGGCCTCTAATATGTCATACCACAGTCATGACAAACCAAGAACACACAGCGTAGATAGAAGTCGCTTTAAAGGAAATTATAATGTTAATTTTCATAAGGGACATAATAATTTTAACAATAAGAGTGATTTTAATAGAGGAAGACCACAAAATAGAAATCAGTCACCTCAGTTTAAATACAACAATAGTCAACACAATACAAATCATAACCGATCATACAACTCTAATACTGGTATTAGTTGGAATAACTATAATCAAGGCTCGAGACACAGAGATAACAGTCACTACAGGGGACAACGAAATAATTCCAATGATTATTCTCGTCAGCGGTCCCAGTCTCGTCCATCATCTCAGTATGATCACCATACAGGGGCAGCAGTTACTAATCACTGACAAACAACATTTTTCTTTCTTATATAAGAATAAGTGTTCTTAGGTCAGTTTCTTGCGCTGATTTCAAATCTGAAATCCGTTTATCTCTATCACGTCGGGTTCTTAAGATATTTGTGAATAAATATATTTTTGGGAAACGGTTATTTGCTCCGTTTCATCTTTACTATATAACTTATTAAAAATTAATAAAAAGCAACATAATTCTACTTTTTATACTGCTAAAGGATGCATGACATATGTTACGCGATTTTTCAAATAGTTACTATATTTTGAAATAATTCTGAGCAAAATATGGCTTCTAGAAGTTGTAGAAATTCGGCTGATCTGTTCTGTTACGTGTGCGGATATTTTACCGATCGTGTTGACCAGAAAAACTTTACACCATTACTAAAGAAAGCATATGAACTTTATTTCGATTCGAAAGTTGATGATGCAAATAAATCTTGGAAGCCAAATGCAGTTTGTTCGATACATTGGCAGGTTGGTTACGAAAATCGCCGAAGCATAAGTCGATGCCTTTTGGAGTGCCAGTAATATGGCGTGAACATACAAATCACACTACTGATTGTTACTTCTGCTTGACAAATATCCATGGTTTCACTTTTAAAACTAGAAAGTCTGTGGTTTATCTAAATATTGAATCGGTTTCGAAACCAGTGCCTCATGATCCAATCACGTGTCTGATCCAAGTACCACCAGAACAATATCCGCTGGACGTGAATGAACCATCAGAAAGTGATAGTTTACCTGCTTTAGAAACTAATTCTTACTCAGATTACATACCGTTGAATGATGGTGTTTACTTAATTAACCATTCAGAACTTTCAGATCTAATACGTGATCTCGCTCTTACCAAAGGACACGCGGAATTACTCGGTTCGCGACTCAAAGAATGGAATCTTTTAGCGCCCAATACTCCGATATTTAAATTTTGTCATAGACACAGAGAACTTGTTCAATACTTTGAGATGGATGATGACATTTGCTATTGCAAAGATGTAAACGGTCATGAGCACATAGTCAACGAATGGCGATTTTTCATCGATTCTTCCAAGACTAGTCTAAAAGCCGTGTTATTGCATAACAGAAATTTATTTTCATCAATTCCAGTCGCCTACTCTATTCATATGAAAGAAACTTATGACAATATGGCTATATGTTTGGAAAAAATAAAGTACAATGACTACCAATGGCGGATTTGTGGAGACCTAAAGGTCATTGCAATTCTCACGGGCATGCAGACTGGGTATACTAAATTTTGTTGCTTCCGATGTGAATGGGACAGCCGCAACAGACAGGAACATTATGCAAGAAAGGTGTGGCCTATCCGGGATCGTATGCAGCTGGGGCATAAAAATGTAATACACGAGCCATTAGTTAACAAAGACAGCTTCATTTTACCACTGTTACATATAAAGTTGGGGCTCATGATAAAACGAGCAAAGCTTTCACTTATCTTCGAGAAAATTATGACGGTGGAGTGTGACCATGCTTGCCGATTATTGTTGGATGCTTCATCGCGATGTATCACATGCGATTCACCGACGAAAGTCGACTGCAAAGAAATTCATGCCTACATAACTGTTATACTTATTGTACGAATGATGTTGTAATACTGTATGTGTTGTTAAAAAACCTCAATTGCGTATTTCTAGAGATCCCGACCTGATAGAGAAAAACGGTTTGCAGATTTAAAAACAGCGCATTAAGATTGACCAGAAAAACATAGAAATGTTAGAGAAAGAAAAAAAAAGTTTTTTTTTGTTAGTCAGTGTAATACAACCCCAGATGTTACACAAAACGATAAAGTAATAAAATCTTCTGCTACATGTTACGCTATGAATTATAACGTGGCAAATAGTTGCCCAGAGTGTAAATCTTGTTTTTCAGAAAGCAAAGGAGACAGTATTGAACTGCGGACATATTCTACCAGAAGTAAGTCTTGCAGCCAACGATGGAACAGGCTCTCTTATATTCAACAGAGGGATAATAAATGGATCTATCGTCTCTGTTTTGAGAGATTCCGGATCCACAGCGATTGGAGTTCGACAGTCACTGATCCATCCAAGTTGTGCGACAGGGGAATATGTCAGATGCATAACGTTTGGTGGGACTATAGAATTTTATCCCACTGCTATAATACATGTTAACACACCTTTTTTCACAGGTAATGTTAAGGTCTGCATGTTGAAAAATCCTATTGCAGATCTTATGTTGGGACGCATCCACGGCAGTAAGGATTGCACTCTTAAAGAAATTAATGAATGGGAGATGAAAAATTTGCAATTTTATGGCAATGCTAACGCCGTCATTGCAATGGCTACATTACGTGCCAAGAATATGAAAACATGTGGCACAGCAGTTTCTAATTTTAGTCTTGGTACTATTTTTGAAAAAGAGGAATATAGTGAGACTCTCCATCAAAATAATAATAGCCTATTTTACGACAAGTAGTCAGCACTAAGAGTGATACTAAGGTGTCTACACACCCAGTGACAGGTAGAAGATCATTCCGAGGGAGTTATACTTTTCCTCGGCAGAATATTACTGCCAATTCTGAAAATAAATGCTGGCGACAGGATCATATTATACTTGATCGTAATAAAACTGTTAACATTGGCAACGGTGTAAAAGATTGTACTAAGAAGAGTAAGATGTTGAAACATATAGGTGGAGTTAAGAGTAATGAGAAGGGTGCATATTCTCGCACCGTGTTAGTGCGCAATCTGCAAAGCTACAGCTACCTTTGCCCGCCTCACATCGCGTGTTTGGGGAAACTCCAAATTCACAATGAAGACCAAAGCTGCGGTATATAATGCCTGCGTCACCAGCACACTCCTATATGGCAGCGAGACCTGGACGACCTATGCTAAGCAGGAAAGAAGGCTCAATACCTTCCATTTACGGTGTCTACGCCGCATCCTCGGCATCTCGTGGAAAGATAAAGTGACAAATGTCGAGGTGTTGTCACGTGCTGGCCTTCAAAGTATGTATACACTGCTTAGACAGCGCAGACTTCGCTGGCTTGGTCATGTTCGCCGCATGGAAGATGGTCGCATCCCAAAAGATATCTTCTACGGACAACTAGCAGATGGCAGGAGAACAGTTGGGCGACCACAGCTGAGGTTCAAAGATGTGTGCAAGAGAGATATGAGGGCACTGGACATGGATCCAGCAACATGGGAGGATGAAGCTGCCGATCGCACTAAGTGGCGATGCTATTTACGGCGCCACCTCAGATTGGGCGAAGAGAGGCTCACACAACAAGCAGAGGAGGGGAGAAAACGTCGAAAATAAGCAGCTGAGGGCTATCACCTCAGGGGCGCATTCCCATAGTCAGTTAAGACTGAAGGGGCTATTATTATTATTTAGATATTATGTTATATTTAGTTATTATATTATAGTTAGTTATTATGTTATATTTAGTTATTATGTTATAGTTAGTTATTATGATATATTTAGTTATTATGTTATATTTAGTTATTATGTTATATTTAGTTATTATGTTATATTTAGTTATTATTGTTATATTTAGTTATTATGTTAATTAGTTATTACATTATATTTAGGTATTGTGTTATATTATGTTATTATGTTATATTTAGTTAATTAGTTATATTTAGTTATTATTGTTATATTTAGTTATTATGTTATATTTAGTTATTATTGTTATATTTAGTTATTATGTTATATTTAGGTATTATAATATATTTAGTTATTATGTTATATTTAGTTATTATGTTATATTTAGGTATTATATTATATTTAGTTATTATTGTTATATTTAGTTTTTATGTTATATTTAGTTATTATGTTATATTTATTTATTATGTTATATTTAGTTATTATGTTGTATTAAGT
The DNA here is from genome assembly GCA_024509875.1 of Oreohelix idahoensis. Taxonomy (NCBI): domain Eukaryota; kingdom Metazoa; phylum Mollusca; class Gastropoda; order Stylommatophora; family Oreohelicidae; genus Oreohelix; species Oreohelix idahoensis. The sequence continues at coordinate 143,276 of JAMPIV010012899.1, forward strand.
TATTACGTTATATTTAGTCATTATGCTATATTTAGTCATTATGTTATATTTGGTTATTATGTTATATTTAGTTATTATGTTATATTTAATAATTATGTTATATTTAGTTATTATTTTATATTTAGTTAATATGTTATATTTATTTATTATGTTATATTTAGTTATTATTGTTATATTTAGGTATTATGTTATATTTAGTTATTATGTTATATTTAGTTATTATTGTTATATTTAATTATTATGTTATATTTAGTTATTATGTTACATTTAGTTATTATTGTTATATTTAGTTATTATGTTATATTTAGTTATTATGTTATATTTAGTTGTTATGTTATATTTAGTTATTGTGTTATTTTTAGTTATTATGTTATATTTAGTTATTATGTTATATTTAGTATTATGTTATATTTAGTTATTATGTTTTATTTAGTTATTGTGTTATATTTAGTTTTTATGTTATATTTAGTCATTATGTTATATTTAGTCATTATGTTATATTTAGTTATTGTTATTGTGGCCGTTGTGGGTGGGGAATTGGGGGTTGCTGTTTAATTTCAGAGAGTGTTAGATCTAGAACTAGCTATACTGCTAGAGGTGGAAATTTCTCACTGACAGTCTTACGGGATTTTACCAGGTTCGGGGACTATCCTCTAAGGTGTTGTAGTTTGTGAGCAGTTAGTAAGAATTTATAGGTTTCTCAACAGACATTACTTCCTTCCATTCATGGTTAAGGCTTAGCAATCAAATTTACGACCTCTTTTTGATGTCAACGTTTTATTTAATAATCATAATATATACATGATGGCGTGAAGTTACAAACATGCATTTTTCATTCATAATATAAAATGCAAGTCGCTCTCAATGATCTAGCATGGGGAATTGACACTTGTATGAATCAGGCTTATCCAACTCCTGTCTACTTTTTCTTTTCAAATACCAGTTTGCGTTGATCCAATTTCATATAAGCTGTTCCACTTCAGACCGATTAATTCATTATTCTCAAGGGGTTTCGTTATATGTTCATATTCTGCAATTTGATCAATTTGTGCTTGTACAGAGCAAATTCCATCATCTCTGCATTTGACTCATAGGTGCAACTTGCAGCCATGAATCCTTTTTCTAAATCTGCAACAATGGGTCAATAATTGATTAGTAATTAGCTCCTACTTACAGACTTCGAATATAGAAGTTAAATACACAAAAATGCACTTTGAAGAGAACATGCCATCATTCCTGGAATTTCTAATTCTTCAACCTAGATAACTTTTATGCAGTAAAACCACTGCGTTATCAGCACAAACTTGTTCGTCTTACTAGCTCGACGCGTCTTTTTCAACTAACTAGGTTGTTGGGGAAATTTCGCGTCTCTTCTACATTTCCTGCCGGCTGAATAATATTGAGCCTTACGATTGGATAAAAATCACGTGACTAATTTTGACATGTAACGCGACTCTATCCTAATTAACATTTGATCTGTTTCTCGGAAAGTAGAAATTTATATGCTAATCTGGTTTTTTATAACCTGTTTCCAAAGGAACAGCTATGTACACGGCTACATTATATTTAGTTATTATGTTATATTTAGTCATTTTGTTATATTTAGTCATTATGTTATATTTAGTCATTATGTTATATTTAGTCATTATGTTATATTTAGTCATTTTATATTTAGTCATTATGTTATATTTAGTCATTATGTTATATTTAGCTACGAGCCCCGTCTTCTAAAACAAGATAAACTTCTGGTACAATATGTGACAAGTAAACAAGTAAACAAATCTTCTGGTACAATATGTGACAAGTAAACAAATCTTCTGGTACAATATGTGACAAGTAAACAAGTAATCAAATCTTCTGGTACAATATGTGACAAGTAAACAAATCTTCTGGTACAATATGTGACAAGTAATCAAGTAAACAAGTCTTCTGGTACAATATGTGACAAGTAATCAAGTAAACAAGTCTTCTGGTACAATGTGTGACAAGTAAACAAGTCTTCTGGTACAATATGTGAAAAGTAAACAAATCTTCTGGTACAATATGTGACAAGTAATCAAGTAAACACGTCTTCTGGTACAATATGTGACACGTAATCAAGTAAACAATTCTTCTGGTACAATATGTACACCCAATTGGTTTATTAAAAGTAAAATGAAGCTGCTGGGTGAATGTGTGAGCGATTATGAAGTTTTATGTGTGATGTATGTGCACTAGGTTTAATAAGTTCAAGTTTGAATCATCATAATAATTAATGGCTCTGGCTATATCATTGACCAAGGTGTTTCCCTTGTAGACGGGAACACTTATCTTTTCAGCCCCAGGCTGATAGTGAATCGTGGTGGCTTGTCCTATATCTAGTTATGCCAGGCTTGAGTGACTTTGCATCAGGTAGAGTTGCTCCCGGGTCATGAACCTTAGTCTCTAATTGTATGGATCTGTCTTCACTGCGCTCGACTCCGTATTCTTCGACGTGAGACTGGAATGTCGTGCAAGGCTCCCCCTCAGACTGAAGAAAAATGCAGCTTCATTCGTTTTCTAGCTTTAGGAAACTGTCTTTTTCCTAAGCCGTCCTTATGCCAGTCATATCAGATTTTGTCTCTGACTTCATTTGTCTAGACAGCTAGCTTGAAACAAGTTTCCCACTTTCTGTCTGCTAGTATTGTATTTTTCATGCCCCTAGCGGCAGTATTATAATTCCTTATCTCTTCCTTAATCATCATGTCAAACACAGTGAATTAGTATAGAGTTGTCTGACAACAGTATTCTAGATGTGCCTCTTGCCTAATCGTCATGTCAAACACGATGAATTAATATAAAATTGTCTGACGACAGTATTCTAGTTATGGGCCTCTTGCCTAATCGTCAGGTCACACGATGAATCAATATAAAAATGCATGTAAAATGAGTATGAACAATTTGTACAACATCCTCCAGCGGGATAATAAAATACATCAGGTCGCAAGGTAGCTAAACGCGATCATAAAGCGAAAACAAATCCCCTACCAATCACCGTGCCTGTTTTACAAGGTACGGCTGTCACACGATGGATTGGGGCGACCTTTTCTCGATCTCTTGTCCACTACGCAGTACTCATTTTCAATTGTTGTACTGACTATTTTCGTGCTTTTCAATTGTCGACACCTCTTTCTTTCTCTGCTATGTAGCAGATATTTTGTTTTTCAAACATTCTTACACTTCTTTCAGCAATAATCCGTTTTGTATGTTTACCTGATCATCCATACTGAGAGAGTAGACAGGTGATGCAATATTAACCGACAACCATGTTGATTAATGTCGGGTGTGGTCGACATCAGACTACAGATTAATACTAAAATCGCCCAGCGTGTTTGTTTAATCGCTGATAAGGCCAGGGTTCGTCCTTCGGCAAGAAACACATTGTCAAATGAGTTTACATATGTGTGTGTGAGTTTACATAGAAGGCAATCGGATGTTTTATTTCCATATATGAGAGAGGTGACCTTTGCATTACGCGCAGAATTTTTCCTACGTGGAAATATAAAAATGACCCCACCAAACACGCATGTTTGAAACGATTGGAGCCCTGCTTAGTGTGACAAAACGGGGCGGCCCCTATCGATCTTTGTTTCACTCCGGCAGTATCGGTACATTTGTGGTACTGATTTTTATTATTTGCTCTCAATTGTCGCACTTCTGTTTCTTTCTTTCTTTCTTTGCTTGTGTGGCAAATATTTTGTAGGTGCAAACATTTGTTGACACTCCTCTCTCTGATGTCACCTGTGTGTTACCCGGTCATCCTAGCTTGCGGTGAGCAACTGAGATAAGATAGTCGCCGGCGTGTTTAGATTGAACCGCTGATAAAGCGACTCGTTTGTTAACAAGCTGGGCAAACAAGGAGTTTTTGCGTACTCATACGACAGATAACGAGACTACTGTCTGTGTGACACATATGGGCAGACAAGTGTGACATAAGCGCTTCCGGGTCATCTTTGATACAACAACATTACTTTTCAATAAAGTAATCAGTATTACAGCTTACCCATGTTATCATGTGTGTCTACCGATCAGCCTGTGAGAGTGTATGCAAGGCATCAGATGTCCATATATGGTAATATGTGACCTTTGCCGGCACGCACCTTATTTCAAGTGGGACTATTTTGAAAATATCACACCCGCCCGGCATGATTTGAAATGATTGGATCTTTCTTATTTGTTTCATAACAACATTGAGGGGGAATATAACCTGGCGTTTGTTCAAACCCACTTCACTGTGCAAAAACTGCAGTGAGACACGCTTGCCAGAAGAACCCAGGCTTGCCAAGTTAGAATTCAAGAATTCCTTTTATCGGACTGGACCTTTTATTAGAGTATTACAAAAGGACTTACAAAAAACCAGCCCAGGAAATCTCTAGCATTGTAACAAGGAAAACCAGGACTAAGGAAAACTGAAACACATGGAGTCAGAGAGGTAATCTATTGTCAAATTAAGGACACCCCAGACGGGTGTAAAAGACCGACTCGTCTCTTTTTATTCATCTGAGCAACAAGTCTGTAGCCACGATTGGCGTAAGTAGTGCATTTTTTATTCTATGTTTCATTACCAACATGTGAACTAACATATACATATATATATTACTCTGTGAATTTTAATGTGTGAAACTCGCTATTGTATGTCAAAGTCATTTGATGCTGGCAACCTCAGCGTATAGAATGATGATTCATGAACCACCACTGCACGGGCTAGTGGTTGCTTTATTGATAGCTTTGTTAAGAGAACTTACTTACTTACTTGGTCGTTTCCCTTCTACCTTGAGGTGTAGAGGTTTGGAATAGAAAGCGCCAGACTATCCTATCGGCTGTCTTCCTCCTGGCCTGGTTTCATTCTAGTCCTCGGTCCTTCAAAGATTGTCTAATATTGTCCTCCCAGCAGACGCTGGGTCGTCCTGGAGGTCTGGATCCCTGGCTCTTAGTTTCCCATGCGTGTCGTGGTAGCCGATCTTCTCCAATTCTGCAGACATGGCCAAACCATCTTAGTTGGGACTGTTCTACTTGGGTCTTCAGGGGGTGGGATTTTAGTCCTTGACGTATCGTCTGGTTGCGGACCATGTCTCTTCTTGTTATTTCAGCCACCTTCCTCAAATACCTTATTTCTGAGGTCTGGATCTGGCTTTTGTGTGTTGTAATCATTGCCCATGACTCGCATCTATACGTCAAGACTGGGACATAGGTGGAGCGGTATACAGCTATCTTCATTTTCGTACCAAGTTCTCTCTTGCTGAGAAATCCTCGATTTCTGGCCTGAAAAAGTCTCCCAGCTGCTGCTTTTCGAGTGGTAAACTCTTCTTTGATGCCTACTTTCCGGTCTATAACAGCTCCGAGGTATTTAAAGTGGTCGACCTGCTCCAGGACCTGTTCTCCCAGCTTAATCTGATGTCTTCTTTCCTCTCGTGATATCACCATTGTTTTTGTTTTAGAGCTGCTTAGGACCATCCCTCTCTTCTCCAGCTCTTCCATCCAGACTTGCAGGTTGGATTGGAGATGTGCCTCTGATTTAGCAATTAGAGCAACATCATCAGCAAATGCCAGCTCTGAAGACAGACCTGTCTCATCTTCCAGTACCCCACTGAATACTTTATGGTTCTCTCCTTACATGCTTTGATGACATCGTCCATGAGGAGTATGAAAAGATAAGGTGACAGGATATCACCTTGTCTTACACCAGTGGTGGTCCTGAACTCTTCTGACTTATGGTTTGCTGTCCTCACATAATTTCTGCAAGACTTGTAGAAGCTCTGTATAGCATGAATCAGAAGTGCTGGAATGTTCTTCCCTGCCAAACAATCCCAAAGTTTGCTCCAGGGGATCCTGTCAAACGCCTTTTCCAAATCTATGAAACATAGATGGATCTCACTCTTATACTCAAGAGCCTTTTCATTCGTAAAGAGAACTAAAAGCATAATGTAGTTCCAGGTTCCCTATGGGGCAGGGAGGGAAAGATGAAAGAAATGATGTACATTCTAAGTATAGTACTTACATTTTCAAAGCAGTGTAAATGTGCCTATAAACATAGTCACTTTAAAATTAATGTATGTTTTCAAGCTTAAACCAATGTAAATGTCTATGTGAAAATATTCATTTTAAAGTAATGGAAGTTTCAAACTTTTCAATCAGTGTAAACATAAATGAAATCATATTCAATTTATATTGTGAACACTTTTCAATCAGTGGAGATGTATATGTAAACAGACTCTATCCATATTATTAACCTGCTCATTTAAATATAAAGTAACTATGAACGCTATTCTATTTAAATGTAAAGAAAGTTTTATCCCGAGGGATTAAATTTAATTCTCATCGAGGGTAAAGTCTGAATAATTGGGATGGTAATATGGGAAGATAGGAACCCATAACTATGGGGTGGAAAACGCCATACTCAGAGGAGTGTTTCATTCTATTCTTTCACCATAGTTATTGGTGGTACGAGCAGAAAGTACTATCTCTGGAACAAGAAGGGAATCGTGGCCTGAGCTTTAAGACGAAGGACCCACGTGGTAGACTCTCCTTGACGTTTCTGGGAAACGAGCTACCCCCGACAACCTTGATCAGGGACGAGAGTGTGCAGAGTAAAATGAACCAATCCATAAGAAGGAGCAGAACCGTCATTGGCAGCTAAGTTCAAATCTATGCTGCCACTTGAACTTCTTGTAGTATCTCACATTCCCTAAATACTGTGATGATCACTTTTCTTGATCCATAACTATTCAAATTATTTTCCAACTGTTAAAACCTTAAGTGATTATTAAATTTTGTTATTTGTAATGTTGCAAATTTAACTTCGATTTAATCCTTTTAAAGTTACTGCATGTTTGTTGTTTGTCTCAGTCATATTACTACATACACTCTAAACAGAGCTATACTAAAATAATAGAATTCCACTGAGTAAATCAGGGGTGGGGGCTTAAACGAGCTGAAAGTAATAAGTGCTTAAATCCTTCACAAAAGCGTCGGCAGAATTACGGAGTTAACATACTCAGCCAAAGTAGTATTGTTCTCGCTTATTCTGAATATATTGTGAAGACTCCCTTTGTAATAGAAGTGTCATCACCCTTCTATCTAATCTCTGCCAAGAGTAATCTTGTGCGAAGGTAGATACCTTTGAAGCCCATATTAGATACTCTTGAGTTTTGGCCACTGTTGGACCACTACTGCAAAGCAGGGGAGGCAAAACCGTCACACTTAGCTTTGTAACAAACAAATGCGGGGGAAGACATTGAATATAATCTGACACTTTTTGCAAGTCTAGTTCACAGTGAGAATTACTTGCCAAGACGACAACCAGACTCTGCCAGAGCCTAGAATAAGGATTCTTATATCGGAAGCGGACCATTGTTTGAGCAATTTTGAGGACTTCAGAGCTCATAATAAACTCTACCATTTTACAAGGACACCGGGAATCAAAGGAATCTAAATCACAGAATCAAAGTGGGAATTCCTTGTTAAAATAACTACCCCTAAGAACAGGTGTAAGAGGCCTATTTCAGTGCCTTTATTCCTCTGAGCATACAGTCTGTGAGCCAAGATTGGCGTAAGTTGTGCATTGTACCTTCTATACGTTTCATTACTAACATCAGAACTAACATGTATAAATTGACATGTGAATGTTAATATGTGAAAATCGCTAGTGGATGTCCAAGTCATTTGAGGCTGTCAACCTTAGCATTTAGAATGATGATTTCATGAACCACCACTGCAAGGGCTGGTGACTGCTTTATTGCTAGTCTCTTAAAGAGAACTAAAAGCATAGGTAGTCCCAAGTTCCATATGGAACAGGGAGGAAAAGATGAAAGAAATGATGTACATTCTAATTATAATATTTACAAGTACAAACCAGTGTAAATGTCTTTGTAAACCTATTCACTTTAAAATAATGAAAGTTTTCAAGCTTTTCAACCAGTATTAAAGTAACTGAAAACATATTCAATCTATATTGTGAGCATTTTTCAACCAATGTAAGTATAAACATATTCTATCAATACTATTAACCTTTTCATTTGAATGTTAAGTAAATATAAAGCTATTTAATTTAAATGTAAAGAAAGTTTTATCTCGAGGGATTAAGCTTAATTCTCATAGAGGGTAAATTCTGAGGTAGATGGGATAGTGGAATATGGAGAAGAGGACCCATAACTATGTGTCGGAAAACGTTTTGTTTCTATTCTTTTGCCATAGTTGTTGGTAGTACCAATGCGGGTACTAATCTCTGGAACCAAGTGAAGGTAGAAGTGGACTGACGTAGAACTAGACATCATCATCAGAGGGTCTTAGAGACGCGGGACCAGCTTTGCAGTTACTCCTTGATCTTATTTGGAACCTTTAAGCAAGCTTTTTTGCTGGGTCACGTGGTCTGACGTCATATGGACGCTTTGCTAAACAGCGGGGAAAAATCCCGTGACTAGTTGCTTGGACCGGTTTTAGCCGAGTCCGAAATAATGGGACACTTTCATTTGTCGCTATACTAGGCGGGTTTTTAATGGTCTTATGGTGACGGCGTTAGTCTAAAAATAGTGTCTGACGCGAGGAGAATTTGCGAAACGGCAAGGAGAAAATACAGCGTATATTTAGTGAGACATGAACATGCCTGGTAGATGAAGAAAAGATGGCGTCCCATAGATTCAATTACGAGAACGATGGGCCGGTTTGTCACAATCACAAACACGTTGCTGCCTGGCAGCTGATGATCTGATTTGACAGCAAGAATGTGTAACCTTCAACTGCAGGTTTATTTGTAAATTGTACTTCATGTACCAGGAACATGTGTAGCATTTGTGTAGACCATTGAGTTTCAAAAACACGTGTTTCCTCATTCCAGCGTTTTAATACCTTTGGATGAAAAGTTCACAACTATTGACTTGATAAATCAAAGAGTAAGTTGAAATACCTAATGTATACCTCATCCAAGGTTTATCACATTTTAAATAAAGCTCTGATCCAATTAATATGTGGTATGACCTCCGAACTCATGTGATATCTTTTTGAAACTTGCTCTACGCGAAAACTATTCATACGGGCACAGTTTAATATTCATCAACGGGAATGCGCCTATCTTGGGTTACGCAAGCGCACATGTTAATTACGTAGTAATCCCTCCCTACAGCAACAACAACAACAACAACAACAACAACGAAGGATCGATGCCTTGATGGTCCAGCCTGCCTAGGGGAGTATAATCTTTACCACGGGTACAACATCAACAAGTACACATCCACGTGTTGATACATCAAAGAACCAGCTCAACACCTGCTAAATTTCGTCTCAACTGAACTTCTTTTACCAAATATTTTATTAAACAATTATGGATTGGCAAGTAGTAAAGAAATAACTGCTCTTGATCTGTTTAATTTATTCAGTTACACATTCACACTACAACTGAATTTTTATAACGAATTCTAGATTTGGACTTCAGTAAGCTTCTCTTAACTGAGTATTCTAGAATATTTTAGACACGGCATACCTCCTCTTGTGCGATAAAATAACACTTGCCAGTCTAAAAATGAACTCTCAACTAACTAACCCACTGACTTACCATCTCAACTCTTGCCTCTCCAGGTGTGATTACCTATCAACATCTTCACTGCTAATATTCACTGACAGCAATAAACACAGACTGTCAACATGAGTCTCCCATTACTCTTTGTGTACAAGTATGAAAACATTTCTTAAATGTACAGTATTCAGTGTTCAATTAAACAACAATCAGTCAGTCCATCGTAGCCCCCTACGGAGCACACGTTATCAGCACCTATTTGTCACAGAGGGTGTGAGCTGGTGTTACGGTCCAAAGGCACCAATTAGTTAATGTGTGTCACAGCCTGCGTCCTAGGTGGTGGTGTTATAAATTCTCCACAAAGTACTTTCTTTTAACTAGGTGGCAGGTGGCAGGCCTAGTTAAGTAACTCACACCAGTCTCTTTTCTTGTTTGTACGAGTATATCTTCCAAGTTAAGGTAATAGTATAAGAGTACTGGCCCTCTCCGCCAGAGTTGGTAATTCTTGGATGAACTACTTTCCTTCCTTCATTCAACCCTTGACTCGTTCGTTCCCTTCTCCGTTGTTATATACAGTGACTGATCGTATAGTGGATTTATATAAAGGCTAATAGTCTGGCATACACAAACCTCTCACAAGGATCGACTCAAGCATTTGTTTTTCCTCTTGCAAAAAACATATTTATTTACATGTAATATATATTTCAATGATGTAGATACTTCTTCATAGAGCATACCAACAGTTGTAGCATAGTTGCTTCAAGTATACTTTCTTTATCTCATATATATGTAGACACTTAATCTCCCTTTGTTCCTCTATCAACTCCATGTACTTATTTAACCTCTTTAAATTCTGTTTCAGTATACCTCAATACAACTGATCAGCATTATGCAATTCCTTATTTTGTACTTTTATTCTTCCTGTACAAAACTTGGTCAGACCTGCCTGTATCCGCTTCTGGGAAAAAAACATCCTATAGTTCTATGCATGAAGTAAACCTTATATATTCCTTACTTACATGTGAGAGCATTCAAGTAGTTCTTAAAGAAGTCGACCATCGCTGTCACTTACTTGTCGTAACTAATTCCGTGTACAACTCAATGTTTCACTCACTGTGAACTCTCTCTCTCTCTCTCTCTCTCTTTCTCTCTCTCTCCCTCTGATGAAAAATATGTAGCTCCCTTCTTGGGATTCATTCATATCATCCATTTAATAGATGACGGTACCAAGCTTGACCTTCAATATTTAATTCAATTCCTTCTCTGATTTGCTTGGTCATTAAAGTTCTCATTGCTCATATGGGTTGTCGGCCTGGGAAATCAGTTTTATTTCTCCTGTAAAACTTTCATCAATGTACATAATAATTCAAAAAACAATACTTACAGGTTATTCCCTGAATCTCTCCTGAAAATTCACTCACTACTGTCACTATTAAAGCTCTCTTAATCATCTTCCATTCTATCTATGTGACACTTCTTAGTGATATCATATTGTTTCTGATTAGTCACTATCACGTCCTCGGAACTTCCTAGTACTAATGTCACTTCTCTTTAACCACTGACTTATTTTAAACTTCTAAGTTTTTCTATACAGCTTGTGCATCTTCTGTATAACTTTTAAAATTATCTGTAATACCACAGAACTTATTAAAACTGGTGGCAACCACACAACAGCATCTCTTGTTCCTTCGTCTTCGGAAACACGACTGCCCTCGAGCAAGCCGTGAGCTGTTCTGACCTAATGTCACTTCTCTTTAACCACTGACTTCTTTTAAACTTCTAAGTTTTTCTATACAGCTTGTGCATCTTCTGTATAACTTATATAACTATCTGTAATACCACAGAACTTATTAAAACTGGAGGCAACCGCACAACAGCATCTCTTGTTCCTTCGTCTTCGGAAACACGACTGCCCTCTAGCAAGCCGTGAGCTTTTCTGACCTCTGGCCATCGTCAGCTGATATGTTTTTTCCTCCACCCTACTTCTGATTCGTTCTTTCACCTGTTTACCAGCTGAAACCATTGGTCGGCCTTATTTACTACTCACTAAAAAATACTCACGCTTTACCGACACAAGCGAATTCAGTGAACCATCGTCTGTTATTTTTAATCTTCCCTCTATCTTTTTTCTCGTGAGCCGTTTTCAACGCTCACGCAACCTTGGCAAATATTTACAATGCCTGGGCAAACCCTACGGTGACATATTCTCAAAATATAATATGACAAAACATATGTCTTCTTATTTCAGAAATAAGGAAGTTAAAACTGCATGTCATAGGTGATAATCATATACCTGTATTCTCTGTAAACGTCGTTTTTAAATAAAAGAAGAAAAAAAAGGGTAAAATAAACTGCAAAGTTTCTGACTAAGCACAAATCTGGATTGTTGTTTTTGTCATTATTATTGTAAACGCTGTTTTGTTTTTTGTTATGGCGTTTCTCGGTAGTAGCAGAGCTCAATGCGTACATTGTTAACAGAACCGTCTGGATGAAAACTGTTTTCATAGGCATCTGTGTTAGAATTATCAGTGTCAAAGGTCATATTCTCAGCCGAAGATTGCATTCCGACAATTTGCTGACAAGTTCCGTTATATCTATAAAGATAAAATGGTTGAGATTTCGGGAGATAGATGGGATCCTCAGGCTGTCCGTCGTTTCTGCAGCAATAGAAGATAACAGTTGTATTTTCTGTGTATCTACCTTCAGGAAGAATTCCAGTAAAGTCTGCTTGCCCATCTGTGGCCTCACCCTGCCAGGTAATTGAACCGGAACTGAATCCACTCGGGCAGGCGTTGCCCACGCGATTGATACAATAAGCACCCCTCGGCCACTCAGCCCCGGGCGAAATAAAAGTCGATACGCAAAAGTGTTGATGCACAAAATTGTTGATATCGACTCTTTCCAGTGTTGGCATCTGCAGATGTGACGGTGATGAAATCTGATCGTAGTTGCGGTCTGTAGACTCTGTGTGAAATTTCCTGTCCCCTTTATTCCACAGGGCTCCTACGTTGTTGGGACAGCCTGAACTCGGCATCAGAAGAGCGTATGTCCCCTCAGGCCAGTATTGAAGAGCTCCAGTTTCCATTAAGCGTTTCACATCTGCTGTAAGCCCGGCGATATGTTCCAACAGGCGCTCCTCAAATGATTTGCTTGAATTTTCCTGATCGACCTTAACAGTTGCTATTTTCGTATCGATACCAGCTTCAACCACAGCAAACTTATTGTCACAGTAGATTTTCTGAGCCTGTAACTGCTGCTCCAGATCTGCTTTCTGATTAATCGTGAGATCAATGACTTCTTGCAATGTGATGTTACTTTCTTTCAGAACAAACACTGGCGTCCGGTCTATAAAAACATCTTGATTTGCTTTAAAGCCAACAATGTCGCAACGATACCTTCCAAGAATGCTAGACGTTGCCAGATCCCAGTGTATAGATAAATAAGAGGATGCCACGTCCCCAGCGAAACCAGTTAAGTTGACAGAGGGATCTAAACCCAAATTGTCAGGCTCGGACTCGGAGTCTCTGATCTCTGCCACAATTTGGAAATCATCCAGGTTTCGTTCTTTCAGAATTCTCACCCGAGTGATACTGTTGAGCGCGCTGCTGCTGGGGTCTCCTCTGAAACTACATTCCATGTTGAGGCCTTCGGTTATACCAATCTCAACCTTGGCTGGTGTCGTATTGATCAGGTAGTCTGCGGTACCAGTGTACAAGAGATCAACAACCACGAGCATGAAAAGATGCAGACAAGACATGGTTACAACTCGATAAATTCAACCTGTGACAAAAAATAATGTTTTTTAAATTAGTATGGCGCTGATGATGGTGGGGTTAGGTTGATAATGATTATTATTACAACCGCAATGGTAGCTGAAGTAAAAGAGAGACATCAACAGCCAACATTCGTACATCTCTAAGTGTGACTTTGTGAATGTTGTATGAATGTGATTAGCTACTACTTACTAAACATCATTATCACGTCAATGTTGTATGAATGTGATAAGCTACTACTTACTAAACATCATTATCACGTCAATGTTGTATAAATGTGATTAGCTACTACTTACTAAACATCATTATCACGTCAATGTTGTATGAATGTGATTAGCTACTTCTTACTAAACATCATTATCACGTCAATGTCGTATAAATGTGATTAGCTACTACTTACTAAACATCATTATCACGTCAATGTTGTATAAATGTGATTAGCTACTACTTACTAAGCATCATTATCACGTCAATGTTGTATAAATGTGATTAGCTACTACTTACTAAACATCATTATCACGTCAATGTTGTATAAATGTGATTAGCTACTACTTACTAAACATCATTATCACGTCAATGGTGTATAAATGTGATTAGCTACTACTTACTAAACATCATTATCACGTCAATGTTGTATGAATGTGATTAGCTACTTCTTACTAAACATCATTATCACGTCAATGTCGTATAAATGTGATTAGCTAAAACTTACTAAACATCATTATCACATCAATGTTGTATGAATGTGATTAGCTACTTCTTACTAAACATCATTATCACGTCAATGTCGTATAAATGTGATTAGCTAAAACTTACTAAACATCATTATCACGTCAATGTTGTATAAATGTGATTAGCTACTACTTACTAAACATCATTATCACGTCAATGTTGTATAAATGTGATTAGCTACTACTTACTAAACATCATCATCATCATGTCCTGTCTACTCCGTGTGGCACACAGGCCTTCAACAAAAACACGGCAAGCTGTCCTATTATGTGCCATCCGCTCATTGTTTTTCCATGTCACCTTTATCCCTGTGTTGTCTGCTTATCTCAATGTGTTTATTGATCTTCCTCTTTTTTATCTCTTACCCTGTGATTGCCTTGCAATGCTATCAACTTGTTTCTCAATGCGTGTCCTAAACAACGACGGAGTGGTGGCCTCACATGTTGTTCGAGTGGTATTTCCCTGGTTCTGTCCATCAAGTCAAACTATTTCAATTCTTCTAATCTGCGGAAATACTCATTAGTGACAGTCTGTGTCTTTCTGGGTTTAATTTTTTAGATGGATATGTTGTTGCTTTTAATTTGAACAGACATTGTTTTTGTTTTTCTGTTTAAAAAAAATTATTATTATTCTGTTGTTGTTACTTTCTTTCAGTTGGTACCATTTGATTCTGTGAAGTTTACTTGAATATGTTGTGTTTGTTTTGTAAGTGTGTTTCTGTCGTCATGACTACAATTCTAGGTACATCATGTTAAGCCTGTCGTCATGACTACAATTCTAGGCACATCATGTTAAGCCTGTCGTCATGACTACAATTCTAGGCACATCATGTTAAGCCTGTCGTCATGACTACAATTCTAGGTACATCATGTTAAGCCTGTCGTCATGACTACAATTCTAGGCACATCATGTTAAGCCTGTCGTCATGACTACAATTCTAGGCACATCATGTTAAGCCTGTCGTCATGACTACAATTCTAGGCACATCATGTTAAGCCTGTCGTCATGACTACAATTCTTTCCTTATTCAATCCTTTGAAGCATGGAGTCGCCCTGGAGCTGGTCCTCTACGTAGGAAGCCTCCAGCAGAGAATTCATGTTGGTTCTTGCAGTGTTGGTATCTGTAGTCATGTTGGTTCTTGCAGTGTTGGTATCTGTAGTCATGTTGGTTCTTGCAGTGTTGGTATCTGTAGTCATGTTGGTTCTTGCAGTGTTGGTATCTGTAGTCATGTTGCTTCTTGCAGTGTTGGTATCTATAGTCATGTTGGTTCTTGCAGTGTTGGTATCTTAGTCATGTTGGTTCTTGCAGTGTTGGTATCTGTAGTCATGTTGGTTCTTGCAGTGTTGGTATCTGTAGTCATGTTGGTTCTTGCAGTGTTGGTATCTGTAGTCATGTTGGTTCTTGCAGTGTTGGTATCTGTAGTCAAGTTGGTTCTTGCAGTGTTGGTATCTGTAGTCATGTTGGTTCTTGCAGTGTTGGTATCTGTAGTCATGTTGGTTCTTGCAGTGTTGGTATCTGTAGCAATGTATTTTACATGATAAAGTTGCCAGTAATATGCACAACCACTCATTATTCGCTTATTACGACATGCGTGATGAAGCAGTAGCGACATTCTACTTTAGTGTCATCAACGATCCTTGGGAGTTACAAAGGGTTTATGATTTTTGTATGACGATGCTATATTAAGAATACTCATAATTTTATTCATTCCTTCCTTTGTCATCAAATGTACGCTGTTGATGAGTCATCAAATGCACGCTGTTGATGAGTCATCAAATGTACGCTGTTGATGAGTCATCAAATGTACGCTGTTGAGGAGTCATCAAATGTACGCTGTTGATGAGTCATAACTTCAGTGTGTAGTCCCCGGCGGTCTCATCAAAGACAGAATTGGATTACTGCCCCTTCATGCATGCCCTACATGACGACTAATATGACGTGTGTATTTGGGCTAGCAACCTCATCTTATAAAACAAATTGTCACAGAAAACACTGCTGCACAAGTATGTGAGTCCTTGGTGCAAGATTCCTGCAAGCGGAACAGCTCCAGCTCCATGCTCCGTAGGGAACGGGCAGCAAGATGATGGGGCACAACTAATCATTGAACGACGCTTCATTCAGTTTTCACACAGTGCCGTACTAACACATGTATTTATGCTGTGTCTTTACCATCCACTTGTGAATAGTCTACCAGCGTGTCTGAAACTTGTCATTAACTGGCGTCAATTGCATAACATGCACTTCACATTTGGCATTATTTTCCACGTAAAGATCTATTTTGTCAACCAAATATTCCACATTAGTTTAAAGTTAACATAAATTTTACTTCTGTGACTATTGAAAGGTTAGTAGTGATCGAAAATAACATACTAACACAGCTTCAAGTTACTTTAGGTATACGTAACTTAATCCCAAAATAAGACGAACTTCTTTTGTGGTTATGGCATGTACATTTGAAAGTCTGTAGATACGCAACTGTATTAATACTCAGAACACTGGTACTTTAGTACAGATATTTACTTGACCGCTTATCTCTATCCAGGCCATGTCTATTTAGAAGCTGTGAACCCCACTCTAATTGTTATTGCCACTTCAGACCACATCTTTAGCTCTTCTATTTATTTGTCTTTCTTATGTATGTGACCTAGATCCCCATTTGTCTAATAATTAATTTTCTAAAAGCATCTTATCTCAACTTGCAAGGACACTCAAAATAGAAGTGCTTTACTGCACATCATATATCTTCTGCGGCAAGGGATCCTTTTTTTTTTTTAACATGAAGCCCCTAATTTAAAAAGCTCGTAAAGATTCGAGAAATACTGCAACTAATTACAATTTAACAATGTAACATAATTGTTAATGGAGTGTCAGACTGGTAGAGTGGATAGAGCGCCTATATCGTGCGGCAAATATGAAATAGAAATGAATTTAATTCAAACTGCATAATATGGTATATTTGACTCTACTGCCATACGCTAGATTTATCACACATACAATTCATCGTGTTTTAGTTTGAATATACTTTAACTTTGTTTTTTTTTTACGTATTTCCCAGACACATTGTTTTTGGTCCATGCACACCACTTTTTAAGTGTTTCCCAGACACATTGTTTTTGGTCCATGCACACCACTTTTTAAGTATTTCCCAGACACATTGTTTTTGGTCCATGCCCACCACTTTTTAAGTGTTTCCCAGACACATTGTTTTTGGTCCATGCACACCACTTTTTAAGTGTTTCCCAGACACATTGTTTTTGGTCCATGCACACCACTTTTTAAGTATTTCCCAGACACATTGTTTTTGGTACATGCACACCACTTTTTAAGTATTTTCCAGACACATTGTTTTTGGTCCATGCACACCACTATTTAAGTGTTTCCCAGACACATTGTTTTTGGTCCATGCACACCACTTTTTAAGTGTTTCCCAGACACATTGTTTTTGGTCCATGCACACCACTTTTTAAGTGTTTCCCAGACACATTGTTTTTGGTCCATGCACACCACTTTTTAAGTATTTCCCAGACACATTGTTTTTGGTCCATGCACACCACTTTTTAAGTGTTTCCCAGACACATTGTTTTTGGTCCATACACACACTTTTTAAGTATTTCCCAGACACATTGTTTTTGGTCCATGCACACCACTTTTTAAGTGTTTCCCAGACACATTGTTTTTGGTCCATGCACACCACTTTTTAAGTGTTTCCCAGACACATTGTTTTTGGTCCATGCACACCACTGTTTAAGTGTTTCCCAGACACATTGTTTTTGGTCCATGCACACCACTTTTTAAGAATTTCCCAGACACATTGTTTTTGGTCCATGCATACCACTTTTTAAGTGATTCCCAGACACATTGTTTTTTGTCCATGCACACCGCTTTTTAAGTGTTTCCCAGACACATTGTTTTTGGTCCATGCACACCACTTTTTAAGTGTTTCCCAGACACATTGTTTTTGGTCCATGCACACCACTTTTTAAGTATTTCCCAGACACATTGTTTTTGGTCCATGCACACCACTTTTTAAGTGTTTCCCAGACACATTGTTTTTGGTCCATGCACACCACTGTTTAAGTGTTTCCCAAACACATTGTTTTTGGTCCATGCACACCACTTTTTAAGTGTTTCCCAGACACATTGTTTTTGGTCCATGCACACCACTAGTAGTAGTGGAGGCGCAAAACAGGTATTATTCAGGCGGCGCAGGCGGCGCGGCAGGTGGCGCGCCAGGCGGCGCGTGACTTTTATATAGCAAAAACGCCAGGCGGCGCGTGACTTTTATATAAGCGCATTCAGGCGGCGCAAGATGGCGGACTTGAGATAACAAGGGGAGATAAGTAGGTTGTTGTATTGCATGACTTTTTATATAAGGAAAATGTATAGGTGGAGCATCAGGCGTTGGTACATGGCTTTTTATATAAGAAAATACTCATTGCGCAGGTGGAGCAGCAGGCGTTGGTACATGACTTTTTATATAAGGAAATACTCATTGCGCAGGTGGAGCATCACGCGTTGGTGCATGACTTTTTATATAAGGAAAATGTGCGGGTGGAGCATCAGGCGTTGGTACATGACTTTTTATATAAGGAAAATGTGGAGGCGCGTTGCAGGTGCAAGATGGCGGGATGATGTGTTATATGAGGAAAATGTGGGGGAGCACCAGCGGAGCTCAGGCGCGGATGACTTTTTATATAGTAATATATTTAGATAATAGGAAGATATTTTTAGATAACAAGAAGAGGTAAAATGTGCAGGCGCGCTGCAGGAGGAGCATGACTTTTATATAGTAATATATTAGTGTTTATTTTTAGATAATAGGAAGAGGATATATGTAGATAATAGGAAGAGGATATATGTAGACTTTGAGAGTTGAGATAATAAGAAGAGGATATATTTAGACAATAGGAAGACTTGAGACGATATATTTAGACAAACAAGAAGACTTTGAGACAACAGTTAGAGGATATATTTAGACTTTGAGATAATAGTTAGAGTTGAGATAATAAGAAGATGATATTTAGACTTTGAGATAATAGGAAGACGATAACAAGAAGACTTTAGACAACAGTTAGACGAACAGTTATACGTTATATTTAGACGATATATTTAGACAATAGGAAGACGGTATATTTATAGATAACAGTTAGACGAACAGTTATACGAACAATTAGACGATATATTTTACAACAGTTAGACGATATACAACAGACGATATAGGTAACAAAAATGACTTTTAGTTAATATATTTTTATTTTTTGTCAAATACTAAAGAACAACTCTCAATCGCTTGGTAGGTTTCTTCTTCTTCTGTGGTAGATTAGGGACATCGGCCAGGTCTGTGGTGGTGGTCGTGGGAAACCAACTCGGTTCTGGTGATACTGGACAGATAGAGTTTATGTATTCGTCAAACAGGTTAGTGAAGGTGGTAGGTTCTTCGGCGGTGGATTGGTGACATCGGCCAGGTGGGTGTCTGTGGTAGGAAACCCACTCGGTTCTGGTGATATTGCACAGCTAGAGTTCGTGTATTCGTCAAACGTGTTAGTGGACGTGGTAGGTTTCTTCTTCTTCGGTGGTAGATCTGGGACATCGGCCAGGGTAGGATAGGTATCAGTGCGTGGTGCCTGTAGTCGGGCAATTTCGGCGAGGATTTCGCTCCGTAAAGTTAACAACTCTTTAAGCGTGTCATCACAGCTCTTGATGTAGGCCCAGTTGGTGGGAGCAGTCATTTTCAACGAGATGTATCTGTCGTTATCACTGCGTTAATAAAGTATGAGTGTCTCCAAGTGTTTATATGCAGGAATACCAGTTCAATCTGGTTTTTTTAGGCGTGCCCTAGCTAGGATTTGATTCGTCGAACATCGATCGTGTGACCAGACTCGTGTGTTAGCCAGGTTGTGATTCGTTGAAAAGGATAGTTGACGTGGTTGTGTGCGAACAATGACACATGGCCGTATTGGGGTGAGGAAAAAACGACAACGAATATTCATAAAATGGTGGGTAATACCTTATAAAAATGACATAGAGAAAGGGTTAGGGTTCTTGTGCCCATGTCTTTTGCTGATGTTTTTACTCCTGTTGATGGTTTTCTCAAGCCGCGTGACGCTGTATATAGCGTATTAACACTCTCCGTAGGAACTCTACTGTTAGCTCGACAAGGTGGTCATGTGGGACCACCCGTAGGAGGACGTCCTCTAGGTGCATATTAACAAGATCCTCACCCGATGATGTCTGGCAGGAATGGGCTAGTTGGTTCGGTTCTTCATCCCGACAACCTTCGCAATACCGAGACCGGTTCGCCTGGAGGTAGCTTAATATGGAGGTTAGGATATTTCGTTGACGTGAAGGCATCTGTAAAAATGAAAAAAATAAAAACGAGAAAGTTACTATATAGCTATAGATAAGCAGGACATATCATAGTTCTCAACTACTCAAAGATATGACAGGGAATTTCCGATGTTGGGTGAATGTAACTACATATCGATGTACACGGGGGTAGTTGCATCTTAAATATTTTATATCACGATTAATAACGATACTCATTTAGTGATATTTAAATTAACTGTGTTCCTGTCATGATCTGTCCGGTTTGTTGTTCCTTCCTGTATGTGTGTGTGTGTGTGTGTGTGTGTGCATGTGGTTGTTGTTTTGCTCCAAGCTTGTTCCACCCCGGGTGGTCATCTGGTTAGCATTATGTTGGACTTATTTGGTTGTGTTGTGGTACAAATAGGTTGTTGTATACGAGTTATCGTTACTCTTGTTAAATACTAGTCCTCTATATTTATTTTATACCTAGCGTCGAAATGACTTACAATTAGTATTTATGCTCTATCTATGTCTAAAGCTAAATTAACACATAACAAGTTATTAAGTTAGCTTTCTTGGTTTGATAGACTCGTTCACTATTGATTATCTGTAATGTTTTAAATAGTCTTGTTAAGGCATTATTTCTATAATATTGTGTATTCGTAAGCAATAACAGGAAATTTTTTGTGTGTTTCATGAAAGTTTAGGTATAGGTACACTACGCAAAAGTGGTCTCAGCAGAACATTGTAGTCTTGTTACAAACAGCAAGCTGATTTAGAAGTAACTTTATCATTTTTATTGGAAGGAGTTGTGTTATTATCGTTTACATGAATATAACAATTGATTGTCCCAAACCCTTCAGGCAACTATGTTACTACTTGACTTGAGAAGAAGGCCTTTTTATAAACACTCTTTAGTGAATCCTCCTTTGCCTAAGCGCTATAGAATAAAGAGGAAAATATAAAATAAAAAACTAATTTGGTTTTGTGTTGTGTTGTGTGTGTGTGATGAGAATATAAGACGCTGAGAGGTGAAGTGGGATCGTAGGCAACTACTCCCTAGAAAGAAACCAGATCGATGGCCCCACAAAACAGCGCGTGTAAATTTATGTTCACGTCACTAGGTCAAAACACAATCGAACAATAGTAGAAACATTCCTTCGTTCATGTGTTCGAATCCGCTACTTAAGGTTTTCACTTTTTAAATTTTTATTTTTTTATTTTTTTTTAAATTTTTATTTTTATTTTTTATTTTACAAGTGCGGCATGTGGTGATAGGTTTTATATTGTCTCCCAATCGTGCCAAACAGGAGGCGACCATGGAAATATAGTACATTAAATAAATAGAAATATACCTGTGAGGTGATAGAAATATCCATGTGAATTGATAGAAATACGCCCTCGAGACGACAGAAATATGTATGTGAGATGCTAGAAATACGCCCTCGAGACGACAGAAATATGCCCTCAAGTTGAAAGAAATATGCCCTCGAGACGACAGAAATATACCCTCGATGTGATAGAAATATGTATGTGAGACGACAGAAATATGCCCTCGATATGATAGAAATGTGACCACTTTTTTTTTGGCACAAAACTTTAGATATAATTCACCAAAAGTATTTTCGCACGTGTATCAAAGGATGGTCTCGGTAAAATTTACTCTCTCGACCTTCAGTCCAGTCTCCATCGGTACAAGTATTGCATCACTTCTTGTCATGTACACCTAGTTAGTGAAAACAATGGAAGTCATCTTCAACAAGGTATGAGCTCTAGTGTCTGATATTATCACAACGATTCATCAGTAAAGTATGAACGTACGTGTCTGACCACGGGCGTTAAAAAAAAAACTACGTGTGTTTTGAGTTTTATTAAACATGGATGAGAGAGAAAAGAGAGAGAGAGAGAGAGAGTGAAAGAGAGAAAGAAAGAGTGAAAGAGAGAAAGAGAGAGAGAGAGAGAATAAAACGCAGTCTTATTTCTTATTCTGTGATGTTAACGTATACACCGCGCGTGCTGTGTCAGACAAGATATTGATTTAAAAACCACCCGCTCGCGAGACAAGTGACGCTCTGTCGTTTAAGATAATGGCAATTTATTAACCTTCGTTTGTACCATAGCAAGGCCTTGTATAGTTCAGTACTGTTACAGCCAAAAATATAATATTTTCTAAACTATTATGTTGTCTAATTTTCACTGGCTGGTTAGGTGGTTTGTAGTGACTCGGGTTCTTATTTATTTTTAAAGTAATATGTTTGTAGTTATTATGAGAAGTTCTTTATAGAAGCAGCTTCTGAGTACAGAAATACTCCTTGCGCACGTGTGTTGTGGAATCAAATCAATTTATCGATCTTCCCAACCGTCTTAGCGCTACAACCAAACAAGTATTTGAAATAGACTATTTGTCTATACAAGTTTAGCGTGTTGTTATCAGAAAGTATTTCAAGTTGTAAGTATCACGGATAATTTTTTTCAAAACCCAAATATAACTTGATTTCGCATGAGTTTAACAATAGACGAGAAACACGGATAAGGTTTAAACTAAGGATAATTATTAGACTATAGTACATAATAACTCGATTAAGTCTTAACTTATCGAAAATCAACCACTCTTTAAAAATAACGTGTAAGAATTTAACATAACACACACAGAGATAAAAATAACAAGTTAGTATCGGAGGCAACACGAAAATCAACCACTCTTTAAAAACGACGTGTAAGACTTTAACATAACACACACAGAGATATAAAATAGTACACAATAAATTGGTTAAGTCTTAACTTATCGAAAACACACATTTTTAAGCAATGATATCTAAGAATCAAGTTAGTCTCGGAGTTAATGTCTTAACAAACAAATAAGAGATAATACATACGATGTAAGAGTTATATTGATATACAAAACAAGTGGGTTTTTTTTCAAAAACTTTTGTTTCAGAGAGATGTACGCCGCAAGGTTCTGCTAATTGCATGAGATGTCTAAAGCGTATGTTTCATTATATCGAGGTTTTGAGACAAACACTCGTGTGAATACACAATCTGGTTCAGACAATAACGGACTTCGAGGGACCAAATGTTTACACACCTGTTCACCTGCTCGCAAACAGTTTGTTGTAAATTGGCACGTACCGATAACAGGATCGATAGCGATTGTTTAAGAACTGTCACAACAATGTTTAATTACTGTCCAGGTGTTCTGAAAAAGAGTTTTTCATATTGTAATAATTAGAGAAATAAGGCTGTTGGTCCAAATGGACATTTAGATCACGTACGACAATTGATCCACAGCGAAAACCAGTTAGCAATTCTCGTTGGTTGTTTACTCAGGGACAGATGGGAATAATTTGAATCGCTTTGTACCACGTTCCACAATAGCGATGTTTTATTTGTGATACGCGCAGATGTCTCCACGAGAAAGAAAAGGCATTAGACACATTTTAACAAATTGTTTACAAAAAATAAATAATATATTCTTTAGACTTTACGGATCGAAAGACACATATATTTTTAGACTAAATATCTAAAACATATATATTAAACCAAAGCCAACTCCTCAATATACTTCCTCTTGTCTCTTTTGATACTTCTTTTTACTTCTTTGTTTGCTTCTGTGTACACTTCTTGAGCCTTGGCTTTGGTTTAATATATATGTTTTAGATATTTAGTCTAAAAAATATGGACAACAAGGTGCATCAGATGATACTAGGATAGTTGCCAGAGCAGAGTCCGGTCTTATAACAAATACCCCATTCTCAGAAAAGAGCAATGGTGTATCGAGTTCATAGGTTTAAAGTCAGGCTGTAAAGAATTACTGGCTGAGATAGTAATATTCAGTACCAGTACTCTATGGCGCCTCTCTCCTACCTATGGGCTGTTATGGTATCTAGGGGAATTAATTAAATTCAAAGTAAAATGAATTCAAAGCTGAAATAAAGTAATCAAAACAGTGCACTACAATTTCTTAATTTTATTTATGTACATTCATCTGTTTTGTTTTGTTTCTGTAAACACAAAAATAAAAATGGAAAAAAACACACTGATGATGTTGCACGTATGTACACCAAATAAAAGGCAATTACTAAAATAGTCTTTTCCTTGTTGCTAAGGCTCCCTTGTTATGAAAATAGTCGTAGTTCAACTAATCACCCTGGAACCTATGTTAATGATAGTAACTTGAATTTATCCTCAGTATCTGGGTGGTAGATAGTGAAAACTGTCACATTGACTTCAATGTTACTGAGATCACTTGAATTTATCTTCAAAGTATTTCTATGGTATGTAGCTTTTGAAAACTGTAACTCTGACTAAAGTCTATATTGTTATCGGACTAATGTAAGCATCACTGTTCTCATCACTACAAATGTGAAAAGGGTGTGGTACGCCAATGCTCTGCGAGTCAGTCTTGTCTAATGGGACTTAACTTCTTCGCTTTCGCCTTTTATCTTGAAGCAGGAGTATAAGATGGAGAAGCCCAACACAGAGGGTCCTGTCACGAAGTGGCTTTAAATATACTGGACAGTAATTAAACATTGTTGTGACAGTTCTTAAACAATCGCTATCAATCCTGTTATCGGTACGTGCCAATTTACAACAAACTGTTTGCGAGCAGGTGAACAGGTGTGTAAACATTTGGTCCCTCGAAGTCCGTTATTGTCTGAACCAGATTGTGTATTCACACGAGTGTTTGTCTCAAAACCTCGATATAATGAAACATACGCTTTAGACATCTCATGCAATTAGCAGAACCTTGCGGCGTACATCTCTCTGAAACAAACGTTTTTGAAAAAAAAAACACTTGTTTTGTATATCAATATAACTCTTACATCGTATGTATTATCTCTTATTTGTTTGTTAAGACATTAACTCCGAGACTAACTTGATTCTTAGATATCATTGCTTAAAAATGTGTGTTTTCGATAAGTTAAGACTTAACAAATTTATTGTGTACTATTTTATATCTCTGTGTGTGTTATGTTAAAGTCTTACACGTCGTTTTTAAAGAGTGGTTGATTTTCGTGTTGCCTCCGATACTAACTTGTTATTTTTATCTCTGTGTGTGTTATGTTAAATTCTTACACGTCATTTTTAAAGAGTGGTTGATTTTCGATAAGTTAAGACTTAATCGAGTTATTATGTACTATAGTCTAATAATTATCCTTAGTTTAAACCTTATCCGTGTTTCTCGTCTATTGTTAAACTCATGCGAAATCAAGTTATATTTGGGTTTTGAAAAAAATTATCCGTGATACTTACAACTTGAAATACTTTCTGATAACAACACGCTAAACTTGTATAGACAAATAGTCTATTTCAAATACTTGTTTGGTTGTAGCGCAAAGACGGTTGGAAAGATCGATAAATTGATTTGATTCCACAACACACGTGCGCAAGGAGTATTTCTGTACTCAGAAGCTGCTTCTATAAAGAACTTCTCATAATAACTACAAACATATTACTTTAAAAATAAATAAGGACCCGAGTCACCACAAACCACCTAACCAGCCAGTGAAAATTAGACAACATAATAGTTTAGAAAATATTATATTTTTGGCTTTAACAGTACTGAACTATACAAGGCCTTGCTATGGTACAAACGAAAGTTAATAAATCGCCATTATCTTAAACGACAGAGCGTCACTTGTCTCGCGAGCGGGTGGTTTTTAAATCAATATCTTGTCTGACACAGCACGCGCGGTGTATACGTTAACATCACAGAATAAGAAATAAGACTGTGTTTTATTCTCTCTCTCTCTCTCTCTCTTTCTCTCTTTCACTCTCTCTTTCTCTCTTTCACTCTCTCTCTCTCTCTCTTTTCTCTCTCATCCATGTTTAATAAAACTCAAAACACACGTAGTTTTTTTTTTTTAACGCCCGTGGTCAGACACGTACGTTCATACTTTACTGATGAATCGTTGTGATAATATCAGACACTAGAGCTCATACCTTGTTGAAGATGACTTCCATTGTTTTCACTAACTAGGTGTACATGACAAGAAGTGATGCAATACTTGTACCGATGGAGACTGGACTGAAGGTCGAGAGAGTAAATTTTACCGAGACCATCCTTTGATACACGTGCGAAAATACTTTTGGTGAATTATATCTAAAGTTTTGTACCAAAACCAGTGGTCACATTTCTATCATATCGAGGGCATATTTCTGTCATCTCACATACATATTTCTATCACATCGAGGGTATATTTCTGTTGTCTCGAGGGCATATTTCTTTCAACTCGAGGGCATATTTCTGTCGTCTCGAGGGCGTATTTCTAGCATCTCACATACATATTTCTGTCGTCTCGAGGGCGTATTTCTATCAATTCACATGGATATTTCTATCACCTCACAGGTATATTTCTATTTATTTAATGTACTATATTTCCATGGTCGCCTCCTGTTTGGCACGATTGGGAGACAATATAAAACCTATCACCACATGCCGCACTTGTAAAATAAAAAATAAAAATAAAAATTTAAAAAAAAATAAAAAAATAAAAATTTAAAAAGTGAAAACCTTAAGTAGCGGATTCGAACACATGAACGAAGGAATGTTTCTACTATTGTTCGATTGTGTTTTGACCTAGTGACGTGAACATAAATTTACACGCGCTGTTTTGTGGGGCCATCGATCTGGTTTCTTTCTAGGGAGTAGTTGCCTACGATCCCACTTCACCTCTCAGCGTCTTATATTCTCATCACACACACACAACACAACACAAAACCAAATTAGTTTTTTATTTTATATTTTCCTCTTTATTCTATAGCGCTTAGGCAAAGGAGGATTCACTAAAGAGTGTTTATAAAAAGGCCTTCTTCTCAAGTCAAGTAGTAACATAGTTGCCTGAAGGGTTTGGGACAATCAATTGTTATATTCATGTAAACGATAATAACACAACTCCTTCCAATAAAAATGATAAAGTTACTTCTAAATCAGCTTGCTGTTTGTAACAAGACTACAATGTTCTGCTGAGACCACTTTTGCGTAGTGTACCTATACCTAAACTTTCATGAAACACACAAAAAATTTCCTGTTATTGCTTACGAATACACAATATTATAGAAATAATGCCTTAACAAGACTATTTAAAACATTACAGATAATCAATAGTGAACGAGTCTATCAAACCAAGAAAGCTAACTTAATAACTTGTTATGTGTTAATTTAGCTTTAGACATAGATAGAGCATAAATACTAATTGTAAGTCATTTCGACGCTAGGTATAAAATAAATATAGAGGACTAGTATTTAACAAGAGTAACGATAACTCGTATACAACAACCTATTTGTACCACAACACAACCAAATAAGTCCAACATAATGCTAACCAGATGACCACCCGGGGTGGAACAAGCTTGGAGCAAAACAACAACCACATGCACACACACACACACACACACACATACAGGAAGGAACAACAAACCGGACAGATCATGACAGGAACACAGTTAATTTAAATATCACTAAATGAGTATCGTTATTAATCGTGATATAAAATATTTAAGATGCAACTACCCCCGTGTACATCGATATGTAGTTACATTCACCCAACATCGGAAATTCCCTGTCATATCTTTGAGTAGTTGAGAACTATGATATGTCCTGCTTATCTATAGCTATATAGTAACTTTCTCGTTTTTATTTTTTTCATTTTTACAGATGCCTTCACGTCAACGAAATATCCTAACCTCCATATTAAGCTACCTCCAGGCGAACCGGTCTCGGTATTGCGAAGGTTGTCGGGATGAAGAACCGAACCAACTAGCCCATTCCTGCCAGACATCATCGGGTGAGGATCTTGTTAATATGCACCTAGAGGACGTCCTCCTACGGGTGGTCCCACATGACCACCTTGTCGAGCTAACAGTAGAGTTCCTACGGAGAGTGTTAATACGCTATATACAGCGTCACGCGGCTTGAGAAAACCATCAACAGGAGTAAAAACATCAGCAAAAGACATGGGCACAAGAACCCTAACCCTTTCTCTATGTCATTTTTATAAGGTATTACCCACCATTTTATGAATATTCGTTGTCGTTTTTTCCTCACCCCAATACGGCCATGTGTCATTGTTCGCACACAACCACGTCAACTATCCTTTTCAACGAATCACAACCTGGCTAACACACGAGTCTGGTCACACGATCGATGTTCGACGAATCAAATCCTAGCTAGGGCACGCCTAAAAAAACCAGATTGAACTGGTATTCCTGCATATAAACACTTGGAGACACTCATACATTATTAACGCAGTGATAACGACAGATACATCTCGTTGAAAATGACTGCTCCCACCAACTGGGCCTACATCAAGAGCTGTGATGACACGCTTAAAGAGTTGTTAACTTTACGGAGCGAAATCCTCGCCGAAATTGCCCGACTACAGGCACCACGCACTGATACCTATCCTACCCTGGCCGATGTCCCAGATCTACCACCGAAGAAGAAAAAACCTACCACGTCCACTAACACGTTTGACGAATACACGAACTCTAGCTGTGCAATATCACCAGAACCGAGTGGGTTTCCTACCACAGACACCCACCTGGCCGATGTCACCAATCTACCGCCGAAGAAACCTACCACCTTCACTAACCTGTTTGACGAATACATGAACTCTATCTGTCCAGTATCACCAGAACCGAGTTGGTTTCCTACGACCACCACCACAGACCTGGCCGATGTCCCTAATCTACCACAGAAGAAGAAGAAACCTACCAAGCGATTGAGAGTTGTTCTTTAGTATTTGACAAAAAATAAAAATATATTAACTAAAAGTCATTTTTGTTACCTATATCGTCTGTTGTATATCGTCTAACTGTTGTAAAATATATCGTCTAATTGTTCGTATAACTGTTCGTCTAACTGTTATCTATAAATATACCGTCTTCCTATTGTCTAAATATATCGTCTAAATATAACGTATAACTGTTCGTCTAACTGTTGTCTAAAAGTCTTCTTGTTATCGTCTTCCTATTATCTCAAAGTCTAAATATCATCTTCTTATTATCTCAACTCTAACTATTATCTCAAAGTCTAAATATATCCTCTAACTGTTGTCTCAAAGTCTTCTTGTTTGTCTAAATATATCGTCTCAAGTCTTCCTATTGTCTAAATATATCCTCTTCTTGTTATCTCAACTCTCAAAGTCTACATATATCCTCTTCCTATTATCTACATATATCCTCTTCCTATTATCTAAAAATAAACACTAATATATTACTATATAAAAGTCATGCTCCTCCTGCAGCGCGCCTACACATTTTACCTCTTCTTGTTATCTAAAAATATCTTCCTATTATCTAAATATATTACTATATAAAAAGTCATCCGCGCCTGAGCTCCGCTGGCGCTCCTCCACATTTTCCTTATATAACACATCATCCCGCCATCTTGCACCTGCAACGCGCCTCCACATTTTCCTTATATAAAAAGTCATGTACAAACGCCTGATGCTCCACCCGCACATTTTCCTTATATAAAAAGTCATGCACCAACGCGTGATGCTCCACCTGCGCAATGAGTATTTCCTTATATAAAAAGTCATGTACCAACGCCTGATGCTCTACCTGCACATTTTCCTTATATAAAAAGTCATGCAA
Source organism: Oreohelix idahoensis (assembly GCA_024509875.1). Lineage (NCBI taxonomy): Eukaryota > Metazoa > Mollusca > Gastropoda > Stylommatophora > Oreohelicidae > Oreohelix > Oreohelix idahoensis. Next base: position 173,214 of record JAMPIV010012899.1, read on the forward strand.
TACAACAACCTACTTATCTCCCCTTGTTATCTCAAGTCCGCCATCTTGCGCCGCCTGAATGCGCTTATATAAAAGTCACGCGCCGCCTGGCGTTTTTGCTATATAAAAGTCACGCGCCGCCTGGCGCGCCACCTGCCGCGCCGCCTGCGCCGCCTGAATAATACCTGTTTTGCGCCTCCACTACTACTACCACTTTTTAAGTATTTCCCAGACACATTGTTTTTGGTCCATGCACACCACTGTTTAAGTGTTTCCCAGACACTTTGCTTTTGGTCCATGCACACCACTGTTTAAGTGTTTTCCCAGACACATTGTTTTTGGTCCATGCACCCCACTTTTTAAGTGTTCCCCAGACACATTGTTTTTGGTCCATGCACACCGCTTTTTAAGTGTTTCCCAGAGACATTGTTTTTGGTCCATGCACACTACTTTTTAAGTGTTTCCCAGACACATTGTTTTTGGTCCATGCACACCGCTTTTTAAGTATTTCCCAGATACATTGTTTTTGGTCCATGCACACCACTTTTTAAGTGTTTCCCAGACACATTGTTTTTGGTCCATGCACACCGCTTTTTAAGTGTTTCCCAGACACGTTGTTTTTGGTCCATGCACACCGCTTTTTAAGTATTTCCCAGACACGTTGTTTTTGGTCCATGCACACCACTGTTTAAGTGTTTCCCAGACACATTGTTTTTGGTCCATGCACACCGCTTTTTAAGTATTTCCCAGACACGTTGTTTTGGTCCATGCACACCACTGTTTAAGTGTTTCCCAGACACATTGTTTTTGGTCCATGCACACCACTTTTTAAGTGTTTCCCAGACACGTTGTTTTTGGTCCACTTTTTAAGTGTTTCCCTATTACACCAATACACGGTCTTACGCTGTTCGATTAGCGATTTTTAAAATAAATGGCTGTACCGGGTTTGATTCTCAGATGAGGGAATATAATTTGTGGAAATTTTTTTTTTTTTCACAACCAAAGGTCCTAATGATGTCATACTCCCCGCTAGCCTTCTCGGATAAGGGCGAAAAAAATAGGAGGTCCCGTGTGCAAGTTGCCCACGTTAAAAATCCCATGGCAGCTGGAAATCGTGATTAGTAGGCCTTTCAGGCTGCTACCTTGGCAAAATTTAAAAATTAGAAACCTACCCACCGCAAAATTATTTATAGAATGTGTGATTCCTATATACACACATTGGGATTCTCGCCGGTGCTGAGTTCGTGCACTGTGCTGAGATCCTCCTTGTATTATCTAGGGGAGAAGATCGGAGCACTGATGGAGTTGTCTGTGTGCAATGAAGAGAGTCCCCAAACCAAACCAAACCAAACCAATATAACGCTGTTTGTATTTTATGCCATATTTCTGTTATACGCTTTAAAAAATTCGATCTTACGCTGAGCGCTAAATTCCATGAGAGGCAAGAATGTAACCTTGACATGCACTTCAAGTTCATTCAAGATGGCATTGCCGTTTCTAGGATAATGAAGCATGATCCCGAAATGGAATGCAGTTCTATGGTAATCCATAACATAGAACACAATCTTAATTGCTAGAAAGTGTTTCTTGGAGAGGAAAATATGGCAAAACAGACTCGATTTGTATTACTCCTAAATATCTTTTGCTCTCATTGAAAAAAAAATAGCTCTGTCGTGACACCTGTAGCCACAAGCGACTGAAGCAGCAGCAAATAAAATCCTACACTGTACATAATATTTTGTTTGTGTATGTCTGATAATTATATGTAGTTAATAAATTTGTTAACTAGTTTTTTAATCTATTTTTACTTAACTTTGAAACAGCTTTCTGGGCCTCGGGAACGAATTAATTTAATTTCTATTAATATTGATGGGAAATCAATTTCTGTTTAGTGCTTTTTCGGTTATCGCTCGAGTTTTCAAAAACGAAAAAACCGCTCTAAGCGGGGGATTGCTGTACACTGTTTGTTGTCCTTGCACAAGAAAACTGGTGTTTGTCTTATGCATGGGATACCCGGTTCAACCTCATGATCCGTATTCTCATTGACGAAGATTGTAAATGCAGCGGGGAAACATCAAAACGCTCTGAGTTTTAAAGTTAGAGTTTTGCCCATGCAAAACGTAACCCTTGCGAGGTCCTCTTGGGTTTAACCCAATCACAATTTTAATGTACATTTTTCTAATTTTAAGCTCATCACAAGGTAAGACGTCTTATTTTAGTAAATTTTCCCCCACCCATCATCACGATAATTATTGCCATGACAATATAAGGTTTTGCAACTAATTATTAAGTGGCATGCCGAAAATCCGTATGTCATATGTCTTGTTCCAGATTGTTAAAACCAAGACAGAGTTAAGGATGGGCGATATTTGTTCAAGTCATGTCTGCCAAATTAGACACAAGTTATCTTACAACTACCAACCCTGGTTAATCCGCTACAATTTGTTAGACGTTTCTGTTGGGCTGGGCTGAGCAAATCACTCGCTTATGTATCAATCGCACGTCTGTATAAAAAATAAGCCGGCGACAGCAGCAAACCAATTGTTGGGTTAATCGTATTGTCCCACCTAGCTAATCGTTGTCTGTCTGCGATCAAAGGATAACATGTCATGTGAGGTCAAGCCTCAAACGTGTGGATGTTGTCGGGGAGTGTCCCGAGGATAACATAGTATCGGTAGATGGAGGCGAAATAAAGATAATAACCGGATGAATAGTGACATAGAGGAGTGTAGCAAAGATGGTGACAGAAAAATTAACCAATGAATTAAGACTGTCGTCACGTGACTTCCAGATTAATTTCTCTGACGTTTGTTGTGGCAATGCCTAATGTCTGTGACGTTTGTTGTGGCAATGCCTAATGTCTGTGACGTTTCTTGTGGCAATGCCTAATGTCTGTAGTATTTTATGATTCATTTTGAGGGAGGGGCTTGTAGGTCTTGTTTTAGTTTATCTTTTTCCATCTTTTTTACTGAAACTGACATTACCTTCAATTTATCTACTTAACATTTGTTTTTCTTTTTAGTATTGGTAGTTTATTTTAACTTCTCGGACTGATATTGTAAAGGGGGTGGAATATTTTGAAAGTGCTTTTGTTCTTTCTTTATCGTTCTCATTCGTTCTAGTAGCTATATGTTAATTCTTGGTTTGGTAATACACAATTATATTTTGTAGTGTAGCTACCTGGATAAATCAATTTTTAGTACAGTTTCTAGGGAAGGTGGAAGTGAGGGATGTGTTCTTAAGTATTCCATGAGTGATTTTCTGTGCTATTTATATTTCTAGCATATTAGCTCATAATGTTCCATAGTATGGTTCCTCTGCCATAAAAATGCTTGTTCCAATTTGCAGTCTAATAAGCTTTCTAGTGCGGGATATTTTTAGCTCTCTGGATAGCTGACATGTTTGTATTAGATCTTTTAGCAGTTTATAGGCGTGCCTGCCTTTCTGACTTTGTTTCCAATATTCTGTCCATTCCTTAGTTGTATTATTTTTAACTACACAACTACATTTTCTATCTCTGCTTTGCCCAACTCTGTGTGTGTATGTGTGTGTGTGGTTTGAACTACTTCTTCATGTTTTTGCTGCCTTGTCGGCCACCTCATTTCCTTCTATTCCCACGTGCAAATAGTACTATTTTATTTAGGCGTGTACTAAGTTGCAATAGTTTTTCTGCTACGTCAGATCGACTACATTTCGTAGTGCACAAAATGCTGATAGTGAATGGGTTAACATTTTTAGTTAGTTTGTTTTTTAAGTGGAGTGGTAGGCGGGAAAGGTGTCAGTAATCATTTATCGGGCTTTTTGCTATTGCCACCATTTCTGCTGTGAAGATAGATACGTTTTTGGTTATACTATAATTTTTCCTAACCTTCCACTCTGGAATATATATTCCTGTACTGAGTTCATTTTTTATTTTTGATCGATAAGTGTATACTTTTTAGATACCCTTCAAGTCAATCGCTGGATTAATGAGTCCCTATGGCACTGGTATGTATTTGCTACTACAGTTTATTGCACTAGTTATAGTATGTTGCTCTTCTATTTGCTCCATGCACATCCAACCTCTTTGGCATCTGGCGGGCTATAGTGGGGCGTTAAAAGCTGTTGCAGAGATTCTTTACAAAAGCTGGGCAAGGCGCGTAGTTCTTGACTATTAGTACTTTGGCTTGTAGTTTAAATTCTTTTCTTCTTAACGTTACAGGCCTTATTCTCAGTGCTATTCTTTAGTGCTTCATGTGATGTTTATTTTGAGGCTCCTGCAATTGTACTTAGTGCCTGGTGTTTAATTATGTTAGATTTGTTTCTTGTTGTTTGGAGCTGCCGAGTCATAAACTATGCTCCCATAGTCCATTTTCCCATTGATAATTGGCATGTAGAACGTGAGCGGTACATTAATGATTACTGCGTATCCATTACATTTTACGTATCTCATCATTGTTGCAGCTCTCAACCAGTTGTCTTACGTTTTTTTATTACTCTCTCTCTCTCTCTCTACTGAATATTATCCCGACTGTTTTTAAGCATTTATTTGAAAGCCTCACGAAGTCATCCATTCTGCGACCTTATTTATTTGGGCTTGTAGATCTTTGCAGTCTGAGAAGGATTTTCCCCATTCACAAGATTGCTGCATCGCCTGCAGATTGTGACCATCTGCCTCTTATGTCGCTGAATTTCTCTCCTAAGTCATTTACCATTATAGCTAATAGTGAAAGAGCCATTACTGATCCTTGCGGTATGCCATTATTTTGCTCATATAGCTCTGATTTATCATTATTTACTTGCACTGTAAAGTACGTATCCTGTCATAAGTTGTAAATATATATTGTTAAGCTCTATTTTCGCGTGGGAGGTAAATGTTTGAGATCCTCACACGTGGTTCTAGTATAGACGCACTTTTGAGTGTATCTAAGTTAATTGTATGCATTATTATTTGCGAGCCACCGTGCACGATATTTAAACGGGATGGCGCGGTTTGTTGCGTCGATCTGTTGCCATCCAGCCATGATGCAGGAGGCAGATTTTATATATCCATGGTCTTGTATGGACGTGATTTTGGCCCGGAGTCTTATCCCAAGTCTAAGGAGGGCCCGGTCGTGTTATATTAATAATCATCTGTGAGATGAAATTGCCTTCCTTGTGCCCGATGTGCCAAGAGAAGATATTATGAAGATTCAGCCATAATTCGGCTTATTACTGTATCAAGCCTCAAGTATAGTTTCCTCCAATGCCATTTATTGTAGAGCTTCAATCAACCAGTGGTGTCGATTGCTAGTGCGTCAATACAACGCTTGGAGATGTCATTTGATCGTCATTGAAATATATCTATGCTTACGCTTTTTAACATGGTTCATTTCATAAACCCATGCAACCTGCAACTTCGTCGCCGAACAACTTTCGTTAACCTTCGTGCGGTAACGGCCATTGGGGTTGATCAATGACCATATTGATTATTACATATATGCTGTCTAAACCATATTGATGCCACTGTACCTGCCTATGATGTCAATGTTCTTGTCTTCAATAAATCGTATTGTCAGTGATGTCAAACAATGGGTCCAGCCTGCTTGACTTACCAGTTGGTCAATCTTATAACTCAGTCGTTGCTGTTGTGTTGGTATTGTCTTCATCATCCTTAACGAATTACCGGACCACAAACATTCGCTTAATTACAAATACGTCGGCCACTGACAGTAAGCCCGACAGGCCTGACAACACTATTGTCAGCAGTGCCTGTAACATAAAGTAAAACACAACAGTAACATATATGTGTACATTTTTCTTGGTATGCCTCTCTTATTAATATTATATAACATAAATTATGTGTAACATAAAGTAAAACACAACAGTAACATATATGTGTACATGTTTCTTGTTATGCCTGTCTTTTTAATATTATATAACATAACTTATATGTAACATACAGTAAAACACAACAGTGACATATATGTGTATATTTTTCTTGTTATGCCTATCTTATAAATATTATATAACATTAGTTATATGTAACATAAAGTAAAACGCAACAGTAACATACATGTGTACATTTTTCTTGTTATGCCTCTCTTATTAATATTATATAACATAACATATATGTAACATAAAGTAAAACACAACAATAATATATATGTGTACATTTTTCTTGTTATGCCTCTCTTATTAATATTATATATGTAACATAAAGTAAAACACAACTGTAACATATATGTGTACATTTTTCTTGTTATGCCTCTCTTATTAATATTATATATCATAACTTATATGTAACATAAAGTAAAACACAACAGTAACATACTCGTATGTGTACATTTTTCTTGTTATGCCTCTCTTATTAATATTATATTACATAACTTATATGTAACATAAAGTAAAACACAACAGTAACATACTCGTATGTGTACATTTTTCTTGTTATGCCTGTCTTATTAATATTATATAACATAACTTATATGTAACATAAAGTAAAACACAACAGTAACATACTCGTATGTGTACATTTTTCTTGTTATGCCTGTCTTATTAATATTATATAACATAACTTATATGTAACATAAAGTAAATCACAACAGTAATATACTCGTATGTGTACATTTGTCTTGTTTTGCCTGTCTTATTAATATTATATAACATAACTTATATGTAACATAAAGTAAAACACAACAGTAACATACTCGTATGTGTACATTTTTCTTGTTATGCCTCTCTAATTAATATTATATAACATAACTTATATGTAACATAAAGTAAAACACAACAGTAATATACTCGTATGTGTACATTTTTCTTGTTATGCCTCTCTTATTAATATTATATAACATAACTTATATGTAACATAAAGTAAAACACAACAGTAACATATATGTGTACATGTTTCTTGTTATGCCTATCTTATAAATATTATATAACATTAGTTATATGTAACATAAAGTAAAACACAACAGTAACATACATGTGTACATTTTTCTTGTTATGCCTCTCTTATTAATATAATATAACATAACGTATATGTAACATAAAGTAAAACACAACAATAATATATATGTGTACATTTTTCTTGTTATGCCTCTCTTATTAATATTATATAACATAACTTATATGTAACATACAGTAAAACACAACAGTAACGTACTCGTATATGTACATTTTTCTTGTTATGCCTCTCTTATTAATATTATATAACATAACTTATATGTAACATAAAGTAAAACACAACAGTAACATACTCGAATGTGTACATTTTTCTTGTTATGCCTGTCTTATTAATATTATATAACATAACTTATATGTAACATAAAGTAAAACACAACAGTAACATACGCGTATGTGTACATTTTTCTTGTTATGGCTCTCTTATTAATATTATATAACATAACGTATATGTAACATAAAGTAAAACACAACAGTAACATACTCGTATGTGTACGTTTTTCTTGTTATGCCTCTCTTATTAATATTATATAACATAACTTATATTTAACATAAAGTAAAACACAACAGTAACATACGCGTATGTGTACATTTTTCTTGCTATGCCTCTCTTATTAATATTATATAACATAACTTATATGTAACATAAAGTAAAACACAACAGTAACATACTCGTATGTGTACATTTTTCTTGATATGCCTCTCTTATTAATATTATATAACATAACTTATATGTAACATAAAGTAAAACACAACAGTAACATACTCGTATGTGTACATTTTTCTTGTTAAGCCTCTCTTATTAATATTATATAACATAACTTATATGTAACATAAAGTAAAACACAACAGTAACATACTTGTATGTGTACATTTTTCTTGTTATGCCTCTCTTATTAATATTATATAACATAACTTATATGTAACATAAAGTAAAACACAACAGTAACATACTCGTATGTGTACATTTTTCTTGTTATGCCTCTCTTATTAATATTATATAACATAACTTATGTGTGACATAAATGTCAAGGTAGCTCCAAAGGAGACGCTGCCTTAAGAGAGTGAATTGTCAAAGGTTTCATTGTAACTAGATCTCAGCTTGATGAGGTGGGGCGACAGGTTCCCTTCCTCGCTGCCTTAGGAGAGTGAATTGTCAAAGGTTTCACTGTAACTAGATCTCAGCTTGATGAGGTGGGGCGACAGGTTTCCTTCCTCGCTGCCTTAGGAGAGTGAATTGTCAAAGGTTTCACTGTAACTAGATCTCAGCTTGATGAGGTGGAGCGACAGGTTCCCTTCCTCCCTGCCTTAGGAGAGTGAATTGTCAAAGGTTTCACTGTAACTAGATCTCAGCTTGATGAGGTGGGGCGACAGGTTCCCTTCCTCGCTGCCTTAGGAGAGTGAATTGTCAAAGGTTTCACTGTAACTAGATCTCAGCTTGATGAGGTGGGGCGACAGGTTCCCTTCCTCGCTGCCTTAGGAGAGTGAATTGTCAAAGGTTTCACTGTAACTAGATCTCAGCTTGATGAGGTGGGGCGACAGGTTCCCTTCCTCGCTGCCTTAGGAGAGTGAATTGTCAAAGGTTTCACTGTAACTAGATCTTAGCTTGATGAGGTGGGGCGACAGGTTCCCTTCCTCGCTGCCTTAGGAGAGTGAATTGTCAAAGGTTTCACTGTAACTAGATCTTAGCTTGATGAGGTGGGGCGACAGGTTCCCTTCCTCGCTGCCTTAGGAGAGTGAATTGTCAAAGGTTTCACTGTAACTAGATCTCAGCTTGATGAGGTGGGGCGACAGGTTCCCTTCCTCGCTGCCTTTGCGTTCGGAAACTCCCCAGCAGAGTCAGGTACAAATTTCTACTGCTTGGTAGGCTGGGCCAAGAAGCGGCCTGGTTTCGAACTCGGTCCCTTTGCACCAAGTTCCACTCAGACTTGCAACTTCAAAGATAGGTTGTCAAACAAATCAATGATCACGTACAACCTTTAATGGTGATGATTGGTGATGATGATGGTGTGCCTAAAGTTGCCGGTTCTTGTTTATTTGTGATCTGGCTGATGGCAGAAATCAAGGAATCTCAGGTATGTGTCTATTTAGCAGGTATGTCATGTTTTTTTTATTGTTAAAGTGTGGATACGATTTACTTATCGAATAATTTTAATGCATGTCTCATTATTATCCGCGAGATTTCAAGGGTCCCACATCAAATAAAGAAATAATAAAACAATTTATCCCTCACGTGTGATGTAAAATGAGATTAAGGTGAGGTGTATGTGGTGAAGTACATTGATGCAACGATAAAATCATTAATTCATTATATATATATTAAAGTCAAAATAAGAGCAGTAGAAATAAAATTAGTAAAGTTGTAACGCGTCTTCTTTACCGCGCTAGAAAACGCGCCCGTCAAGGGTTAACGATAAAAGTTTGAAAAGCTACTAGCGTATTGGTTCCAGGAAAGATAGAAAAAATAAAACACACAAACGCATAAGATTGAGAGAGCAGACACCTGCTGCCGGCTTGTCAAGTGTTAGCGGTTTGAATTAGCTACTCAGGCCAACAGTGCGAGACATGCCGTTAGCTTGTGTCGAGAACGATGTCGCAAGTTTGAAAATTTAAAAATACCCATCTAGCCCAATACATTTTTTACCACAGACACTGTGGAAAAATATATATATATATACACACACGCATAATTACTTCCTATCGGGAAAAAGGAAGATCTGAGGCGATTTTTATAACATTCAAGTAGTGGAAACTTAGAAAACAACGAACACCAAAATGGAAAATATATTGAATTTTTTATTACTAGGTTTATGATCATAAAAGTTAGCTAGCCTTAGAGCGGGTCTTGTTCTGATGGGTAATATGCTTTCGAATCAAAAATCCGACAGATAGAAATAAAGTTATAGACAAAAGACGGTATTTGTTCATACAGACAGACAAACACATGCTCGTTTGGACTTGCACTAACGGTGACTTTTTTTGACGCGTCCTTGAAAAAGGCAGGAAAAGGTTACAAGTAGTCTGTTGTAGAACGGGGCAGAAAAGGGGGAGAAAAATTATGGAATGGCTTAACACAAAATATATTTAGCAGTAGAGATCTAAGAATGAGAGAGGAAAAAACTTGGTAGTGTCCAAAAATCAAGTATGTTTTGCTTTTAATTTCAAATTTTTAAATTGTCGTTCGTTTATTGGCCAAAGCCTTTCATATTATTAAGAAAATTCAACGGCTTGACGCCATTTGTAAAAGATAGTCCCGAGATCAGGACGTTGTGAATTTTGTGAAAAGTGATTAGCCTTATAAAAGTAAAGATATATGAAAGTATAGGCATCACATTCCAGCCAGCAGTACATCTGGAATCTGCTATTATTCAACGTACCTGTGTTTTTTTCATTGAATTCTGGTAAGACCGACATTATTCATATATATTTTGTTTAAAAATGTGAGTGAGAGATGCTGCCATCACGACTAAGTAATCAGGTCCCAAGCTGATTTATGCAGGGCTTGAAGGGGAATTAAGATGAAACACATTGCCAGTTTTGTAAATGCACATGTCTTGTGAAATAAAATGTTTTCTTAGGTGACCAGAGGGACACAGCTCACCTATCCCATTGTATGGTAGAAAAGAAAGATTAATAAGATTATTGCAGATGCAGTGCCGCCTTTGTAGGAGAGACATGTGAACAACACGGGTACACTGTGGAATGGATGTGCTGGATTGGTCCATCGGATATGACCCATCTCTTTATTTCTTATGTATACTCTTTTGTATATAAAACACAGTCTAAATAAGATATCACACAGGAGACATTGTTTCATTATTACAGGGTCTTATCTGGCACTTGTCTGGTGCCAGAGCTCTATGTGAAAGCTGTTGAGAAGTTTTTGGAGGCCAGTAGTGATAGGGGTCGCCAGTATCCCCCCTATTACTTTTGGAGCAGTGGTCATTCGGCAGAAAGAAGTCAAACAGTTCCAGTGGGCCAGATAAGTGAAATATCTGGTACCCTAACAGTACATCAACTATAAGAGCAGCATACCTTGTATCCAAGAAATAAAATATTTCCATACTGAAATGAACAATGACATTAGTTTGTAAAGAGACTGGGAGTGATTAAAAAATCCCAAACAGCCATCCAGTGTTAGAAACCAGTAATAGATAGATTTTAGTAACACTCTTAAGTATAATTTAACAGTATTTGTTTGGACACTTGTCCCTGTGGGTCTAAATTTACATTTGTATATATATATATATATATATATATATATATATATATATATATATATATATATATATATATATATATATATATATATATATATATATATATATATATACAGTACTTTGCAAAAAAAATGGCAGTCATATTGCTCAGCTAAATAAGCTGAAATATAATTAAATATGCATGTTCTGCCCCAAATTTGCACTCCACTTAAGTGAGCAAACACTACCAAAAGTAAAAAAAAAAATTAGCGTAGAGTAACGTCCCTTGATATAAGAGCAGACGACAATTTCTAATGCTAGTGGCAGAAAATGGATACAAAGTCAAAGTGTATGTTAATTTCACAGCTTTGGAATGAAGGAAATCAAACATGTTCCAACATTTCTAAAACCTTGAACATTCCTGAGTTGTGAGTAAATTAAAAGCAGGTAATTTAATCGAGCGAAAAGAAGGTAGTGGGAGGCCAAGAATTTTGGTCACAAAGGACCATCGGTGTCTCACCCAAATCGTTCGGGCTGGGCCAATGAAGAGTGTAGAAAACATACGGCAGCTCATGATCGAGTTGGGAAGCCCAGAGGTATCTAATGTTACTGTCAACCGGGAGCTACACAGGATGAATTACACAAAAAAGCGGGTAATTTCGTCACCATTGCTCAAGAGACTCACAAACAGATATGCGCTTGAACTGGTGCCACGAACACCAAAATTTGTCATGGGACAATGTGATTTTTTCAGATGAATATTCTCTTTGGTCTTATCCTGCTCAAATAAATATTTGGACGAAAGGCTCTGTAACGCCTGTGTACCAGCGACCGAAACATACCTAGAAATTCCATCTTTGGGGAGGGGTGTCAGCAAGAGGTGCCACCCCAATGTGTGTTTTCACAGGAATTCTCACGAAAGAAAGGTACATCGACATACTAGAGGGACACCTTCTGCCATTTATGCAGGTCATGTACCCCGATGGGTGCACATTTCAACATGACAATGACCCAAATCATACAGCTCATACCCCCAAAGCATGGCTGCAAGAGAAGAATGTGACAGTGCTGAAGTGGCCCAGTAACAGTCCCGATCAAAACCCAATTGAAAACGTTTGGGCACTACTCAAGAATCATTTAAAAAAGAGTGGACTCAGAGACGTTGAACAATTGAAGAAGGTAGCTGAAAAATACTGGGACAGTCTGACTCTCAATTACCTACAAACATCTGTGGGAAGTATGCCTCGCCGCATCCAGGCTTGCCTTGCTGGAGAAGGCAACATTATATTGTACTGAAACCACTGTTAATAGATAGGGGAGATACCAATCTTCCTCTGGACATACAGTTTTTATTATTATTTGCTTCTATGAGTGTGCTGCGTTGCGAAAATATGACTGCCATTTTTTTTGCAAAGTACTGTATATATATATATATATATATATATATATATATATATATATATATATATATATATATATATATATATATATATATATATATATATATATATATATATATATATATATATATATATATATATATATATATATATATATATATATATATATATATATCTTGAATTCTTTTCATTTTTAAAAGTCCTGAACAGAAGAATACTAGGTTCAGGACTAAATAAATCATACAGAAAATTATTAATTGTACAAATTTATCTGAGGTGTTATTTCCTTAATCATAGACCTTAATACTTGTTTGTGTAGAGGTGTATTATTGTTAAAGTACCATCACACCACACTTGCATATCCCTAGACATTAGACGTAGCTATCATTCATACTAGTCAAGAATAAGTCTGCTTGAGGCCATAAGGTGGTAGCAGAAAGGTATCCTGATAACTCACCCTAAATTTGGTAGAATCAGGAACCTTCACAGCTGGCCTCATTCAGTACATTAAGGAAAAATATCAACATCATTTCATAACATCAAAACCCACCACAGTGTACATGGACCTGGCAGTTTCAACATGACAAACAAACTGTTACAAAACCCGCAACTGCATGAGCATTTGAATGTTTTGGCACAGGCTTTCTCTGTGGGAATGAACTTCCATAAGACTAAAAAAGGAATATTTATTCAGTTACGTTCTTCTTCTTCTTCTTCTTCTTAGTCGTTCCTCTCCGACGTCAACTTGAATATGACCAAAGAAAGCAGTTGTCAGTTTGAAGATGTTGACATCTCGGCATAGTTTTTTTTCTTTCAGGAATGGTACTGGTGAAGGCCACATGTGCTTTCTCTGTTCCTCGTATGTTGGGCATCTTTGAAGCAGACGTTCAGCAGTCATTATACCGGTGCCACAGTTACACTGAGGACAGCACCAATTCACCTGTGATGAGTTTCCTCCTGTCCACCCCGTTTCACACAGTCCCGCCACCCATGCCACCCTCCCCCGTTCGTTTAATGTCCGAACATTCCAGGTGCCAAATCTGGAAGTTCTAGAAGAAAGAAGGTTAGCCAGCAACACAGACTCCTTTCGGCTTTCTCTGTGTTGCATCATACGCCTCCCTGCGAGGGGACCTTCCCCTGTCTTGGATGGCTGTGTTCCATTTTCTTTAATTGACTTGTCCATGTTTGTTGAAGTTTTTTTGTGGTTTAAATTTTTTACAGGATGGGGTAACCGGCCCCATGCCCAACCCTCCTTAGTCGCTTTCTAAGACATGCTTGGCAGGGAAAAGTGTTATTATTCTTTGATCCCCCTTCGGGCCCCGGTAACTGGCTATAGGAGGAAGCATGTTTCCACATAAGAGAATACACAAGGCAACATGAATATCGCCGGACCATGGAACAGAGGGTCAGATTGATCATATATGCATGGACAGGAGGTTTGGATCATTATTGCAGGATGTGCAGGTATGTGGAGGGACGGATGTGGCATCGGATCGCCACCTTCTGATGGCCAAGATGGGGATGAAACTCAGGAGATATGCAACAATGCAAAAGTGTGGACAACAATTTGATCTGAGAAATCAAGAAACAAGAGACAAATTTGCGGTCACAATATCCAACAAGTTCCAAGTGCTCCAACAGCTGGAAGATGTAGAGAATACAGAGGACTATTGGCAGCAAATCAAAACGGTATGGAATGAGACATGTGAAGAAATGCTGGGGAAAAGGGGAGCGACAGCAGAGGGCATGGATGGCAACAGAGGCCATCAGTAAGATAGAAGACAGGAAAAACAGGAAAACAGATTTGAACACAAGCAAGGCCAGAGGTTCCGGGGCCAAGGCTCAAGAAGTGTACACAGAAGCAAACAAAGAAGTAAAAAGAAGTATCAAACGAGACAAGAGGAAGTATATTGAGGAGTTGGCAAGAGAGGCAGAAGATGCTGCAGCCAAAGGGAATATGAGAGGGCTGTATAACAGCACAAAGAAGCTAACGGGGAAATACAAGCAAACAAGTTGCTTCATAAAAGACAAGAATGGAAGGCTACTCAGCAATATACAAGAGCAAATGAAGAGGTGGACAGAGTATTTTGAGGACCTTCTTAATAGACCAGCTCCACAAGACCCCCCGGACATCCAGCCAGCAGAAGAAGAGCTACAAATTAACGGTGGAAGACCAACGAAGGAAGACATAAAGAAAGCCATAAAGCTTCTAAGAGATGGAAAAGCGTCTGGACCTGATGGCATTCCAGCAGAGGCCATCAAAGCAGATATCAACACGGCTACAGAGATGTTATATAAATTACTTGGTAAAGTCTGGGAAAAGGAAGAGATACCAGCAGAATGGAAGGAAGGATATTTAGTTAATGTTCAGGATAAATCTTCTTCACAACACAGTAGTTGTTAGTCAGGTACTGTCAATGTCGCCACCACGGGCTGAATGTATATGAAATTGGGAAAAAGAAATCTGGATATCTATAAGTCCAGTTACAATTTATTATTAATATTCTTAGGGTTGGTACTCTGTCTCTTTCTGGGTGTAGTCACGAGGCCAGACAAGTCACCTTGAAAACCCGATATTTATATCAGAATGTTCTCTTGTACTGTTGGACTTAAGTCCGTTATACTCAGATTCATGTGGAAGCTGCTGGTAATGTTTAGGGTTTGACCCAAAACTGTGAAAAGGAGAAAAAAATACAAATACTTAACCATAATATAGTATTCTCAATCCTATCCTTAACCCGCGTAAAATATAATATATTTATCCACTTCGGTTATTTAACTTAAATTATAACTACAAGCTTAGAGCTTGTCTTATCGTTTAAAAAACTCCCGTGAAATAAATTCTAGTCATTTAAACAAATCAATCCTCATGAATTAGAAATAAATACATATTTCGTCAATACTCATGATGAACAGTGCATTTACTAGTCGGTTAAAATATTCTCTGCCTGGTTACTATCAATTAATTAAATTTATTTTATAGCTGGAATAGTTTAGCTAGAAATTAGTATTTATTCTGCTAACCAATGTAACCCAGTAAATCCTAGAGAAATACAAATGACGGGCTTATCTAGTAAATCACTCTGCCCAGAAAATCTAGTGAAATAAAATACGGACTAAACAATTAATCACTCAAACTACTAGTAAAGTATTTACCACAAACACAGAAATAAACGATCTCCAATCGAAAAACTAAGTAATTCCACTGTTATAAGGGATCTTAGAATCAAAGCTAGATGTCTTTAAAATCTGTCGGTACTGGATAAATTGAGTTTAAAATGCTGGGGTTTATATATTAAATCTTTAAAAAATCGCTCGTACTTGCTAGATTAGACACCTACGTTTAAATCTTGGGGAATACGTTAATCAAAGCCATTCTTCACGCTAGAACAGAAAACCAGAACCCACGCTCTATCGCTAAGATCAGGCATAACGTAATTTGCTAATCAGTGCAAATTTTACACGTCTCTGCTCGTATGGGCCATTCTAGCGATCAATGTCCTTTGGTCTGGCGATTCGCCGTGTTTAATTACCTTTCAAACGAACGATTCAGGGGAAGGTAATAGAAATTGTCTGCCCCTTGGTTCCAAGTTATCTGCTCTTTCTACTAAAATTATTTCCCCTGATCGCTGTCTAATCGCTATTACCACGATTTTCAATCGCTGGCGTTTAATTACAGCTCAACGTTAGCTAATAGGTCTGCTCGTGAACATTCATCAAAGGAAATAGCGAACAGCAATAAAATATGCGTGCAAAATTAGAAAAGAGACAGATCTCTGGGTGTAGGAGGGTTTTGTGTTAACAGAACATGCGTAGATGAAAGCTAGGTAAAAGAAAAGTGTAGATAATGAAATAGATATATGAAAGCTATTCTCATAATATGACACACAACACACAACAGAAATTGAATCCAGTGGACTGACTAAACAGTTCGATGATCTGGATTTTGCTGATGACTTAGCTCTTCTGTCCCATAACCGTAATCAGATGCAGGACAAATTGAAAACACTTGATGAGAGGTCACAGCAATTGGGTCTGAAAATACACAGGAAAAAGACAAAGATAATGATAATAAATGCAGGTAATGATAACAGGGTTGAACTTGAAGAAGCACCAATACAAGATGTAGAATCGTACACATATCTTGGCAGCAATATAGACAAAGTTGGAGGGACAGACAGTGATATCAAAATAAGAATACGACAAGCAAGAGGAGCTTTCATTGCATTGGGAAATATATGGAGAACAAGAGAAATCGGATCCAACACGAAAATAAGAATCTTCAACTCAAATGTGAAGTCAGTCCTATTGTATGGATCTGATACATGGAGAACAACAAAGACAACTACCAAAAAGCTACAGACTTTCATAAATGGGTGCTTGCGTAGAATAGAGGGATTAAAATGGTATGACAAGGTTACCAACATGGAACTGATGACAAGAACTAGACAAGTGCCAGTGGAACAAGAGATGAGAAGAAGACGCTGGCGATGGATAGGACACACACCGAGGAAACCTGTTGATAGCATTACAAGGCAGTCCTTGTTCTGGAACCCCCAGGGCAAGAGAATCAGAGGTAGACCAAGAAGCACATGGAGAAGACAGCTGGAAACAGAGGTGAAAATGATAATGAGAACGTGGAAAGAACTTGAGATGATGGCACGTGACAAGAGGACTTGGCATGTGTTTGTTGAAGGCCTATGCTCCTTTGGGAGTGGAGGATTATGAATGAATGACAGTTACACTCATCAGTAGTTCCTATCTTTAACTTGTTGAATAGATGGTATCCCAAACTGTTGTGACCTGTGCGTAGTCTGAAGTCTACCCCTTGTTCACTTCTGCTGAGCTGATAATATGCATCCATTTTTTAATGACCTGGATGTTCTACTTCCCATTTGCTCCAGTATCTGCGCTTGGTTAAACTCTTGGCCTCTTTATAAGTTATGCTTGTGCCAAGTTGAGGTAGCTTTCCCCCTTTCTTTGCCAATCTGTCAACCTCATCATTTCCGTGAATGTTGCAGTGAGATGGGATCCACTGTTGTGACGGTATTGCCTCCCCTGCTTTGCAGTAGTAGTCCAACAGTAGCCAAAACTCAAGAGTGTCTAATATGGGCTTCAAAGGTATCTACCTTCGCACAAGATTACTCTTGGCAGAGATGTAGATAGAATGTAATGACACTTCTATTACAAAGGGAGTCTTCACAAGATATTCAGATAAGCGAAAACATTGCTGCTTTGGCTGAGCACTTTAATTCTAGAATCTGCTGACAACTTTTGTGAAGGAATTAAGCACTTATTAATTTCAGCTCGTTCAAGCCCCCACCCCTGATTTACTCAGTGGAATTCTTATTCTGGTATATTTAGAGTGTGTGTAGTAACTTGACTCAGACAAACATGCAGTAACTTTAAAATGATTAAATGGAAGTTAAATTTGTAACATTACAAATAACAAAATTTAATAATGACTTTAGGTTTTAACAGTTTGAAAAATAAATTTAATAGTTTAGAAGAAAAGTTTCATCATTGACTTATAATAGACATGATGGAAACAATTCACTTTAGTAGCGTATATATTTTCACTTAGCTGCCAATAGTAGTTGCTGCTCCCGCTGATGGGTTCTTTTTACACTGCTCACACTCGTCGCTGGTCAAGGTTAAAAGCGCCGCACGTTCCTAGAACGTCAAGAAGTAACGGCCAAGCTGGTCCTACGTCTATCTATAAGACCCTCTTGTGATGGCATCTCGCACAACGTCCGTCCACTTCTACCTTCACTTGGTTCCAGGGATAGTGCTGTAGTAATAGAATAGAGAGAAACGCTCTTCTGAGTATGGCGTTTTCCGACACATAGTAATGTGCCCCCTTCTTTTATTCTACCATCCCATTTATCTTAGAATTTACCCTCGATGAGAATTAAATTTAATCCCTCGGGATAAAACTTTCTTTACATTTAAATAGAATAGCTTTAGCTTTACATGACATTTAAATGAAAAGGTTAATAATACAGATAGATTATGTTTACATATACATCTCCACTGATGGAAAAGTGTTCACAATATAAATTGAATTTATTTTCATTTACGTTTACACTGATTGAAAAGTTTGAAACTTTACTTAATTTGAAAATGAATATTTTTATATGGACATTTACACTACTTTGAAACGGTAAGTATTTATACGTAGAATGTACATCATTTCTTTCATCTTTTCCTCCCTGCTCCCTATGGAACCTGGGACTACTTTCTGATTTTAGTTCTAATTAAGAAACTAGCAATAAAGCAATCACCAGCCCGTGCATTGGTGGTTCGTGAATCATCCTTCTATACGCTGAAGGGGCCAGCCTCAAATGACTTGGACATCCACTAGCGATTTTCACATATTAAAATTCACATGGCAATATACCCTCGTACATATAAATGTTAGTTCACATGTTAGTAATGAAAATATGGAATGTAAAATGACAACTTACGCCAATCCTGGCTCACAGACGTTTTGCTAAGATGGATAAAAGAGACATTAATCGGCCTCTTACACGCGTCTGGGGTGTCGTTAATTTAATAAGTTCACTCTCTGACTTTGTGTGTGGTCATTCAGTTTTCTCAGTCCCGGTTTCCTTATTTAATATGAAAGAGATTTCCTGGGCTATGAAAGTCCGTCCAAAATTCTCCAATAAAAAGTGTCCGGTATGTTAAGAAGGAATTCTGAATTCTAGACTTCACTCTAGCAAGGTCTGGTATCTTGGCAAGCGATCTTCACAGTGGAATAACACTGAAACGTGTCAGGTTATATTCCCGGTCTCCCACGCATCTGTTTGTTGTGGAGTATAATAAATGCTCCAATCATTTTCAAACAGGCGGGTGAGGATGTGGTACTTTCAAAAGATTCCACTTGAAATAAGGTGCGTAATGCAAAAAGTCACGTATTAACATATATGGCAATAAGATATACGATGCCTTGCTTACAGACTCGCAAACATGTCGTTAACCTCATATGACAACGTGTTCCAAAAGTAACAATTCATTACTTTATCACAAAGTAATCTCTTATCTGTGTCTGTCCATCAATTGTCTCCCCGTATTCCAAGCTTTGGTGATGCGCGCACCCGTCTTATCGGTGATTAGGCAGATTGCGCTGGGCGATGTACATGTTAATCCGCCACGGCCAAGCTGTGGTACAAAGAAATTATACCAACCTGCCTCTCGTAATATTATCTCTACCACTCCTTGCAAATGTGAGGTGTTTATCATCCACAAGGAGTGTCAGATAACAGACAAGACACAATATACTGAAAGTAGTGAAAGAATACTTGAAAATATAAACTATCTGCTACATAGTATATAAATAAAGAAAGAAAGTGCGACAATTGAAAGCACGCAATAAAATCAGTACCACAAATGCACCGATTACTGCCGGAGTGAAGCAGAGATCGAGAGGGGTCGCCCCATTCTGTCACAACTGTTTCAAAACTCTTTTGAATTGCTAACATAGTTTGTGAGGTGTTATTCTTAGGTCATCCTGGTCGGCATTATTCTAATTCTTCAGCGTTGCAATTACTGACAGTGCATCTGTGAAGAGAGCTACTTGTGTCTCTGAGCTTTCTTCTGTCATTAAGACTTCTGCTGCAGTTTTTAAGGCCTCTGCCTCTATTCTGGAGTTACTTGATAATTTGCCTGTTGAATGGACATCTTTCTTTGTGTGCCATTGCTTAAGCTCAGAAAGACTCCCCCGCCTCCATTTTCAGTTGCATTTGTTGCTGATCCATTTGTGTACGCATGGACAAGATGTTTCTTCTATAATGTTTCTCTGTGTATTTTGTCATTTACGTTCTGAATTTTTAAATTCTCTGCAGACGTTCGAACCTATTTTAATACATTCTAGACATTCAGGGAAGATCAAGAAACACTCATTATTGTCAATTTCCTATGGAAACCCGTGTCTTGATTTTCTTTTCTTCTTCTTTGATCCATAACCGCCAACCGTCAAAGCAGTCAGTGGCCATCACGCCTTGTGGCGTCTTGTAGGGCAGCAACAAATTTATTCAACTTTGCTCGGTCGGCGGCCATCCTTCGTACAGTGCCCCAACTCTGGTTCATTCTTTGCATCTCGGCTTCCACAGTTCTCCGCTGTTGTGTAAGGCTTTTGCGCACAGGCGTATGTCAATCCCTTGCTGACATACAGCTGTCTGCATTAGCTATAAATATATAACGTGACGTATGTATCGTCTGCTCATGCGCAGCCGAGCGGTCAGTTTCCCGTGCTATTGATAAAATGTAAACAGCCCTGACGAGACGTGCCATGGTTGTGTTCCCGTGGTGGATGTGTTATTCGATATATTTTCTCAGTGGCTTTTAATAAGATTTGGTCGCCACGATTGAATAAGATGTTTTTATGGGCCGTCAAGTGTTACAGCTTCCATGGGAAGTATTGTGACTGTATTTTGAGGTAAACATTTTCGATTGTCAGCACATTTACATCGGCCGCCATACTTCGTTCACTTCCTGCTCGAACCTGAACGCTAGTCTCTTACGGCCAGAATTGAGATTTATGAATTGTATGCCTCTTACATTGTTTACCACGATGGACTGACACTGGACCTTAATGAATGCAATCTACCTAATGTTATTTATGCTGAATTATTGTTGGAGCTACTGTGAATAAATTTGGATGTGGACCAGTCTTCACCAACTCATTGATTAATCATTAACACTGTTGTACGAGCTAAGAACAATACTGTGTGGCTGTGTTCAGGCTAAAAGTATGATGCTAACCCTTCGTCTACTCAACCTAGCATTCGCGTAAACATTAGCAACGATTGAAGACATACTCACCAAGCCAGAACCTAACTGCCACCCGCATATAACATTCCTTGATAGCCATTACACAACAGATTTCTGGTGGCCGGTATGGGGACGATTTTTTTTTTGGACTTTTCAACAACATCGGACAAAGTGAAACCACACCATGTTGTCTATTGTTTATGAATTATGAACTATTTCTGGAACTGTTTTGCATACTTTCCTCAGCGCATGGCATGAAATTGATGCGGGCGGAAATACATGACTGTGACGAAATTTTTCTGCTCATTTTACAACTGGTCAAATCATTGTGTTTTTGAAGAAAGACGTTACAGCAGAGTCCCAGTGAATGCTCCTCGTTTAAATCAAGTTCTGATTTACGTGTTATTGATCAGGCTGCTACACGCCTGTTTTGTGAAGTTTTCAAAGCCCAACATTATCAAGTTGAACTTTCTGTAAGAAAAACTTCAATGATGTCCTGCTTTCTGCTCTATTTGGATATCCAGTTACTAAATTATTTATGCTCGACCTACGTTGTGCCCTTGCTACGCTGACAACCTGTCCAGGAGATGCTGTGACACAGATTTACCATCCTTGGCCCCAAGCTAAGTGGCTTTATGTGCATTTTTGTGAACTGTGCTAAATTGGTCTGAGCTCGTTCTTATTTCTTGCATGTTATATCTGTACCTTTCTGTTAGCTTGTTTGTCCCTGTGGGTTTGGTTGGGAGGCGATTCGGTGCAAGAGGTTCATCTCATTGATTCAATGGGCTCACACCGAATGTTTCGTTAGGTTTGCTTGTAGATTTCCATCAGGGGAATATCCGGCTGATATTCGCCGTGCGACTTAGGTCCTCTGTCTGGTTTTCTTCGACTACTGTCTGTATAGGTGTGACGTCTTGTGTTCTGTGCGTTGTCGTTGTATAGTATTTATGCTTTAGTTGCAATAATTTTGTTTGTATCTGTTGGTCTCTCCTTGCTGTCTCTCAGTTATATACAAATTTTATGTTTATATACCGTGTCTCTGGTCCTGTGTTGTTCTGACTTAGCAGTAAGCGTGTTCCAATTTGCTGTATTTTCCTCTTTAGTTTGACATTTATATTCTCCTTTGTTGCTTACTTGTGATGTCTCTTGTCGCTTAGTGCTTTATCCTGCTCCAAAGTATTTTTTTTTCTTATCTATATTTATATTTGTTGTCTTTTTCATCCTGTGTTACTTGTCAGGAGGTCAAAGCAAAGGGAGCCTATCACATGGTACCGATACAGGCTTCAGATATAACTGTACGTCCCTTTGAGAAGATGGCCATAGACATTATTGGCCCACTTCCTGTTATGTCAGCTAGAGGACACAGGTATGTCCTCACATGTATTGACATGTGCACGCGCTGGCCAGAGGCTATACCTCTGAAGAATATCACCACCTCAGACGTGGCTGATGCTCTTTTCTTAATCTTTTCCAGGCTAGGTTTCCCTAGAAAACTTCTATCGGACAGAGGTACTCAGTTTGTCTCTGAGGCCATGACTGGTGTTATGCAACAACTAAACATTGACAGATCGCTTAGCTCCGTGTACCATCCAATGAGCAATGGCATGGTAGAACGGCTAAATAGGACGCTTAAACAATTATTAGGCAAAGTTACAGTCAGCTATCCACAAGACTGGGACAGGGTTTTACCCGCCGTGCTGTTTGCGTACCGTGAGGTACCAAATGAACAGACCGGTTTCTCGCCATTCGAGCTTGTCTTCGGAGCTCAACCTAGAGGTCATATGTCTCTTATTAAAGATTTGCTCACTGACTCAGAAATGACTCAAGACACCAAGTCATCTTACGAGTATGTCGTAAACCTCCGACGTAAGATAATTGATGCTTGTCAGTTGGCAACAGCATCTTCTGAAACTGCTAAAGAAAAAGCTCGTCAGTTTCAGAATCGTAACAGACGACTAAGGCACCTGGTGCCTGGGGATGAAGCCTTTGTGTTTCTTCCTAGAAAGGACAACAGACTACTCATTGCTTGGAGTGGTCCTTACAGGGTTATTTCACGCATTTCTGATGTTGACTATGTACTTGACGTTAAGGGAAAAAACAAAACTTTCCATATAAACATGCTCAAAGAATTCCATACTCGACCTGAATATCTTCAGGCTGTCTTTCATGCAGTAAATGAGCCCACAAGGCATACTACTCATTTTTCGTCCCTGTCTGTGATTCAGGAGGAAGAATCTGCTTTTCCTGACTTACCTATGGATCTTCCTGTCATGCCTTTAACTGCTACTGAGACATGGAAGGATGTTTGTATCTGTACGGATTTATCATCCAAACAACGTCAGCAGGTGTCTGATCTTCTTCAATCTTTCCCAGATGTTCTGACAGATATCCCTGGTCATACATCAGTTATCACTCATGATATCCTTCTCACGGATGATCGACCTATTCGAGTTCGACCATACCCCATTCCTATCCATTTTCAGGATCAGATTAATAAAGAACTTGACGACATGCTTCGTTTGGGTATTATCGAACCATCAAATTCTGCATTTGCTTTCCCAATGGTCACTGTTAGAAAGAAGGATAACAATGTAAGACTATGTATTGACTATCGCAAACTTAATAATATTACTGTCTTTGATGCTGAACCTTTACCTTTATTAGAAGACCTTTTGCCAAGATTTGCTACAGCTGTTTTTTTCACTAAGTTTGATCTCACTAAAGGATACTGGCAGGTTCCTTTATCTGACACTGCTAAGCCCCTCACTGCTTTTACAACACCTAAGGGGTTATTTCAATGGAATTTTATGTCTTTTGGACTGACGAATGTTCCTGCCACATTTGTCAGGATGATGCATAAAATTTTTTCTAAAAGGTCTGATATTATTACATATATAGATGACATATGTCTCTTTACTACTTCTTGGGAAAATCATTTCTTAGGTCTCACTTCACTGCTGGACACTTTACGTTCACACCATGTAACTGCCAAACCTTCTAAAATTTTTGTCGGTTTTGGAGAAATATCATTCCTTGGTCATAGAGTTGGTCATGGTTTGCTTAAAACTGAGCTATCTAATGTGCCCAAGATTTTGAACATATCTGTGCCCACAACTAAGAAACAAGTGCGCAGTATTCTCGGCCTTATTCAATTTTACAGTCGATTCATTTCGAATCTATCCAATCTCACTGCTGATCTGTCTGCTTTATTAAGAAAGGGCTCTCCCAATCATGTGCACTGGTCTCAAGTGTGCCAAGCAGCCTTAGCTCACATTAAAAATTTATTTTCAACCCCTCCAATATTGAGGCTACCAAATAAAAATTTGACATTCTATCTTCGCACAGATGCGTCTTCCAAAGGTGTTGGTGCCGTATTGATGCAGAATTTTGACGGTACACTTCACCCTAACTTGTACATATCACGGAAGCTGACGGACGCAGAAAGAAGATATCCAGCAATCGAGCGCGAATTGCTCGCCATCGTATGGGCTGTTTTGAAACTGGAGAGGTACCTTCTTGGATCAAGATTTATTATACAATCAGACCAGCGCTCTCTGTCATTCCTCATGAAATCGAACCACAAGAGTCCTAGGGTTGGGCGCTATTCTATTTTGATGCAATCGTTTGCATTTGATGTCCAAGCTATTCCGGGCACTGAAAATGTGTTAGCTGATGTACTCTCCCGCTGCCCTCAACAAGACTTTAACGATACTAATTAACATTATTGTGTGATCCAAATATAAGCGCATGGTTGACATTCAGTACTGCTGCGTGACTTTCAAATGTATTTACGTGATCCACTCATTTACATTGGATGATTGACTTTCGATACCTTCATATTATGAGGACCTGAACATTTTGTTGCTTAGTAACAATCTACTTTCGTGTCAAATGTATAACTCTACTTCAGTGCTATAAGCACGTGTGATAGACATATTATTGCCAGTTTGAAACAATGCAGTACCATATTTACCAATAGATCAGTATGAAAACTACATGATGTATAAATTCTTGTAACTTTTTTTTTCTCTTCATATTTTATTACCTCACTCTTAATTATTAGTTTTTCTCTTCTTTACCAATATTTTCTTACATATTCGGAAATTATGTTTCCTAAAGGACATAACCCTACTTATATTTCACATGTTTATTAGGTTGATTCTCTTTATGTAACAATTCTCTTATGCTATAGTGATATCATTACTTTAACATATACATTATAAGATGAACTTTTCTTTATTGCATTATTAGTTAACATTTCTTTGTTTCTGCCTCTCATATTCGTATGATAATGTATTGACTGATGACAGTCTTTTTCATGCACTTTCATTAATATTTCCAGTAGATTTGACTTCGACTGGACTTTGACAATTTATTGTTCTACTGTTGACGATTTCTTATTATGATGTACTTGATTTTGGCTGTTCGGGGAATGTTTGAAAAAAAAATTTGTTTTTTTTCCCCGAGAGGACGGGGTGTTTGTTGTGTAAGGCTTTTGCGCACAGGCGTATGTCAATCCTTTGCTGAAATACAGCTGTCTGCATTAGCTATAAATATATAACGTTGTTAAGAATAGAACTGGTGTAAGGGGAAGTAAACTGGAGTATGTTAGTAGTTGAAATAGATTTTGAGTTATAGCACTTAGTTGCTTGTTAGCTATCGAATTATTTAGAGAGTATCTCGTGATAGTTTCGAGAGACAGATTACAGACAGCGTGAAAAGCGCTGATATATTTATTCTGTATTGTTTTGAGTTGGGTGAGAGAAGCTCGCTGCTAGCCCGCAATTGTTTGTGTTGTGTGAACAGTGAGAAAGTCTCGTGACTGCTTTTCAGCGGGACGAGTGTGTTATCTAGAGAGTGTTCCGGGCGTTTTGACCGGGGAGGAAGACAGTGTTTTTGGGAAGTGTGAAATGCCTGTACAGTGCTGAATTTAAAATGTCGACGGATTTTTCGCTGTGGGTACAGCGTAGTATGAAACTGCAGTTTGAATTATTGTGGAAGTGTTTATAACTGCAGCGTACAGTACTTTAGGCTATGAATCATGATAGCTGCTGAGTGCAGGATTCTTTATAGTGCTGAGTTTAATAAGAGTACTTTAGGCCATGAATCATGATAGCTGCTGAGTGCAGGATTCTTTATAGTGCTGAGTTTAATAAGAGTACTTTAGGCCATGAATCAGGATAGCTGCTGAGTGCAGGATTCTTTATAGTGCTGAGTTTAATAAGAGTACTTTAGGCCATGAATCATGATAGCTGCTGAGTGCAAGATTCTTTATAGTGCTGAGTTTAATAAGAGTACTTTAGGCCATGAATCATGATAGCTGCTGAGTGCAAGATTCTTTATAGTGCTGAGTTTAATAAGAGTACTTTAGGCCATGAATCATGATAGCTGCTGAGTGCAGGATTCTTTATAGTGCTGAGTTTAATAAGAGTACTTTAGGCCATGAATCATGATAGCTGCTGAGTGCAGGATTCTTTATAGTGCTGAGTTTAATAAGAGTACTTTAGGCCATGAATCATGATAGCTGCTGAGTGCAGGATTCTTTATAGTGCTGAGTTTAATAAGAGTACTTTAGGCCATGAATCATGATAGCTGCTGAGTGCAGGATTCTTTATAGTGCTGAGTTTAATAAGAGTACTTTAGGCCATGAATCATGATAGCTGCTGAGTGCAGGATTCTTTATAGTGCTGAGTTTAATAAGAGTACTTTAGGCCATGAATCATGATAGCTGCTGATTGCAGGATTCTTTATAGTGCTGAGTTTAATAAGAGTACTTTAGGCCATGAATCATGATAGCTGCTGAGTGCAGGATTCTTTATAGTGCTGAGTTTAATAAGCGTACTTTAGGCCATGAATCATGATAACTGCTGAGTGCAGGATTCTTTATAGTGCTGAGTTTAATAAGAGTACTTTAGGCCATGAATCATGATAGCTGCTGAGTGCAGGATTCTTTATAGTGCTGAGTTTAATAAGAGTACTTTAGGCCATGAATCATGATAACTGCTGAGTGCAGGATTCTTTATAGTGCTGAGTTTAATAAGAGTACTTTAGGCCATGAATCATGATAGATGCTGAGTGCAGGATTCTTTATAGTGCTGAGTTTAATATGAGTACTCTAGGCCATGTATTATGATATCATTGTAGCTGCCGAGTGCGCAGTCCTTATGTGGTACTTTATATCTTGTGTTGTGCTGTGAACGGTATTCTAGGTGTATTCCATATCAATGTGTTGTGACGTGAATAAACCCATATGAAATGCCACCAGTCGTTTACAACCCTTCATGACTCGTGTGTATGCACCTGTGGCGTGAACGACTAAACCAACACACGCACTTAATATTACAGAGGTGACAGGGAACTTAACACGTATTTAGAAATAGCCTCGGAGTGGGCGTGGCCTATTTATATCGAGAACCTGTTCATCGCTTACCAGTAGACTTCTACAGTGTCTGCCTGTGTGGCGGATATGTAGGTATCAACTGTAGACATTACCAGATCCACAACACAACAGTAACGTTAGCAGATAATCAATAGACACCTTACCGTATCCACCAAACAATACGTTATCAGTGATTGGCGATATCACATGACTTTCCATGGGCGTATCTATACGGGGGTGCAACAAACGTGACGTATGTATCGTCTGCTCATGAGCAGCCGAGCGGTCAGTTTCCTGTGCTATTGATAAAATGTAAACAGCCCTGACGAGACGTGCCATGGTTGTGTTCCCGTAGTAGATGTGATATTCGATATATTTTCTCAGTGGCTTTTAATAAGATTTAGTCGCCACGATTGAATAAGATGTGTTTATGGGCCGTCAAGTGCTACAGCTTCCATGGGAAGTATTGTGACTGTATTTTGAGGTAAACATTTTCGATTGTCAGCACATTTACATCGGCCGCCATACTTCGTTCACTTCCTGCTCGAACCTGAACGCTAGTCTCTTACGGCCAGAATTGAGATTTATGAATTGTATGCCTCTTACATTGTTTATCACGATGGACTGACACTGGACCTTAATGAATGCAATCTACCTAATGTTATTTATGCTGAATTATTGTTGGAGCTACTGTGAATAAATTTGGATGTGGACCAGTCTTCACCAACTCATTGATTAATCATTAACACTGTTGTACGAGCTAAGAACAATACTGTGTGGCTGTGTTCAGGCTAAAAGTATGATTGAATAAGATGTGTTTATGGGCCGTCAAGTGCTACAGCGTCCATGGGAAGTATTGTGACTGTATTTTGAGGTAAACATTTTCGATTGTCAGCACATTTACATCGGCCGCCATACTTCGTTCACTTCCTGCTCGAACCTGAACGCTAGTCTCTTACGGCCAGAATTGAGATTTATGAATTGTATGCCTCTTACATTGTTTACCACGATGGACTGACACTGGACCTTAATGAATGCAATCTACCTAATGTTATTTATGCTGAATTATTGTTGGAGCTACTGTGAATAAATTTGGATGTGGACCAGTCTTCACCAACTCATTGATTAATCATTAACACTGTTGTACGAGCTAAGAACAATACTGTGTGGCTGTGTTCAGGCTAAAAGTATGATGCTAACCCTTCGTCTACTCAACCTAGCATTCGCGTAAACATTAGCAACCATTGAAGACATACTCACCAAGCCAGAACCTAACTGCCACCCGCATATAACTTTCCTTGATAGCCATTACACAACATCCGCCAAGTTGTTTTTGGTCGGCCTCTCTTTCGCTTTTCTACGGGGGTCTAAAACATAGCTGTTCTTGTGATGGTATCAGTGTCCCTTCTGAGGATGTGGCCAACCCAACTCCAGCGTCTGCCAGCTATGATGGTGTGGATGTCCTCCTGGTTACTCCGAATAAGTAGTTCTTGGTTGCTGATGGTGTTTGGCCACAAGATTCGGAGAATTTTCCTTAGGCAGATCGTGTGGAAGGAGGACAGTTTCGACATTTCCTTCTCTGTTACTCTCCAGCATTCCGCACCATAGAGAAGCACAGAAAGTACACAGCTCTCATACAGTCTTAATTTGGTGTTTGTGATATACTGGGAAGACTTCCAAATGTTGTTGAGACTAGCAAAGGCTGTTCTCGCTTTATTCATTCTGTTGTTAATGTCCTTGCTTGTTCCGCCGTCAGGTGTTACTATGCATCCTAAGTAAGAAATTTGTCTGTCTGTTCTAACTTCTGGTTCCTTACTGTTATTGGCTCAGGATTGCTCACATTTAGTGTCATTACCTATGTCTTCTTCAGATTGATGGTCAGGCCCACCTGCTGGCCACACTTATTCAGTCTATCGGTTTTTTTCTTGGATGTGTTGATGTGAATGCGCGAGTAGTGCAATGTCATCTGTATATTCCATGTCTTCTAGTGTAGAAAACGTTGTCCATTTAATTCCTCTTGGACTGTCCTCTGTTGTCTGGCGCATCTCCCAATCTATGGCTGTCAAAAATAATGTTGTTGATAAGGGGCATCCCTGTCGTACTCTTGTTTTCACTTCGAAAGTTACATTACTCAATCCAACACTGCATGTAATGTTAGAATAGAGGTTTTTTATGATGGAAACAATGCAGCTGGGAATTCCATAAGCCCTCAGTATTTTCCATAGGCTGTCCCTGTGTATGCTGTCAAAAGCCTTTTCAAAATCAACAAAGTTAATATATAGCTGTCTCTGCCATTCTGAGCACTGCTCTATAATGTTCCTGAGGGTGAATATATGATCTGCACATCTTCTGTTCTTTCTAAAACCCGCTTGTTCTTTCCTCAGTTTATGGTCAACAGCTTTTGAAATTCTCTGGATTATTATCTTGCCTAGTATTTTGCTGGGAACTGAGAGGAGAGTAATTCCTCTCCAGTTGTTGCAGTCTGCAAGGTCGCCCTTCTTTGGCAATTTGACAATTATTCCTTTACTCCACTCTGTTGGTGTTGTCTCAGTTTCCCAGATGTTATGAGTAAAGTTCATAACATGTATGTCGATATCAATACAGTTCGACATGTAGTTGATTTGTTTACGAGACCGTTGCCCTGGTTTTAGGAAGTGACGTCATTACTTTTGGTGGCCTAAGTTGCAGACGCCAGTTTTGCAGTCTGCTAACTAAAGCGTCCCTTGGCTTTGGGATTCACTGTGTGTCTTTTCAAGGTGTTGGACGTATGTGTTTTATGCTCCTGAGTGTTCGAAGATTTACTGGTCATATTCCTTTGTATTTCATCTCGGGATCATCCATAAACCTCGGTGCGATGATGCCCGTATTTATGTAAAAGGAATGATGTCTGATCTGATGAACGTGAGTTGAATTATTATAATAAAAACTGAATGGAAATGCCTTCGGTATTGTCCCAGTTGCAGGACTGTACAGCGACACTAGAGACTGTCTAGTTGATGCCATAACTTTATGTGCATATTATCAAGATATATTTGGAGCTTCAATATGTTTATTAAATTGTTATGTGAATAGTCCAACCTGGCCTTTGGAGTGTCATTAATGTTTTGAAGAATACGGCTTTTGGGCGGGGACTGAATGGACATACCCCTATCTGTGCTTGGTTTTGAATCAGTGTATGATTCCATGTGAATTAATCAAAATATATATATGAAGGACTTCTTACTTCAACATAAGAATATAGCCCAATAAAGGACCATATCAGTGGGGGGGCCAAGGCCGAAGGATCTTTGTTATTCAGCTATAAAGAAAAAATATTTCAAGTCGGCATTTTTTTCAAGTAACTGCAAATTAACAAAATGGCGACTTTCATCGTCTGCCGATCGATATGAAGAATTGAGGAACGTTATTTCAAGAAGTATTGTTTACTGCACTTCAAAGTTGAAGTTATTACTCAGGAAAAGACTTTCCTACACAACATACGAGTTCTTGTATTACATTTGATGCCTGAAGATGGCGTATTTTATGAAGATAATGTGCCAAAGCGAATGTCCAGTTCAAGTCAGCTGTTCGTGACTTCTAGGCCTAACCTGGTCTACTCTGAAAGATGTTCATCGTTCCTTGCTGAGAGTGACGTTAAATCCAGGAGGAAATTTTTTCTGGCATAACAGATAAGTATATTTACGGTTGCATACAGCCTGTGTTGCTGATGAGACTGTGTGCCAGAGTTTTTTTGTGCCATATTTGTATTATCATGTTTTAATGTGCTGTGCCTAGTGAGAGGTTGGTGGGACCTGTGAATTGTTTTCAATACCACAATAATGAATGGTCGAGATAAATTCATAGGCGTTCTTTAGGGTTTGGTTTATGATCTTCTCAAATACTGGGGCCGGCATGACAAAGCTGTGATTTATCTGCTGCCATTGAGATCCATAAAATTCCATTGAAATAACCCCTTAGGTGTTGTAAAAGCAGTGAGGGGCTTAGCAGTGTCAGATAAAGGAACCTGCCAGTATCCTTTAGTGAGATCAAACTTAGTGAAAAAAACAGCTGTAGCAAATCTTGGCAAAAGTCTTGAAAGAATTCAAGACTAATCGACAAATAAGAGAAGACTCTAGGCAGAAATATGTCTCTGACTATATAAGGAAAAGACGATGGTCATATATCGGTCATGTCCTACGAATGCAAAACAACAGAATACCACTACAGGCGCTCACTTGGGTTCCTGAGGGTAAGAGGAAAAAAGGAAGACCAAAAGAAACACTCAGAAGAACAATAATAAGAGAAGGAAGAACGTTGGGCCTAAATAATGTGCAAGAGCTAAGAGGAGTGGCGTCACAACAAACAACCTTGAGAGCACTGGTTTCTGCCTTATGCGCCGTGTTTGGTGCTTAAAGAATTTATTATTATTATTATTGAGATCACCATTACCTCTGTTTGTTAGTTGTGCAGTGTTGTTAATTGGCAAGTTTGTTTTTGTGGTTTAGTTGATTGTAATTTTTTATTTAGTTATTATCCATTATTTTTTGTGAAATTGTTGATCTTATCTTGCTATCCATAAGTTATTAGATGTCATACGTGTTGTAAACTCGTGATTGTGTTGTCATGTGTGTGATAGAGCTGCATTTTGTTCATTTGTTCTAATTCAGATATTTCTGCCTTATTTTTTCCTTAGTATTTTCTTCATTTAGCTCTTGTCACTGTATTCAGTCATCTTGTTTGTATATTTGTTCTTTAGTGCTCCATATTTAACATCTACTATAATATTTATTATTGCATACAGTTTGGTAATTTTGAAGTGGTGAAATAAGTATTGAATATATTGCTGACATATTCATTATATAAAATTTACATTATTGTATAGCTATTGGAAAGCACAATAATTGTAAAATATGGCTACCTTGGAGTCTTTTATTAAGGCTGGGAAGGATTTTGGATTGGAAGGTGAGGCTTTGAGGGAATATGCATCTACTGAGTATGAAAAAGAATTAAAAAGGCAAGAAGCCAATGAACTCATGGATCAAAGAAAATTAGAGAGAGATGAGAAGATAGCAGCTGAAGAATTAGCTGATAAAAGAAGACAGGAGGAATTAGCTGATAAAAGGAGACAAAATGAAATAGCTCTTGAGGAAAAGAGAAGAGCAGAAGAAATGGCTCTTGAAAAAGAAAAATTGGCCTATGCTCAGGCTGAAATAAGAGCTCAGCAAGAACTGAGAATGGCAGAATTGGAAATTGAAAAATTAAGACTACAACAACTACAGGTTAATCCTATTAATGGTGAAGCTAGAAATAAAGATCATTCTTCTAATTTTAAGATCAATCTGCCAAAATTTAACTCAAATATATACGATATTTCATGCTTCCTCAATAGATACGAGACCTATTGTCAGGATTTAATTTTGATAGAGCTACCTGGTCTAGTAGGCTCAGAAACTTATTAGTAGGTGAGGCACTTACTGCAGTCTGTACTATGGATGATCAGACTGGAAAAGACTATGAAGCTGTAAAAGTCTTGCTACTTAAGAAGTATCAATTGGATGAAAATGGCTACAGATTTAAGTCATTATTACCAGATTCAGCGAAAGATTTTACTGAATTTATTTCATCTGATAAGCTGTACTTTTCTAGATGGGTTGACTTGTCCAAGATTAAAAACACTTTTGAAGGACTATCTGATTTGATTCTGAGAGACAAGGTTTTGTTTTCTATTAGTGGCGAAATCTTGTCATTCCTGCAGGAGAGGAAACCAGAGGATTTTTCTAACCTTGAAACTCTTGGTCGTCAATATCAAGTTGCTCATCCGGATAGGAACCTTAGTAAGAATAACATTAAGGATTCCCTGCCAGTGGCATCTGCTAGGACTGTAAATTATAATACACCTAAGCAGAGATCTAACAGCATTGACTAAAACTATAGAGTTAATCAAAACCATAACTATGGCAACAACAGAGGCAGGTATAATTTTAACAAAAAATTCCAACAGCCTCAAAGAAATTATAACTCTTATGATGATGGATATTATAATCCACAGTCATCATTCAGACCTAATGATTTTCAAAATAGAGGAGGATATAATGCCAGATCAGGCAGAGGACAAAGGTCATTTCATAGAAATAATGACAACTCTTATAATAATAGAGGTCCTCAACAGAACAATAATTTCCGACAGTCAGGAACCCTGAACGTTCAAATGCTGTCGTACATGTTGGTGACAACAATCCAGTTCAGAATAATAATGGTTTAGCTCATGCAAATTCATGTAGTGTAGACTTATCTAACAGTACTA
The DNA here is from genome assembly GCA_024509875.1 of Oreohelix idahoensis. Taxonomy (NCBI): domain Eukaryota; kingdom Metazoa; phylum Mollusca; class Gastropoda; order Stylommatophora; family Oreohelicidae; genus Oreohelix; species Oreohelix idahoensis. Next base: position 207,153 of record JAMPIV010012899.1, read on the forward strand.
ATTGTTCTGAATGTAATTCTTTATTTCAGCCAGAGGGAGTTCCTAGGCTTCAGTGTGGACATCCTTTGCCAGTGATGTCCTCTTATAATGGGACAGGTTCCGTGGTATTTGATAAAGGTTTTGTGAACAGCCAGCTTGTTTCTGTACTCAGGGACACTGGATCAGCCACTGTGGGGGTTCGCAGTTCATTGGTGGACCCTGATAAAAGCTTTACTGTCGCTCTGACGGGTGTTGCTAATCGACATCAGAAGAATTCTCACGTCTAACAGGTATCTTGAAGATTTTCCCCGTGCGAATGCCCGCTTCTGAGACCAAAAAGCTAGCTCCCCTGTCCGGAGACTTCAAAGGCCGTTACGTCTGTTTCACGTGTTTTCTGTCTGAGATCGTATGCCTGACAGATACTGGCGTGGGAAAACGAGGTAAACGAAAGCTGATTCGCTACCTGTTTTGACTGGCAGGTCACGCATGTTTGTAAACAACTTCGTTTCCTTATGATCAAATAAAGAACAGGCGTGGGTGAAAAATACGCTTGTGTGAGTAAGATAGGCAGAAAAATGAATGATTTTGCTAGCAAATCATAGAAAGCTAACGGGATTACAAAGGCTGTCAGATTACTGTAGGCTATATTTCCATTATACGTCACAGCTGAGCACGTTAACTCAATGATCTGCCGACAACTTTTGTGAAGGATTAAGCAATTAGTAATGTCTGCTCGTTTAAGCCCCCACCCTGATTTACTCAGTGGAATTCTTCTTATTATTGTATAGCTCTGTTTAGAGTGTATTTAGTAAATTGACTGAGATAAACATGCAGTACATCTAAAATGATTAAATCGAAGTTAAATTTGTATAATTACAAATAATAAAATTTAATAATCACTTCGGTTTTAACAGTTTAAAAAATTAAATAGTTTTAAAGAAAATGTTCATCCTTGGAGGATGGTAGAATGTTTGGTTAAGAAGTCACGTGGCAGCTTAAAGAACAACTTAGCTGTCAGTGACGGTTCTGTTCCCTCTAATGGTTTCGTTCCTGGTAGACTGATCCCGCTCGTGGCTGGTCAAAGTTGTAGAATGTAGCACGTTCCCAGAAGTGTCACGGAGTGTCTACGAAGCTGATCCCTCGTCTTAAAGCTCAGACTACTTTTCCCTTCTTGTTCCAGAGATAGTATCCTCAAATGGTACCACCACCAACAACAATGGTAAAAGAATTGAAAAGAAACGCTCTCCTGAGTATTGCATTTCCCGACAGCCCAGACAAAGAGCCAGGAAAGAACAGAGTCAGGATTCTGAACTTTTACAACAGGACAACTCGTATTGTAGCATCTTCTGAAACATCAGTAGAAAAACTCAACAATATTAATACGAAAACCGGAATTCTACAGAACAACTCACAAGTCACAGAGGGATTCTAAATAGAAATAATATCCCAGGCGCGTGTTCTGTGCATCTTTATCAAGTTGCCAAGACAATTCAACTAAGCAAGTAGTCTGGATTTCACAACTAGTTCGGGTAAGTTGTAATATATATTTTATACTTTGAATTTGACATGTTTGAACTGCTGGTGATATATTCATGAACCACCACAACAAAAAGTTGGTGCCTGCTTTATACGGCTTTCTCATAGAGAACCAAAAGCAGAGGTAGTCCCAAGTTCCAAGTGGAGCAAGGAGTGGATGATGATAACATCATGTGCATATATTTATTATCATTTGCAATAAGTTATAAGTATACCTAGACATATTCACCCAGGAACAAGTCATTGCATTCTCCGCTGTCTATACATACTTTTCGCTCAAACTAACTGAAAGTAATTGTGGTGGGTAGATATTAATTATGTATATATTTGTGTAGCAGATGTGAAGTCCGCTATGCAAGCCCCTGAGGAAGTTTAATTTCTAAAAATATATGTCAGGGAGCCTGTCTTGCTTCCACCAATGACTACCATCCGCTATGTATATTATCCCAAATTATATGTCCTAATGTATGGGTGTTGTGTAGCTAGATGTCTAGAGTATATGCAATGTATGTGAAGAAAATAACAACAACCACACGTTAAAGTTAATAAACAAGTAAGTAAGCAACTAACTATTGAATTTTGGTCTGATCAATTTTTTTCAAATGTATTAATTATAATTGAGTTTATTCATAAAAGATTAAACGTCAAGATATATTTACACAAATACCAGTTTAACTACTAGAGTCTATTATTTCCTGAACTAGGAGGTGTTCTTAGTGTATTACTCTCTTCCAAAATTAAGCACATATTTGGGGGATCAATAATGTCATCATATTTTATAAATCTTGTTGATATATTCGGTGGTGGAGGATCAGTCAGTGAATTAACAAGGCCCCAAAACACAAGGGCTTAGCTTTAGATATGTGTAGAAAATTCTGCGATGTCCTGGTTATAAGTCTGCATGTACACAGCACTGCACAGCTTTTAGGATTCGAGATAAGGTAAGGCACTCAATTCATATGGCCTCAAACTGGTACTTTTGTTGAACAAAAACGTGACTGGCTCACTTCAGTTTCTCACCCAGAAACCCTGGAAGTAGAGGATTAACTTCCCTCAAAATAATATTCTGACCTATCTCCGTTCTTAACAGGTTTACATGTATCAACAGATCAAAAATCAGAAAATAATACATAAATAATTATTGTCCCCATCTGGTAGAGTGCTCTATTCATCATTAAGTATCTCAAACATATGTTTTTACACCTTCCTAGTCATAATACAATATTATAATTTCGTAAATACATTCAGGTAATAACCTGTATTACATAAAGATGGCCAGTGATTTTCTAGCTATAACTCAAACATTATTCATTAAAGTCTTTTCCCTTATTAATTTCTTTTTATCCCAACTTTTAAGTAAAACTGTAAGGATTTTATTAAGTTCTTTCCCCACAATGTCAGAAAGCCTGTCTGGCTTTTCTACAAAGGACAATATTTTTCTCAGCAACTCGGTGAAACAACACAAAGTTTGATGTTGGCTTCCCTCTTTATATATTTTTCTTTTATCTCCCAAAGTACAAGTAAAGCTGTAGGGCTTTTACATGAAGCTATAAGATTATCTAACCCCATTTAATGATTTTACATAACATGTTAAAGTGGCACTTGTACGACTGGGACTCTACCCTTCAAATATTCATTCTTAGTCAATATGGCAAACACATTTTCAAATACAATAATAATTATATAAATGTTGGTCTTACCGAAATATCGAATTTTTTCACTATGTAAGTTAGTTACAGGCCATAAATGGTCACACAGAATCTCCTGCTGACTATCAGAACAGCGAAGGCATATGAGCACAACTTGTCTGTATACGTCAATAACTACACAAGTGAACTTATAATTTGAAAGTGGCGAGGAACGCTTGTCTCTCTCTGTGTATTTATTCCTATTTCTTAGTTATTCTAAGCAACCAATCAGGGGACTTCCGTTCCTACGCGTCTTTTTTCAAAAAGTTAACCTACTATTTTCAAATCAGGAGACACCCCTTAATATGGCCAGCATCAGTAAAGAAGCCCCATGCACGTCTATATATGTCTTCATTCTACCATATCGCTAGTATTATCTAAGTCATTTTAATACAGAACGATAATATTTACTTAGTCTACCGTCTGTCATCTAATGCATAAGGTTTCACACTTCTGGCTATTATTTTTACCATTTTCGTTTTCCTCTATATTTATTCAAATAACATATCTTTCTTTCTACATTAAGATAATATATTTAGACTAAAGAATATGATATGTCTAACAACAATTTTTATCATTTTAATCGTTTTTTAGTCTTTATTTTTCCTATCGTTCGATTTGGACAGTTAGTTTCAATTTTAAAATTCAAACGGGCTCTATGCATTTCCCCCTTTCCAATTTCCCTCTCTCTTGCCTTTTCCAAGAAATAAACAATTTCTAACGATACTAACATTCAAATGTGCGTTTTGGTTAAAGGCTTGCAAGTCTGTGACGTCACATTGGCATTAATTCTAACGATCGTTTTATGGTTAACCCTTGAGAGATCTAGTTATAAAAGCTAGTATTTTGGTGGCGCGGTAATTCCTATGTTATTTTATACCTACAAACAACTATATGCTATATTTTGATCGGTGAAATTTCGGATATCATCACAGTAATGGTGAATGTTTATCGTATCCACTGAGCCATAATGTATACTCAGAGGGGATATAATTGCTAGGAAAAAGAGTCGTTGGAAGAGACAAATGGAAGGTGCCTGATTAGTATCAGAGAACATAAACTTAGCAGATGTCTTTGTTTCCTCTAAAGATTGTGGTACGAGTCTACTAGACCATTTGTGGTACCAGTCTACGATACCAGTTTGGAAGACGAACCTGTGATTCAGAGCTTGTAATCGACACGAGACGCCTACCTTAAACGGCCTGTGAAGATACTCGCATTGACCAGGAGCGGTTTCACCTTGCACTCACGTTTTGGGACGTGCCCTCGCCACAGAAATCGTAAATTGACGGAGCAGTCGGCAGCAACAACAACCCTTCATCAATCTGGCAGTTAAGTCAAAACCTATCAGGCCAAAACCAAAATAAACACTTTTAGTTGTTTCAAACTTAGTTCAATTCCAGCAAAGTTTCAGTGAAGAAACAAATACTAACTCACCAGCCCTTCATTTATTTAATGGATGGGGTTGAAAAAAAAATCGAAAAAAGGTGATTCGTCTTACGAGGACAAAAGACAAAAGAAAATAGTCTACGTTACGGCCACAAGGCCTTCGTCAGGAAAGGAAAGAAAGTGAACGTTAGATAGAACACATAAGAACTTAAATAAATATAAAAATTAAACCTAGGTACTTCCCTGAAGGCATTTATTTACAATTGTTAAAGAATAATTGATCATTAAATGTGTTATATGTTGTACAAATTCATAGTTGATTTAATTATTACTGAGAGAGGAGCCAGGATGGCCACCGACCGAGCAAAGTGGAATCAATTTGTTGTTGCCCTACAAAACGCCACTAGGCGTGATGGCCACTGACTGCTTTGACGGTCGGCAGCTAAGGATCAAAGAAGAAGAAGAGAGAGGAGCCAATAAGTAACATTGTACTGTTAATTAAGTTGGGGGCTTGAATGAGCTAATAAATAAATCATAAAATATATCCCATCACAAAAGGCGGCGGGTAGATACTAAGTTAACTTTGCTAAGACACATTCAGAATTGTTTTTGACTTCTGAATATCTTGTGAACACACCCTCAAGGTAGAAGCTTCATCATCCTTCTATTTGCATCTCTGCCAAGAGTAATCTTGAGCGAAGGTAGATACATTTAAACACCCTCATTAGATGCTCTCGGTTTTTGCCACTGCTGGACCAGTACTGCAAAGCATGGTAGGCAACCTGTGACACTCATTTTTTGTTTGTTTATTTATTCCTCAAAAATCCTTGGGCAACAAAGCGGAGCGGGCGCAAATTGCTAATTACAAAGTAGCAAGGTTCCTAACAACATAAACAAGTTGCTTAAAAGAGTTGTCTCAACAACAACATGTACGGACTGAACCAGGAAGTACTTGACATAAATAATCTTGTCTGTTTACAAGAAACTTGAGATATCTGGGATCAGGGCACAAATATGCCACTGATACTGAACGACACTCGTCTAAATAGAATACCCTTCAACTAAGGGATGCCACTTCAGAATAAGACACAATGATGATAAGTTATCTGCTACTCTAAGCTATTAACACGGAACTCGTATTTGTGGTTAAGTTTGGTTTTTAAGGACCATCTTCATTACACACGTGACAACACTATTAGTGCTCCGATCTCCTCCCTTAGACCACAAGGAGGATCTCAGCACAGTGCACGAATTCCATAGCAACAAGTGTATACAGGAATCATATATTCTATAAATATGTTTTGTGGTGTACAGGTTTCCTAATTTGTTAAATTTTGCCAGGGCAGCGGCCGTATGACCTACTCTTTACGATTTCTAACTGCCGAGTGATTTTTAACGTGCCCAACTTGCACATCTTCTTCATTGATCCTTAGCCACAGACTGTCAAAGCAGTCAGTGACCATCACGCTCGTGGCGTCTTGTAGAGCAGCAACAAACTGCTTCCACTTTGTTCTGTCGGCGACCATCCTTCGTGCAGTGCCTCAACTCTGGTTCATTTCTCGCATCTCAACCTCCACATTTCTCCGTCAAGTTGTTTTTGGTCCGCCTCTTTTTCGCTTTCCTGCGGGGGTCCATAGCATAGCTGTTCTTGTAATGGCATCGGGGTCCCTTCTGAGGACGTGGCCAACCCAACTCCAGTGTCTGCCAGCTATGATGGTGTGCATATCCTCTTAGTTACTCTGAATAAGTAGTTCTTGGTTGCTGATGGTATTCGGCTCTTCCAAGGTACTCGTAGAAAACGTTGTCCATCTAATTCCTCTTGGACTGTCCTCTGTTGTCTCGCGCATCACCCAGTCTATGACTGTCAAAAATACGGTTGTTGATAAAGGGCTTCCCTGTCGTACTCATGTCTTCACTTCGAAAGTTAGATAACTTGCACATGGGACCTCCTATTGTTTCGCTCTTATCCGAGAACGCTAGGCATCCGATCTGACTACCCAGAAGACCTCAGTGGGGCAGTATGACGTAAGTAGGAACCACTGGTTCTGAACAAATATTTTCCAACAATTATATTCCTCGTGTTGGTACGTTTAGAATTAAAGGCGGACGGCATACCATATGAACACTAACAACAAATGTGCCATCGCAAATCTTGTATTCATAATGAGCTAGTGAATCATTCACCTACACATCCTGTTGTAGACAACAAATGTGCCATTGCAAATCTTGTATTCATAATGAGCTAGTGAATCATTCACCTACACATCCTGTTGTAGACAACGAATGTGCCATTGCAAATCTTGTATTCATAATGAGCTAGTGAATCATTCACCTACACATCCTGTTGTAGACAACAAATGTGCCATTGCAAATCTTGTATTCATAAAGAGCTAGTGAATCATTCACCTACACATCCTGTTGTAGACAACAAATGTGCCATTGCAAATCTTGGATTCATAATGAGCTAGTGAATCATTCACCTACTCATCCTGTTGTAGACAACAAATGTGCCATCGCAAATCTTGTATTCATAATGAGCTAGTGAATCATTCACCTACAAATCCTGTTGTAGACAACAAATGTACCATTGCAAATCTTGTATTCATAATGAGCTAGGGAATCATTCACCTACACATCCTGTTGTAGACAACAAATGTGCCATTGCAAATCTTGTATTCATAAAGAGCTAGTGAATCATTCACCTACACATCCTGTTGTAGACAACAAATGTGCCATTGCAAATCTTGTATTCATAATGAGCTAGTGAATCATTCACCTACACATCCTGTTGTAGACAACAAATGTGCTATCGCAAATCTTGTATTCATAATGAGCTAGTGAATCATTCACCTACACATTCTTTTGTAGACAACAAATGTGCCATCGCAAATCTTGTATTCATAATGAGCTAGTGAATCATTCACCTACACATCCTGTTGTAGACAACAAATGTGCCATCGCAAATCTTGTATTCATAATGAGCTAGTGAATCATTCACCTACACATCCTGTTGTAGACAACAAATGTGCCATTGCAAATCTTGTATTCATAAAGAGCTAGTGAATCATTCACCTACACATCCTGTTGTAGACAACAAATGTGCCATCGCAAATCTTGTATTCATAATGAGCTAGTGAATCATTCACCTACAAATCCTGTTGTAGACAACAAATGTGCCATTGCAAATCTTGTATTCATAATGAGCTAGTGAATCATTCACCTACACATCCTGTTGTAGACAACAAATGTGCCATTGCAAATCTTGTATTCATAAAGAGCTAGTGAATCATTCACCTACACATCCTGTTGTAGACAACAAATGTGCCATCGCAAATCTTGTATTCATAATGAGCTAGTGAATCATTCACCTACAAATCCTGTTGTAGACAACAAATGTGCCATTGCAAATCTTGTATTCATAATGAGCTAGTGAATCATTCACCTACACATCCTGTTGTAGACAACAAATGTGCCATTGCAAATCTTGTATTTATAATGAGCTAGTGAATCATTCACCTACACATCCTGTTGTAGCCAACAAATGTGCCCTTGCAAATCTTGTATTTATAATGAGCTAGTGAATCATTCACCTACACATCCTGTTGTAGACAACAAATGTGCCATCGCAAATCTTGTATTCATAATGAGCTAGTGAATCATTCACCTACAAATCCTGTTGTAGACAACAAATGTGCCATCGCAAATCTTGTATTCATAATGAGCTAGTGAATCATCATCATCATCAGTTGCCATCTCCACAACGGAGGTTGGCTGTAATGGATCTCCAACGTCTTCTGTCTCTTGTCTTGGTGGTACACTCTGATAGACTCTTTCCCGTCCATCTCTTGATGTTATCTTCCCACTTATAGCGCTGTCTTCCCCTTGCACGTTTACCTTCAACTCTCCCTTCTGTTATGGTCTTCTGCAAGGTGTTATGCCTTTTTATGTGGCCAAAGTATTTTAGCTGCCGAACTTTGACCTCTCTCATTAGTTCTCTTTTCATACCTAGATTTTCTAGGACCTCCTTATTTGTTTTCATCTCTTTCCATGAGATACGCCCCATTCTTCTATATATCCACATTTCAAGAGCCTCAATTCTTTTTTCCAAATGCTTATTCATCGTCCATGTTTCTGCACCATACAGAAATGCAGAATATATATAACACTTTATGATTCTCAGTTTTAATTTATGAGATAACTGTTTGGATGTCAGTATATGTTTCATGTTGTTGAATGTAGCTTTGGCCATTCCTATTCTCTTCTTGATTTCTGTTTCACATCTGCCATCTTCTGTTATTATATGACCAAGATATACGTAGCTCTTGACTTGTTCCAGGATTTTCCCATTTACGCTTATCTTTAATGTGGGTTTATCGTCTGTTTTGCTAATTATCATAGTTTTAGTTTTCTCAATATTAATGTCGAGTCCATATTCATGACTTATACTGTTCACTTGCTTCACTAGTTCTTGTAACTCCTGTTCGCTTTCAGCTAACAACACGGTATCATCTGCATATCTAAGGTTGTTTATTGATCTTCCACTGATGTTCAGTCCTGGTATTTCCTGTATCTGTTTGAAAATTTTTTCGGTGTATAAATTAAATAGGCAGGGGGACAGCACACAACCTTGTCTGACACCTCTTTTTATGTCTATGTATGGTGAATAATTCCTTCCCGATCTTACTGTGGCAGTTTGCTCCCAATAAAGGTTACTGAGTATTCTTATATCTTTTCCATCAATACCTATGTCTTTGAGGCATTCAATTATTTTCTCATGATGGATTCTGTCAAAAGCCTTCTTATAGTCAATGAAGCACATATACATACTTTTTTGGACCTCTGTATATTTTTCTGCTAATCTTCTTAGGCAAAATATTGCCTCTCTTGTTCCACTGTTCCGTCTAAAACCAAACTGTTCTTCTTGGATTTCGCTGTCTACTTTACTTTTTATTCTTTCCTGTATGATTTTGAGCAGTATCTTAATTGCATGACTCATCAGGCTGATTGTTCTGAAGTCTGAACATTCTGTTGCATTTGGTTTTTTGGGCAATGTTATAAAAACTGATGTCTTCATGTCGTGTGGTAAATATCCTGTATTGTATATATCATTGCATATTTCTGTGATTGTATCTATACCAAAGCTCTCCAGAGCTTCTATCATTTCAATGTTTATGTTATCCATGCCTGCTAATCTTCCTTTTTGTATCATATGAATGGCATTCTCTACTTCTGATCTGAGAATGTGTGGGCCTTCATTAGAATCTGGTGATGGTTTTTTACCTCTGTTGTCCTCGAATAGTTCTTTTACGTATTCTGCCCATCTGTTTGATATGTCTTTCTCATCAAGTAATATTACACCATTTTTGTTCTTGATACAGCTTCCTCCTTGTGCAAACCACGACCGATTTGATAATTTCTTTATTTCTTCATGCATATCTCTTGTCATGTGCTTCGCTTCCAAGTCTTCTATTTCCTTACATTTTGTTTCTATCCACCGTTCTTTTGCTTCTCTACACATAGTACGTATGTCATTGTCTATTGTTTTATATTCTGGAGTATTTTTTTGCTTTCTTTCTTTCTGCCATTTTATTCAAGATGTCATCTGTCATCCAAATTTGATTTTTCTTAGACTCCTTTTTAGGTAAATTTGCATTTGCTGATTGTATGCTTGTTTTTAAGCATTCCCATTTTGCGGTTGCTTTTTCTTCTGGGTTTTCTCTTCTATACTGCTCCATGCTTTCTGTCAATAACTGTTGGTATTTATTTTTGACTTCGATTAAATATTTCTGTTTTATACCTGGTTGTTTCAGCGCTGATATTTCTATCTGGGGTTCCTCCTGTCTTCTGTTTCCTGCTCTTTTCAGCTTTATATTTACTTTGATGACAACTGGATTGTGATCTGAATTTATGTCGGCGCCAGGATGTGTCTTTGCACTTGTGACACTGTTCTTAAATCTATGTTTTATCATGATATAGTCGATTTGATTACGTGTTACATCTCCTGGGCTTTTCCATGTGTATAATTTCCTTGGGTGATGTTCAAAAAAGGTGTTACATATGACCAGCTGGTTTTCTTCACAGAACTGGATAAGTCTGTCTCCTCTATCATTTCTTGTCCCTAATCCATACTGTCCTACTATTTTCTTGTATTTTCCTTTTCCTACTTTTGCATTCATATCACCCATTACTATCAACACATCTGTAGATTTGACTGGTTTAAGTGTGTGTTGTAGCTCTTCATAGTATTCTTCTATTTCTTCCTCGCTGTAATCTTTAGTTGGTGCATAAGTTTGTAAGATTGATATGTCGAATGGCTTTGCTCTCATCTTTAGTAACATCATTCTGTCATTGTGTGTCCAGTATCCACATACGTATTTTTCTAACTCCTTCTTTATCAACATTCCTACCCCTCTTTCGTGTTTTTCTCCTCCTGAGTGTATAAGCGTGTACTGGTCTCTTGTTATGTAGCCTGTATCCAAAAGTCTTGCCTCTGCAACTCCCAGTATATTGAGTTTCATGTCGGTTGCCTCTAATATAAGATTGTCCAGCTTTCCTTCTCCGTTTAAAGTTCTAACATTCCATGTTCCTATTTTTAGGCTTCTCCTACTAGTTTTTAGGTGGTCTTTCTCAGAATGCTAGTGAATCATTCACCTACAAATCCTGTTGTAGACAACAAATGTGCCATTGCAAATCTTGTATTCATAATGAGCTAGTGAATCATTCACCTACACATCCTGTTGTAGACAACAAATGTGCCATTGCAAATCTTGTATTCATAATGAGCTAGTGAATCATTCACCTACACATCCTGTTGTAGACAACAAATGTGCCATTGCAAATCTTGTATTTATAATGAGCTAGTGAATCATTCACCTACACATCCTGTTGTAGCCAACAAATGTGCCATTGCAAATCTTGTATTTATAATGAGCTAGTGAATCATTCACCTACACATCCTGTTGTAGACAACAAATGTGCCATCGCAAATCTTGTATTCATAATGAGCTAGTGAATCATTCACCTACACATCCTGTTGTAGACAACAAGTAACTAAGACAGTTCTCGGAAAATGGTTTGAATTATAACAGCAAGTTTAGACACGTGATTCCCCTATCTGTAGTAACTGATGTGGGACTACTTTGACCTGTATTTTTGGGGGACTAGCTTGCTACACCTGATCACGTGGTTTTATGTTGACAGACTGTGTGTGTGTGCATCGATGCGTGCGTGTGTGCACGTGTGTGTGTGCGTGGTGTACGCGCGTGCATGTGTGTATGTGTGTGTGTGAAATAAGAAACTTCAAAAAAAAATTTTAAAAATAGTTGTTTACGATATAGTATCTGGAGAATGCGCCATGTTGTTAGTGAATCAGGGCAGACGCCAAAATAGGGCAAATCTATGCCATTTTTTATGATTTCTTGAAATGTTCTTCTGACAAAAGTGCTTAGTTGATTTTTGCAATAAATTATTTACTTTATAGATGGCATATTTAAATGATGATGTTCTTCTTGTCATTGTATACGAAGTAAACGGTGGCGGGAATCGTGACATTCGGGAGCTGCACAATTAAAACTCACGGCGCAGTCTCTCTGTCTGGCACGTTCCTATCTGTACGTGTTGGAACAATCTCGATAAAATCACAAGCTACAATAAATATGAAAGTATCGAGTGGGAAGAAGAGGAGGAGAGATTTCGTATGGATAATAGACTAAAATCTAGACCAAAGAACCGTGGACCAAGGTCGGCACTGTTATCGGACACAATAGGCCAGTAACCTTAACACTGTTAACAGACAACATGCTCGGTACGGGGGTTAATCATCATAATCGTAATACATAATCTCCCCGCGGAGTGTTGGCATTCACATTTGTGGCCAATCTCTTTGTCCTGTACATTAGCCCACGTCTTCTTTATCACGTTATGTTCGTTTTCAGTTTCATTGATTTTGTGTGTGTGGGTATGTGTTTCTCTTTTGATGGGTTGGAGGGGGGAGGACGGGTCTCCCTCTATTTCTTTTATCATGACGATTCCAGAACGGACTGTCTTGTATTGCTGTCACGGGTTGCCTCCCCTTAGCTCTGCAGTTCTGGTCCAACAGTGGCCAAAACTCAAGAGTATCTGAAGTGGGTCTTCAAAGGTGTCTACCTTTGCACAAGATTATTCTTGGCGAAGTTGTAGATAAAAGGATAAGGATGCTTCTGTCGCGAGAGGTTAAGATGTTATTAAAATAAAGAGATATCCTGGACATAAAGGTGTATCAGATGATACCAGGATAGTGCCAGATAAGAGTCTGGTCTTATCAGTAATACCCCCTTCTCTGAAGAAAGTAAGGGTGTATAGACACGAAGGTAGGGTCAAGCTATGTAAGTTCCCAGAGAAGATGGTGATGTAGTACTCTGAGTCCCTAACTGCTACCTCTCCTGATCCGCCTCTGTGATGATGGTAGTTAATATTGTTTCTGACTCTGCTAGGGGAAGTTATTTAATTAAAATTTACCAACAGTGAATAAAAAACTTAACTTAAAGAATTTAAGTAAGTCTGCTGGTAAATATTTACAATTTATTAAAACAGTTTCTCTTTTCTGTTTGGAAAAACATTAAAATCAAATATTTTACAACATTAAATAAATAAGAACAGTTTAACAAAAATGTCTTTCTCTTGTGTAAGATGTCTATCTCTTGGTAGACAGTCTAACTTGGTTGATCTTTCATTTAAGAATTATTAGTGTTATCTTTACAATATAATATTGCTATATACTGTTATTTGCATCATGAACTGGATGTGGTTATTTGTTTGGTGAACCGGCATATGCTACACAGTTGCCCTGAGGGCAGCTTAGCTGAGTCACTGCAGATGGCTCCCTCAAAATGCTGGATGGAATCTTCAGATGAGAATGTTCCAACAGTACACACGAAATGGCTGGCACTTTATCATAGACTGGCACTGCATTCGTTGCACTCTCAGTAAGAGAAACCTCTTCTTATTTGTAGGCTTTAGGGGACAGGATTAAATCATTAAACCTGAAACAAAGTCAAACGCAATCCCTGTATTTGTCTATCCATATCCCTCTATGACATACTTGGGGACGATAGACAGTTTTATATTAGCGTGCTAGCAGATGCATAAGGTATAGTATAGTAGCAACAATCATTTTAATTCAATGTGACCATAATTTTCTTCTACCTTCTTAATTATCATTCGTTTCCCATGATTCGCCTCCATACAATAATTTGGTTGCGAATAAAACTATTAAGTAATAGTTCAAATTATACAGTACTACAATCCCTTTCATCTTACCTTATGTTCCTGGTATGTGTCTCATTCCATTCAAGAAATACTTCTTCACATACTTTATCAAACTTATAGTCGTACTTTGGCCATCATTCTCAATATTTTAAAGATTTCCGAAGGCGGACTTGCCTCTAAAATTACACATGAGCTGTAAGTTTCATCAGTACACACTGTCCATTCGTAACATATCTTATACACGTCGTATAGCACAGATGGATTAATCCATATAATTCCACATACAGTAGAACTCCATTTATCCGAACCCCAATTATCCGAACATCCAATTATCCGAACACTTTTTCCAGAAAAAAAAAAATCAGATGCCACAGTCACGTTAGACTAAAATTCTGAATCTTTTGATGCGGCAAACTTCAAATGTGTGCGAACAATTTGTAGAGAATGGGATGGCTAATGGTCGGTCGCTTACGTACAGGAAGTCAGTTAGATCATAAAGTCAGTTAATATCTGGTTTACCAATCCAGTGTACGTGTGCGTTCTAGGTAGAACACTGGCTAAACAGACAGTTCAACTTAAAATAATTGTGTCTGCTACTACAGCAGAATAATTTTGGTGTACAAGTATTTCTCTGTGCGATATGGCATCTTCCAGTAGGCCTAAAGCATATAAAAGGAACCGCAATGTTTTGTCAATTGAAACGAAAACAGAAATTATCAAGAGACTAGGACAAGGTGAAACTGTGTCTTCACTTGCGAGGATTTTCAATGTTGGGAAATCTACCGTCTCTGACATCAAAAGTAACAAGGATAAAATTATGAGTTTTGCATCGAAATTTGATAGCGAAAATGGGTCGAAGAAACGTAAAACCATGAGAAATGCGAAAGATGTGAAATTGGAAGAGGCTTTGTATATATGGTTTGTGCAAAGAAGAAGCAAAGGGGAACCTATCTCTGGTTCTCTGTTGTGTGAAAAGGCACTTCAGTTCAACAATCAACTTGACGGTCCTCCTGACTTTAAGGCTAGCCAGGGATGGTTAAGAAACTTTAAATCTCGTCATGGCATACGAGAATTGGAGATTCAAGGGGAATCTTTATCTAGCGATGCAACTGCCGCTAAAAATTTTAAAGAAACATTCTTGGCTTTTTTGGAAGAAGAAGGTTATTCACTCGATGATGTGTATAATGCCGATGAGACTGGCTTATACTGGAAATCATTGCCTCAAAAATCACTTGCATCTCAGCGCGAAGCAGCTGCCCCTGGGTTTAAAAAGTGCAAAGAGAGAGTAACAATTTTGGTAGCCACGAATGCCAGTGGAAGTCATCGTTTACCGGTGCTAATGATCGGCAAAGCCAAAAAACCACGTTGTTTAAAGAATGTGACATGTCTCCCATTGTGTTACAAAGCACAGAAGAGTGCTTGGATGAATAGTGAAATATTTCTTGATTGGTATACAAATCAGTTCATCCCAAATGTGAAGAGGTTGAGAGAACAAGAAAAGAAAACTGGAAAAGTAATTCTTCTACTGGACAATGCACCATCTCATCCAGAGACGGATACATTGAATGCAGTTGATGCAAATTTTAAAGTAATTTTTCTGCCTCCCAATGTAACAGCACTGATTCAACCAATGGATCAGGGCGTTATAGCAAAGCTTAAAAAGATGTACAAGAAGGAAGTCCTGCGTCGTTTATTGTTGGCTGAAGATGAAGAAAGTGTGGTGGCATTTTCCAAAAAGCTTAATCTCAAAGACTGCTGCTATATGTTAGCTGATGCTTGGACCACCCTGTCACAAGATAATCTCAACAAGGCTTGGAGTAGATTGCTTGGGAAAAAAGGAGGAAATGAAACTACTGCAGTGGACACAAATGATGATTGTATAAATGAAGTTGTGGAACTGTTTCAAGCAATGCCCGGATTTTCGGACTGTGACAAAGATGATGCACACATGTGGCTAGAAGATGATAATGATTCTGGTTTTCAGTTTTTGAATGACGAAGAAATTTTGTCTTTTGTGCAAGAAGAAAACCAAATACATGTAGTGACCGATGATGAAGACTCCTCAGAAGTACATGATGTACTTGTAGATTATGAAGAAAAACCAAAACGTCCTGAAGAGCCCTTTATAGCACTAGAAACAGCGATGGCTTGATACGAGCAAGAAGATGACAGCTGTCCTACACAGTTTCTGCTGTTGAAGAGAATGCGGGACTTAGCAGCCAAAAGGAGACTATCCAGTTTGGTGCAAAAGAGGATTCCTCATTATTTTAAATAGTGGGCTACATCTGTGCAAGTACATATATACGTAAGTTGCGCCTGGTTTTGAATCGTTTGTGATGTTATTTTGAAAACATTTCTCTTTCTTAACAAAAATAATCAATACAAGTAGTACATGCACTGCAGTGTAATAAAAGATTTTGGTGATACAGTGATCCAATACAGTGTGGGTAATATTATTACAGTACAAGTATGTAAATATGTTTTATAGTGTATTTTCCTTGTGATGGTTAATTATTTTTAGAAATATGTGTACATGTACTCGATACATTATGTAATCCAGTTATCCGAACAATTGATTATCCGAACGATGCTCGGTCCCATGGGGTTCGGATAAATGGAGTTCTACTGTATATATATATATATATATATATATATATATATATATATATATATATATATATATATATATATATAGATTCGTTCTTACCCTCAGGCACACACAGACTAGCCCTCAATGGTTGATTAAGGTTTGCTAACAAGTGCAGAAGGCAAACGCTGGCATTAACATATGCACTGCTTTCCCCGCTTTCTGTGCTTTCAAATAATAGTGACTAAACCTAGTTCATTAGGCCAGTCTATTTATAGTTTCACCTCGGACGTACGAAATGGAACTCCCTAGGAATGCAATCAAAATCAGAAAATGTGGGTACCTTTTAGCCTATCGTACAATGTAGGAAAACTGTTTTTTTAATTATCTCCGTTATTCCTGCTGCGATTTTAGTAATTTAAAGCTTACATTATACTCGGAATTAGGCTTTACATATCTAGGTAATAATCATTTTGGTTACTACTTGCATTTTCTGTTATGCATAGTTTAAACTGCTACATTTAGGCCAACCTGAAGCTTCGAATGCATTTAACCTAAGATTTCTCCCGTCCTATAATATTATTAGTAAAAGTATTACTACTTACGGGTAGAGTAACATTCCTAATTTTGTGTTGATAACTTCTGCCAAGTGGTACTCCTTCTATAATGCTGTAGCAAAATTCCGAAGTTAATCAGGTTACACAGATAGGGCCTTGCCATCTTTATTTTCCAAGCAGTTGTAAACACAGGACCAAGAAAGCGTTTTCATTGGTCAGTGTATTTTATCTTTTTACAATGTATGGCGCGCCGTATGGCCAGAGTTATTAGAATTCGTGATGTGAAACAGACGTCATTTCACGACAGCTTCTACCTCCAAGGATTCTTCACAAGATATTCAGAAAAGCGAGAACAATGCTGCATTGGCTGAGAACGTTAACTCTAGTATCTGCCGTCAACTTTTGTGAAGGATTAGGTAATCTTACAATAGCTCGTTCAAGCCCCCAGCAAATTTCCTCTATTACTGCTTAGTAGCTCTGGTTGAGTGTATTTAAGAAAGTGTCTGAGACATACGGATACAACACATTCAAAATGATTAAATCAACTTTAAATTTAGATAGATATAAATAACAAATTTAATAATCACTTAGGTTTTAACAGTTATTAAAAATTGAATATTCTTTAACAAAAATTGATCATCATCGTATGATGTTAATATGGAATTATATAAGGGGAAGTTTCAATAGGCAGTTTTTATTTGACTACTTAGCTGCCAATGAGGTTTCTGCTGCCGCTGGTGTTTTGGTTCTTAGCAGATAGGTGACTGAATTGCTCACGTTCCTGGTCAAGATTAAGAGTTGCAGCACGTTCCAAGTAGAATGAGGGAGTAACTACAAAGCTGGTCCCGCGTCTCTAAGACCCGTCTGATGATGGCGTCTAGCGTCGAATTCAGGCCACTGATACCCTCACTTGTTCCAGACATAGTACCCTCAACTGGTACCACCAACTAGTACGGCAAAAGAAGAGAAACGAATAACCTCTGAGTATTGAGTTTCCCGACACATAGTATCTGCCCCCATCTTCCAATTCCACCATCCCATCTATCTTCAGAATTTTTACCCTCTCTTAGAATTAATCTTAATCCCAGTGGGCAAAAAACTATCTTTACATTTAAAATGAATAGTTTTATATTTAACTTTAGTTGAAAATGTTAACAATATAGCTTTAATATGTTTACATTTACATCGGTTGAAAAGGTTGTAATCTTTCATTGCAGTTAGAGTGAATATGTTTTACATTTACACTGGTTGACCATTTACACTGGTTGAATAGGTTGAAACTTTCATTACATTTAGAGTGAATATGTTTTATATTTACACTGGTTGAAAAGGTTTGTAATATAACAAGTATGTACATCATTTCTTTCATCATTCCCTCCCTGCTCCCTATGGAACTTGAGACTGTCTCTGCTTTTGGTTCTTTATAAAAAAAACTCACAATAAAACATTCACCAGCCCTGGCAGTTGTGGTTCATGAAATCATCTTTCTATATGCTGAGGTTTGCAGCCTCAAATGACTTGGACATCCACTAGCAATTTTCACATATTAATATTCACGTATTAGTTCACATGTTAATAACTAAAACAATATAGAATTCAAAATGTACAACTTACGCCAGTATTTGGGCTCACAGACTGCTGGCTCAGAGAAATAACGGCACTTGTAGAGATCTCTTACACTTGGTCTGGGGTGTTGTTACTTTAACAATAAGTTCTCACTTTGACTTTTGTTTCAATTCCCTCAGATTCCGGTGATCCTCGTTAATAATGTTAGTGTTTTCCTGGGCTCTTAAGTCCTCAAGAATTTCAAATAAGTCTGTTCCGATAAATGAAAGCTGATCTTAGTCTTAAAACAGGCAAGGTTTGGTTGTCTTCTGGGCGCGAGGTAGATATTCACAGTGTTCTACTCTGGCTGAAGTGTCAGGTTATTTGGCGCTCTTCCCCCGCATTTGTTTGTTACGATGTTAAGCAGGGTGTTGTGCCATCATTCTGAGCGTCTGCCAATTGTTTTAAACATGCGTGTCTTGTGGGAGTAATTCAAATTATTTCCTCATGGAAATTTATGCGTGTTACTGCAGAGGTCATGTCTCCCAAATGTGGAATGAAAACATCCGATCCTCTCTCGGTAATGTTTACAAATAACTTCTTACATCTGCCCGGACTATTACAACATTTCCGCTCAGGTGTGTCCGACTAATAAGTTTGTGTCTGTAATCTGTCCACAGACGGGTAATTTATCGCCCGGCGTGAATTAGGTAAACCCAACGCTCGGTCGCTGACCGGCCCATCTGGGTTCATGGCGAATTATCGCTAAGAGGAGTGTAAGATGATATGAAAGTACTAAATATCTGCTAGATAGCAGAGAAAGAAAAGGGGCGACCACGTTAATTTAGTGCACAAAAATATGTAACTAAATACTGCCGGAGAGGAAAAGAGATCGATCAATATTTCTGTGACAATTGCTATCAACTGGTTTATTAAATATTTTCCACGCTAACGTCTTTTTCACACCACTTTTATCATTGCTGTTATTCTGTTCTTTCCACCAGTCCCACTTGGGTGGCCCTGTCTTACAGGTTTAAATCTTCCACTCTGCGTAGCCATTTATGAATGTTTGTAACTTACTTAGTCGTTCCTCTTGCAACTTTGGGGGCCCTCTTCCACCTTGGGGTAAGTCTGCAACATTTAATGAAATACATTCGTTCACTTTTTCTGGTATTCACTCGACATCTCTCCCCCGGTATTATTACTTTGCCATTCCTTTTACGTGCTAACTCTTCCGGTATTCGTTGATTTTGCTTTTATCGTCCAATGTTTTCTTATCACGTCTTGTCACACCTCTCACCCACCCCTATCTCCTGGTTATTTTCTCCTTTGTTATCGGCGACGCTTAGCGAAGAAGCGAATTTGCCACATTGACTTTTCGCTTATCGCCAGCTCCAGGCGGAGTACGGGTATATACTGACCGACATTCCTGTTGTTAACCCAAACTTGTCTGGGAAAACACATGAAACCATGCTGTCGCATGATAAGGTGCTAGTTTGCAAACATGTTGAACCCAAATACACGGTCGATCTCAATGGGATGTAGGAGGATAATAATCTTGGTGAAGATTAAGACACGGTCAGTGATGTAATACTTCAGGCAGATGGAATTTGTTGTGATTATCAACTACCAGAAAGTAACATGTTGGAGGAGATTATAATGTTAGATCTGTGAATTAGTGAGTTTGTAAACATGACAGGCAAAACGGAAGAAGCAATACCTTATATGGTTATGGAATTTCAAAATCACATGAAAGGGCAATCTTTTATATTGTCATTAGTAATTTTCTGTATGAGGGTAGTGGGGAGACCCCTACCAAAATCAGTATTCACTATTGGTTTGGCGTTTGAGTTGCTAACATAGACTGTTCCTAATTGGACTTCTCCTCTTAGAAGCAACCTAGGTGTGTAGGCGAAAATGTTTGCTATATTCTACACCGTTCTAAGACTACTTCATTGACTTACAATTTTGTCAAGAAGTAATCATAGACATTTTATCCTTTTATATTTTCATGTTGACATTATAATTTGCTTGTGGGTGTACAGTGGCATCTGAGGCTGGCAACCTCGGCAGTGCAAATACCTTAACACATGAACCACCACTGCAAGAGCAGATGACTGATTTGTGAGGGTTTCTCCACAAGAAACCAACAGCAGAGCTGGCCCCAGGTGCTATAGAGATTGTCGGTAAATCGGTAAAAGATTCTTTGCGTTGTTGTTTACGTCTGATGCCTAGCGACCTGCAACCAAATTTCGCTCGGCTCTTCAGTGCCGGAAAACACGTTGGATGGAATTAAATCATACAGGCAACACCATTTGTCGCATCTGACAGGTAGATTTAGGCACAAATCTCAGTAAATACTGCTTGGATTTGACAAAAAATTTAACACAGTAAAGCAGCAAATGAGCAAAATCTATATAATACTGTATTATATTGCTACATAACGGTATTGTTGAGATAGTATTATTCTGAGAGATCGAAACCAGACGCAGAAAAGCCAGGTAGAGGTACTAGAGATCATATATTCAACATGAGGATCATCATAGAAAAGTGTAGAGAATTCAACGTTGACCTACATACTTGTTTCATTGATTACACCAAAGCTTTCGATTGTGTACAACATCAGCAGTTATGGGCTATTATGAAAAATATGGGATTTCCAAACCACCTTATACAACTCATCACACTGCTGTACCAAGAACAACAGGCAGCCGTAAGAATAGAGGGGGAAACATCAGAATGGTTTGAAGTACAGAAAGGAGTAAGACAAGGCTGTACCCTTTCCCCTTACCTGTTTAACATTTATGCCGAGAATATCATGAGAAACATAAGAGATGACCAAGAACACACAGAGTTTGACTCATTTAACATCGGCGGGTACCAAATCCCGGAAATCAGATATGCTGACGACACAGTCCTCCTATCGACCAACCCAGAAGGACTTGAACAATTACTTCTGTCCACCAAAAAACACAGCGAGGCCCAGAATCTATACCTAAACACCAAGAAGACCAAAGTATTGACAACAGACAAAGTAAAGACCAAACCAGAAATTGAAATTGATAACGAAGAACTGGAAAGTGTCAATGAATTCGAATACTTAGGATCAATCATCAACAGCTCTGGCGACTGTGCAGTAGAAATTAAAAGAAGACTTGCAATTGCTTCACATAAAATAATACAGATGAAAAACCTATGGCAAGGCACAAGCAAAGAAACAAAGTTACAACTGATCAGAGCATGTATATTCCCAGTAGCAACATACGGCTGCGAGACTTGGACACTCAATAAAACAGTTGCAAAAAAGATTACATCATTTGAAATGAAATGCTACAGAAGGATGTTGAGAATACCCTGGACAGAAAAAAAGACCAACAGAGAAGTACTGCACTCACTAAACGTACAGGAACATTGGCTCCTAAATACCATCGCAATAAGGAAGCTGAAATTTTTCGATCATATAAAAAGACATAATAGTCTGGAAAAAACAGTGATGGAAGGCATGGTCCCTGGAAAAAGGGGAAGGGGTCGACCTAGACGACGGTGGACCCAAGACATCACAGAGAGTCTGAACTTGTCTTTGGCTGATGCAGGTCGACTTGCCCAGAATCATGATGCGTTCAGAGCAGCTGTAATGGAGACAACGTTCTGGAAAGAATACGTCACATGATGGATGGTACCACTTATCGTCAGTATGAAGTTATGAGGAATTATTGCTACATATACTGCACAAACTGCCATTTTTTAAAGCACGAATTGAGAGTCAAAAAGGTTTGTGACGTAGTTGTCACACTGAGGTCCGCGCGCTTTCCATATAGTATAGGCCTATGAAATTCAAAACACACACATCATTCTACGAGCCGACAGTCTGTTTGAGAGCTGAACTGCATCAAAGTCTCGACATACAAGAACGAAGAGAAACTGCTATTTGAGACAGCTATCTTTTTAAGCGTCGTAGTGTGAGCCTGAGGGTATGTAGATTACACTTATAGTTTGCAAACTAATATAATTTGCACTTGATTATTATTATATATAATATGGGTTGATGTGTATTTTGGGCATGACTCTTTGTCGCTATTCTTGCTAATGTCAATGCGAAGATTGGTCACCTTGATATAACCACAATCCTAATCCAGCCTTGGTGAAGCGGGAGTCCTTCTCATGACTGGTAATGACTCGCAATTAAGCTATCATCCCTGTTCAGAACTGGCTTGTAAGGTTGAGCACACAGAGTTCGTCTTTCTGTATTATAGGGCACTCCATTTTTGTCTATATGACTGATGAATAATTATGTACTACATACTTTTCTTGACGTCCTTATGACATTGTATGTAAACAAATACATGACACAGACATATGACTACATGCAAACAATCATAACATCTGAAGACAGAGACAATACAGTAGGTCATGTGGTATTTGTCTGACAAATACCATACACTAAGCTTGTAGTGTTACAGGTTCAATCTGGAAGTGAATCCATCGTTGACTGACTTTAGCATAGAGTCTCAAGAACCAGGTACCAACACATTAATAACGTGGACCACCACTGCTACCTGACCTCCACATTGTGCTAGTTAGACCGGGAGCCAGATGTCAACTGTGTCTCATTTGACTGTGATTTCTAGCTGACCTTAGCATAACTCCTTCGAATACTCATCAGATAAGTGCTATAAAAACAAGATACTACAACAAACCATCGAAGTGTCTAGTGATAAAAATAGACACAAGGAATATTGACACTTTTGTGTGTAAATAGTTTTATTGTGCCAGATATATCTTAAAAGATGTAACTGATTTATAAATATATATAACTGCATTTTTTGGTACACACATGTCATTTTTTAACAATAATTAAGTAGGGACTAAATTAATTGATTTCTTGACATCTGAAGTTGTTGAATTATTTTTAATGTATCTTGTGTTAATATAATTGTAATTTGAAGGGAGACGTAAGAGCCATTTATATTTTCCCTAAATAATGATAATGATGATATAATCCCTTTAGCTGTGAGCAGGTAGCTCTTGATAGCCCATTGCCTCTCTGACAAAGGTACAAGTCTTCCTCAGTTGTTGTGATGATGTGTAGAGTGTATTGTTGATGGTTGGGTGTGATGGAAGTAGCTGGTGTCGCAGGTCAGTTAGTCTTAGGCACTGTAACAGCAGGTGTCGCAGGTCAGTTAGTCTTGGGCACTGTAACAGTAGGTATTCAACTGATTCCTCATGGTGGTGGCAGTGTCTACAGTTTGGTTTACGTAGTGGGTCTTTTCTATTTAAATGTTTATTGACGGGGGCATGGCCTGTTCTCAGCTGGAAGATTAGACTCTGATATCATCTATTCAGTTGTTTAACTGGATCTTGAGGGTTTGGCTTCGCTTGGTGTTTGAAGAAAGGACGCCCTGTCTGGGAGGTAGCCCGCTGGGTTAGCCATTCTTGCCTATAATTCTTTCTCAGGATCTGTTGGCAGGTTTGCAGTGTGGTACTTGATGGGAACTGGGACATTGCTGCTCCACTTTTAGATAGTTTCTCGGCTTTTTCATTTCCTGAGACTCCGACATGCCCATGGATCCACTGGAGTGTAACTTCGACGCCATAGGAAGTGAACAGCTGGTCAATTAATCTGCAAATGTTAATAATATTAGGAGACATTTTACTTTCTGGGGCTTGAAGTGCTGATTTTGAGTCTGAGAATATAACGATGTCCTCAGGTGGAGTGATGCCACTTTCAAAGTCAGAGAATATAACGATGTCCTCAGGTGGAGTGATGCAACTTTCAAAGTCTGAGATTATAACGATGTCCTCAGGTGGAATGATGCCACTTTCAAAGTCTGAGATTATAACGATGTCCTCAGGTGGAGTGACGCCACTTTCAAAGTCTGAGATTATAACAATGTCCTCGGGTGGAGTGATGCCACTTTCAAAGTCTGAGAATATAACGATGTCCTCAGGTGGAGTGATGCCACTTTCAAAGTCTGAGAATATAATGATGTCCTCAGGTGGAGTGACGCCACTTTCAAAGTCTGAGATTATCCGGCACAACGCTTTTTTCTAGAGCTGTTATTTCTGCATCATGGCTGGAGCAAATTTCTCCGCAAGGGCCAAAGATGCAAGGGTGGTCTTCTGGGTGCAGGTTCAATTATTTTATCACTGCGCCATATCCAGCGTTGGTGGTAGCTTCAAATGCAGATCCATCTGTGTAGACATGGATGATATCTTGTGGATATGAGTCTATAGTTTCTAAGGCGATGGTTTTCAGTAGTGGTGCTAGGGTGTTCTTGTCTGCTGAGGAGTCAGAGAGTTCAGTTCTTACTGTAGGAGTAGTTGCCTGCCAACAAGGTGGTTCATTATTGATAGTTACCATTGGCTTTCTAACTGCTGGTAGGTAGTGTTTGATGCTAGCTTCTTTTGCATTGTTAAGAAAAGATGTCTTTTGTATTCTGTGTTTTTGGTGCCACTGCTCTATCATTTTCCTATTCTCCACCTTTGTGTCCATTTTCAGATACCTTTCGTATGTTTCCACAACTGAACGTTCTCTTCTTAGGTTTAAAGGTTCAATATTGGTGTTGGTTTCTCATGCACCTGTCGGCGTTGTCTTCGTGGCACCACGTATAAACCGTAGAGCGTGATTTTGGACTTTGTCTAACTTTTGTAGGAGGCTTTTGCTTGCAATAGTTTGGAAAGGGGGAGTAGTCAATGATTGAGCGGACATATCCAGTATAGAGTTGGCGTATTGAGTGCTGGTCTGCTCCCAACCCACAGGAGGAAAGATGCTTGATGAGCCCAAGTCTTGCGGATCCTTTTTCAATCAGCTTGTCTATGTGAGGTTTCATGGTAAGTCTACGGTCAAGCTCGACTCCAAGATGTCTCGGGAATTCTTCGTATGCTAGTGTCTCTCCGTTCATCCAGACCTCAATGTTTTTCTCATTAACTCTCTTGTTTAGACTAAACAGGCTGTACACAGTTTTTTCTACATTAATTTCAAGTTTCCAGAACTGGCAGTGTGCAGAGATGGTTGTCAGGTTTTTGTTCATATTTTTGGTGATGGTTTGGAGATGTTTTCCTTTTGTCCATATGACTAGATCATCAGTAAAGAGTGCTTTTTTTCATGTGATGACATCTGGGAGGTCGTTTACATATATATATATATATATATATATATATAAGAAAAAGTGTACAACTTAATGCTGATCCCTGGGGAAGTCCTTCCTCCAGGGTCTTTTGTTTTGATTTTGTTCCACTGAATGCTGTTCGGATTGTTCTGTTGTGGAAAAAACCTTTTAGCCAGTTGTACATTCGCCCTGATATTCCCATTCTTTGCATTAAAAGGGCAATAAATGTTGCTAATACATTTTTTTGGTCTTGGTAGGCATCACCTATCTCTTGGGTGAATCTTATTAACTGATCCATTTTCTGTTTGTTTCTTCTAAAACCTGATTGATTTGTCTTAGTGCTTTCTAGCCACCAATATAGCCTTTAATTTATCATCCTTTCAGCGATCTTGCTTAAGTTTGATGTCAAGGAAATCGGTCGATAGCTTGTTACTTCATTAGATGGTTTGTCCTTCTTTAGGACTGGGATGATATTGGCTTTTCTCCAGTCTGTTGGTAACTTGCTTTCTCTCCAACTCTTGTTAATGAGGTCAAGGATGGTAGAAAGTTCATAATTTGAGAGATTTGAGATCATCTCGTTAGTGAGCCGATCAGGTCTAGCAGCTTTTCCTTTCTTGCATTTTTTAGGGCCATCTTGAGTTCTGAAAGAGTAAAGTTCTTTTCAAAGACCTCACAGCTAGCTGTTGGTTGTTTCTTCATCATTTTGGTGAGTGATCTGATAGCATTGTCAAGTCTCTTGCGTGGTTGTTTTTTGTTTACGTTGGCAAAGTGCTTATTGAAGGCTTCTGCTTTCTGTGCATCCCTTGTTAGCGGCGCAGTGCTTGTAATGATGGGTTCAGGGTTTTTCTTTCTTTTAATTCCTGAGAGATTTGATATGAGGCACCATGCTTTCTTTCCGTCTTTCTGCAAGTTTAACTCTCCACATTCATTTCTTAGCCCATGTTTCTCTTTTTGCTTTGTTTACTCAGTAGTTTAACTTTGGCAGTTAGACGGTTATAATTTGCTTTGTTGGCGGGGGTTGGCTGTTTCTCAGCTTGCCGTCTTGCTTTTTTCCTCTCGTTTACAGCGGCCTCCAGTTCTGTACTCCAGTAAGGTTTAAATTTTCTCCTGCATCCTCGTGGCATGGCTTCTTTTGCCGACTGCAGTAGTGCTGTGGTGATTTTACTATATACTTTATCTATGTCCAGCGTCATGTCGATGGCCTCGAATCGTTGTTGTACTTGTGTCGTGAAGAAATGCCAGTCTGCCTTTTTTGTAGTTCCATGAGGGTGATATTATGCAGTTTCGTTTTATTTCCCTGGTGTTTGTGATCTCAAGGAGGATGGGTCTGTGATCACTTCCGATGTCGTCGAGGACTTTAGTTAGGCAATGTGGGTGGATATCTGCTGTTACTAGAGTGAGATCTGGTCTGCGTTTTGTTCCACTGGCGCGGTGGAGCAGAATCGGTGGGGTGTGGGCATACTGCAATAGGATTAGTGTGGTAGTGTTAGTCAGTTCTTCTATAGCTATTCCTGTTGGGTTCCTATCTGTGTAGCCCCACAGAGGTGAATGACCATTCATGTCACCAGCAATGATCATTCTCCTCAAGTCTGTGGTCTGGAAAGGCTTCAGAGCAAGATGTGTCTTTGGCGGGTTGTAAATGTTAATGATTTTCAACGGGTTTCCACCCCTCCAGACTATCACTTCTTGTAGATCTGTTTCATCATTGGTTTCAAGAGAGGAAACCTCAGCCTGTGTGTCATTCCGGATAAGTGTCACTAATCCTTGACATTTTATACACTTGCACTGGTACACTGTATAGCCTGAGATATGGAAGGAGGTGTCTTTTGGTAGCATTGCTTCTTGGATAACTGCAACATGGATTTTAAGGTCCAGTAGAAGCTTGGTTAGTTCTAGTTTTTTGTTTCAAATTCCTGATATGTTGAGTTGGAGGATGCGTAGTGTGTCTGTGTTTTATGTATTCCTGGTAGTATACTTTTCACTGCCCTCCCCAGGTACAGGAGAGCAGCGCAGATCTTGTTGACCGAGGCGACACCAGAGCTCGTATAAAGCCTGTTGTCTTTGAGGCATGTATATGATTTCAGGGGGTTATGGATGCATTTTTCATACCCCCGAAGGGAGACAGTCCAGTGTATCAGTATCCCAGGATCGTCCCGTCCTGCCAGAAGCATGGCATATACATCTGGGTCAGCTTATTCATCATTCTTCAGTCAGCTTTGCCAACCCATCTGCAGTTATGGTATATCTGGCAATCCCCGCCACCTAGGAGGCCCTCACAGAGGGACAAAGGTGCAATGTCCGCTGGCCTGCATCTCTTCGTCATCCATGGGGATTATTGGATAGAAGAAAAACAGTGAAGAATGAGGCAAGAAAGCATTTAACCCATGAAGTGGGGGTGGATTGGTGCAGACCAGAGCATGTACCACACGCCGGTGGGTTCTAAAGGGTTCCACCTACTCCTCAACCCTTTAGTCTGGCCTCTCAACAAGGACCTGTCCGGCTTGGGTGACCCTGCCAGGAGTAAAACTCCCACCGGCAGAGCTCCCGGGATCATTGGGGCACTCAAGCTCTCCAACCAACGACAAGGTAGGTTTACATGTGGAGAGATTTTCCCTAGAAAGCATAGGATAGGTCCAGCGAGAGGGAAACTTAATCACATGTTCACTACTTCTATAACATCTGGACGTTGAGCTTAACAGCCCAACCATCCTGTGTCACCTTTTCACCATTTCTCTTTTCTGAGTCTGGGAAACTATTCTTTATACCAAGTACTACTTGATAATATCGTCACTCATCTAAATTTACCGTCTCGTCACAGAGAGCAGGGAGTGGACGATGATAACATGGTGTACATATATTAATGGACAAGCACTTTAATAATGAATGCCTCGAAGACCTAGGTGTTGATGGAAAAGATATACCGTAAGAATACTCAGACACTTTTATTGGGAGCAAACTGCCACAGTAAGATCTGGAAGGAATTATTCACCATACATAGACATAAAAAGAGGTGTCAGACAAGGTTGTGTGCTGTCCCCCTGCCTATTTAATCTATACACCGAAACAATTTTCAAACAGATACAGGAAATACCAGGACTGAACATCAGTGGAAGGTCAATAAACAACCTTAGATATGCAGATGATACCGTATTGTTAGCTGAAAGCGAACAGGAGTTACATGAACTAGTGAAGCAAGTGAACAGTATAAGTCATGAATATGGACTCGACATTAATATTGAGAAAACAAAAACTGTGATAAGTAGCAAAACAGACGATAAGCCCACATTAACGATAAGCGTAAATGGGAAAATCCTGGAACAAGTCAAGAGCTACGTATATCTTGGTCATATAATAACAGAAGATGGCAGATGTGAAACAGAAATCAAGAAAAGAATAGGAATGGCCAAAGCTACATTCAACAACATGAAACATATACTGACATCTAAACAGTTATCTTACAAATTAAAGCTGAGAATCATAAAGTGTTATATATATTCTGCATTTCTGTATGGTGCAGAAACATGGACGATGAATAAGCGTTTGGAAGAAAGAATTGAGGCTCTTGAAATGTGGATATATAGAAGAATAGGGCGTATCTCATGGAAAGAGAAGAAAACAGATGAGGAGATCCTAGAAAATCTTGGTATGAAAAGAGAACTAATGAGGGAGATCAAAGTTTTGCAGCTAAAATACTTTGGCCACATAAAAAGGCATAACACCTTGCAGAAGACCATAATAGAAGGGAGAGGTGAAGGCAACCGTGCAAGGGGAAGACAGCGCTATAAGTGTGAAGACAACATCAAGAGATGGACAGGAAAGTGTCTATCAGAGTGCAACACCAAGACAAGAGACAGAAGACGTTGGAGATCCATTACAGCCAACCTTCATTTTGGAGGTGGCAGCTGATGATGATGAGGACTTTAATAAATTCCATATATATATATATATATATATATATATATATATATATATATATATATATATATATATATATATATATATATATATATATATATATAATCTCGATTTCAGCTGCGCAAAAGCAATTTCATGCGACTGACTGGGGTTAAAATTAACGACTAGGGAGGGTAGAATTTCTGAGGAAGATGAAGGGATGGATGGAAGCGGAGGTCGCCTGACGACTATATCAGGAGACCCAATACTTAGCAAAGACATTTGTCTCTTTTCAGTTTGTAATACAAGTTGCCAGCAGTAACGCTAAACACCAATATCAGACGGATCTTGAAGACGCCAAAGACCCCACATCGGAAGCTAAGTACTATAACAGCGCAACCGACGTGCATTTCAAAATTGTCCATTACTTTCACCTTTGTTTAAATCATTCGATGATGATAAATGTCATCGCATCTTTATTTTTTATAAAATAACTGTATTTATTTTAGATTGTTAACTATAAGTTATTATTAAACCTGTTTATCTGTAACTGTAAAGCTATAATTAGTTTAATCACTATTGAGTGAAGTGTATGTCTGCACCCGTAACCAGATAACGCTATTAGATTAAGATTGTGCTAAATCACCTTCAGCTAGGGGTGCAAAAATGCGAGCGAAAATATATTACCTCAAAGAAAGGGCAGGAGAATAATAAGTTCATGACAGCTTAATTGATCTCATTGTCGTATTTTGGTCTGTATTACAACACGTCAAATTTACCGCTCGAAAATATCGAAGATAAACAGTACCCGTACAATTATAACAGCCAATAGAATCGCTCCTTTTTCTGTTAGGTATAGGAACCCTTCTTTTTACGTTTGATAGAGGGACCTATTTTGTGCATTTGACAGAACGAAAATATTTTATTTCTTAATAACTAAAGATTTGTAAACAGAAAGGAATAACTAGAGTTATAGCGGGGATATTACTTAAGAGGTTGGTGCAAATATTTCCTCATGATAATACTTTATTGTAAGGGTAAAATCAGTTTTAGTGATAATTTTACTTCAGGGTAGTCCCCAATTTAGTTAGTTAAAGTATGCACAGATTTAAATGTACTGGGCTAACTAAAATATTAATAGCTAGAACGATAGAGATCAATTCCTAGTTTTATTAGAACTTTAAATAATTAAAATCAGCCCAAAAATAAGTAAAATAATAAATATTTAAACTTAGTCACATTGAACGGTAAGGCTGAAAAACGGGCAGGGTAAAAATTCTTAACGCCAGTTTTTTACTGTGTCTCGATTGGTCGAGCACGGCGTTATATAAGGCCTTGAACTTGGTCGGATTCTTGCCACTACTATTTTTGAATCATAAGCGATACTAGGAAGAGCGCAAATGTAAACTGTCAATATTTTGCCGCCTGTATCTAAAGCAGACCTAGAGAACCATTGAAAGCCATTATCAGCTTAAGTATTTTACCTGAGGGTAAGCGATATATAAAAATAGTTGTATATATTCATGTTATTTTCCTGTAGTTATCCACTTATGTGTTCGCTGATGTGTTAGAAGGAAAAAATAGGCCAAATGTGTAACGGACGTCCTTACCAACGTGTGTAGTTTTAAAGACGACAGGCCAGAAATGGAAACAGTGTAGGATATTTGCAAATTAGGGTAAAAGTGCGACTGTAAGTCTAGTAGTGTATATGAAGGAGTATTTCATACTGGAACGACACAATGTTCACGAACATAAGATAGGATGACAGGATGTGATAACATGATGTAATCAAGATGTACTTACTATTTTGTACTTAACTTGATTATGGTATGGAAGCAAATCATGGACGAATGGATCTAACATACGATGTTTTAAGGAAATGTGTAATCAAATTGAACTGGATGTGAGGTATTGAGGTAACTGTCCTGTGACTGATTTAATGCTTGTACGGGATGTTGTCTGTATGTAGGGAAAAACTACTGGACCCTACAAGTTTTGCGAATGTCTTTTCATTCCAGGTTTTGTCCTGGTAATATTTCAAGTTCATGAGACATCCCTGAGCCGCGCTAGCGTAGTGGTTACCACACCGCTCTGGCGACCGGGTGATCCAGGATCAAACCCGGGCGACGGCATTTGAGGATTTTTTTTCGACCGGGATTTGGACTGGATTAACTCGAGACCTGGCGAGTACATTTGAAGGAGTGTCGTCGACCAGGGATTGGCGGCTCTTGAGCTG
This sequence comes from Oreohelix idahoensis, assembly GCA_024509875.1. Taxonomy (NCBI): domain Eukaryota; kingdom Metazoa; phylum Mollusca; class Gastropoda; order Stylommatophora; family Oreohelicidae; genus Oreohelix; species Oreohelix idahoensis. The sequence goes on from JAMPIV010012899.1 coordinate 238,919, forward strand.
ACCCAGCTTTAATGGGTACCTCCGAAATCGGCGAGTATCTGCCTGAATGGCGAGGGACACCTGTCAGTACAAGAAAAAAAGGGATACTCACGTAAAAATCAATGTCAGGTTAGACATTAATAATAACCTGAGATTTCGCCTCGAGTATTAGCGGGCGTACGAAAAAAAAAATGAGACATCCACTTGAGAGGAGCTATGGTGGTGTACTGTTCTTCAGATAAATAGAACGAAAGCCACGTTTCCCAGCCTGGAGTTCATATTCTGTGCGAACCCAGCCAGGATTGGAGGTGTCTCAGACTTCGATCAAGATAAGTGGACACATAGATCCACTGTTCAGATGATCCAGCAACAATAAAAATAACTAAAAGAGAGAAACTAAAAATATTAAAGACTTAAAGTAAAAACTCTTATAATACAGACTTGTTAGAGACTGCAACATTATAACATGATGATTTACGGAGGACCATATTCAACTCCTATTGCGTTACCAGCCAGGGACGTTGATACCAGGATTGTGAACGAGTAAATGAACTGTAATTGCTTGTATAAATAAATATAAACGCATATTATTGCCTTTTATGGAGAACATTCCATATTATTTATTTCATTTTGTAAATATCTTATAACCTGATTTTAAGTTTCCTAACCAAAAGAAAACAGGTTTAGGAACAATAAATTGTAAATACTATTATTCAGTCTTGCTTAATTATCCTAATGAAGTCAATGTTCTGTTTGATAGATATTACATGTTAATAATTAATTACCCCTAAATAATTAGCCATACAAAAACAAATAAATATCCATTATTCACTGGGGGATCTTGAGAGGTAGCAGTTAGATCTTCAGTACCCAACATTATCATCATACCTGAAGGTTTACATAGCTTGACCCCCCTTTGATGTCGATACACCCTTACTCTTTTCAGAGAAGGGGGTATTTCTTATAAGACCAGTCTCTTATCTGGCACTATCCGGGTATCATCTGATACACCTTTGTGTCCAGGAAAGTCTTTATTTTAATAACATCTTAACCTCTCGCGACACTCATTTTGTTATGCTTGCTTATCTTTAAGATCCTGTCAGGCTCATTTAAGTAGAAGTATTATTCTTCTATTTTCATCTCTGCCAGGAGTAGTCTTGAGCGAAGGTTAATTCCCTTGAAGACCCTCATCATTATACTCTGAGTTTGCCCATTATTGGACCACTACTGTGGAGCAGCGGAGACAGTACCGCTGACTACTGTGGAGCAGCGGAGACAGTACCGGCACACAACTACCGCTGTTAATAGAAGGGTAAACATTTTCTTTTAAATGTGGCGGAAGAAGGAGCTAACACTTAGGGACATCAATCAATCAATCAGTCAATACCCTTTAGCTCCGCAAGGAGCGTAGGCCTTCAACAAACACATGCCAAGTCTTCCTGTCCTGTGCCATCCGTTCAAGTTCTTTCCATGTTTTCCTCATCATTTTCACCTCTTTTTCTAGTTACTTAGGGACATACTGAGTTGATATAGAGAGTAGAACAATGTAAGATCACGTGGCCAGATTAAAATACCAGACATAAAAGTTAAAGGTAGTCCCGTAGCATATACTGCCTAGGGGATTGATGTGTTAGAGACTTCACCGTCACTAGGTCTCAGCTTTATTGCGGGGGGGGGGGGGGGGGGGGGGGGGAGAGACAGTTCCCTTCTTTGCTGCCTTTACCTTTCCTAGCTGAAGAGCAGAGTGAATTACAATTTTTACAGCTGGATAGATTGAAGTGTCACGCAGCCTATCCACCCCCTTTAGAGCTCACGAAAAAGAGTCAGCATGCTAACAAGTGCGCTGATTATAATCTGATGCTGGCCTTCCTTATGTAGATGGCGCATCTTCCACGTGGAGATGTAGAGGGCGCTCTTCTAACATGTGAATAAGACTGAAATGTAACATCTACATTGATGTTTAAACCACGTCTGCAGGCCTCTTCCATGTCTTCTTTATCTTCATCGTTTCTTTCATACAACCATATCTATTTTGTCCATGAATCTGACGATGTCTCAGGTTTCTCTCATCTCCACAGTTTTCCTGTCAACGGCGGTTGATTAATGGCCACGCTGTGGATATGTTCATCTCTTAGAGTCGACATGTTCCTTCTAACTGCAGAACATGTTCTGTCGTTCTACTTCCATGTGAAAACTAATAATGCCTGTATACAAATGCACCTCGTGTGGTTTCCAGAGGTCATTGAGGAGAGGAAATAAACGAAAATAATTCCTACTCCCAGCATATAACATCGATTAAAAATGTGAGGTTGTAAACTAACTGACAACCCATTGTGTACAACTAATGGTTACATTAACCCGCCAGTGCAAGAGCAGAGTTGGTCCCATTCAGGTTATTCAGCGAAAACTGGACATCCATTTTATCAGAACATAGGAACCACACAATGGAATCCCCTCCGATCAATGAAATTTAGCGTTACAGTTGTGGTTCTCAAACTTGTGTGGCTAGTGAATGACTCGACTACACCCACGCCATCTGGCTACACGGTACTTCATGTTATGTATTCATGACCTCTCTGCTCCCTGCTAATCGTACGCCGTCGTTCAGTTGATGACGTCATCATTCTCTTGTTCTGTGCCATCCGCACAATTTCTTTCCTTGTCTTTTCTTTCATTTTTATGTCTGTCTCTAGTTGTCTTTTTCACGTGTCTCTCTCTCTCTCTCTCTCTCTCTCTCTCTCTCTCTCTCTCTCACTCACTCACTCTCTCTCTATCTCTCTCTCTCTCTATCTCTCTCACTCTCTCACTCTCTCTCTCTCTCTTCTCTTCGTTTCTTTTACTTTGTGGATTGCAGAACAATGACTATCCGTTATGGCTATCTGCAGGTTTCCTTAATGCATGTCCAAGAACACCTCAATCATTTCAAACAATTTGACATTGATGACCTTGACTTACCATTTTAAACCTTCTGTTGCACATGAGCGTCAATCTTGTATTGTACGGCTCTAAATTAAAAAGGAAAGAAAAACCTAGCCAACAGTGACATACTTTCATAAATATGTCCCTGCGTAGAACAGAGGGATTTAAATGGTCACTAATGTGGAACTGATGACATGATCACTAATGTCAAACTGATGACAAGATCACTAATGTAGAACTGATGACAAGATCACTAATGTAGAACTGATGACAAGATCACTAATGTGGAACTGATGACAAGATCACTAATGTGGAACTAATGACAAGACCACTAATGTAGAACTGGGGACTGTAGAACTGATGACACGATCACTAATGTGGAACTGATGACAAGATCACTAATGTGGAACTGATGACAAGATCACTAATGTGGAACTGATGACACGATCACTAATGTGGAACTGATGACACGATCACTAATGTGGAACTGATGACTGTGGAACTGATGACACGATCACTAATGTGGAACTGATGACAAGATCACTAATGTGGAACTGATGACTGTGGAACTGATGACACGATAACTAATGTAGAACTGATGACAAGATCACTAATGAAGAACTGATGACAAGATCATTAATGTGGAACTGATGACTGTGGAACTGATGACACGATCACTAATGTGGAACTGATGACAAGATCACTAATGTGGAACTGATGACTGTGGAACTGATGACACGATCACTAATGTAGAACTGATGACAAGATCACTAATGAAGAACTAATGACAAGATCATTAATGTGGAACTGATGACTGTGGAACTGATGACACGATCACTAATGTGGAACTGATGACAAGATCACTAATGTGGAACTGATGACTGTGGAACTGATGACACGATCACTAATGTAGAACTGATGACAAGATCACTAATGAAGAACTGATGACAAGATCACTAATGTGGAACTGATGACTGTAGAACTGATGACACGATCACTAATGTGGAACTGATGACAAGATCACTAATGTGGAACTGATGACTGTGGAACTGATGACACGATCACTAATGTAGAACTGATGACAAGATCACTAATGAAGAACTGATGACACGATCATTAATGTTTAACTGATGACACGATCACTAATGTGGAACTGATGACAAGATACTAATGTGGAACTGATGACAAGACTTCTACTGTGGAACTGATGACAAGATCACTAATGTGTAACTGATGACAAGATCACTAGTGTAGAACTGATGAAAAGATCACTAATGTGGAACTGATGACAAGATCACTGATGGGAAACTGATGACTGTGGAACTGATGACAAGATAACTAATGGGGAACTGATAACAAGACCATTCATGTGGAACTGATGACAAGATCACTGATGTGGAACTGATGACAAGATCACTAATGTGGAACTGATGACAAGGTCACTAATGTGGAACTGATGACAAGATCACTAATGTGGAATTGATGACAAGATCACTAATGTGAAACTGATGATAAGATCACTAATGTGGAACTGATGACAAGATCACTAATGTGAAACTGATGATAAGATCACTAATGTGAAACTGATGATAAGATCACTAATGTGGAACTGATGACAAGATCACTAATGTGTAACTGATGACAAGATCACTAATGTAGAACTGATGAAAAGATCACTAATGTGGAACTGATGACAAGATCACTAATGGGAAACTGATGACTGTGGAACTGATGACAAGATAACTAATGTGGAACTGATAACAAGACCATTCATGTGGAACTGATGACAAGATCACTGATGTGGAACTGATGACAAGATCACTAATGTGGAACTGATGACAAGGTCACTAATGTGGAACTGATGACAAGATCACTAATGTGGAATTGATGACAATATCACTAATGTGAAACTGATGACAAGATCACTGATGTGGAACTGATGACAAGATCACTAATGTAGAATTGATGACAAGGTCACTAATGTGGAACTGATGACAAGATCACTAATGTGGAATTGATGACAAGATCACTAATGTGAAACTGATGATAAGATCACTAATGTGGAACTGATGACAAGATCACTAATGTGGAATTGATGACAAGATCACTAATGTGAAACTGATGATAAGATCACTAATGTGGAATTGATGACAAGATCACTAATGTGAAACTGATGATAAGATCACTAATGTGGAACTGATGACAAGGTCACTAATGTGGAACTGATGACAAGATCACTAATGTGGAATTGATGACAAGATCACTAATGTGAAACTGATGATAAGATCACTAATGTGAAACTGATGACAAGATCACTAATGTAGAACTGATGACAAGGTCACTAATGTGAAACTGATGATAAGATCACTAATGTGGAACTGATGACAAGATCACTAATGTGGAATTGATGATAAGATCCCTAATGTGGAACTGATGACAAGATCACTAATGTGAAACTGATGATAAGATCACTAATGTGGAACTGATGACAAGGTCACTAATGTGGAACTGATGACAAGATCACTAATGTGGAATTGATGACAAGATCACTAATGTGGAACTGATGACAAGAACCAGACAAGTTCAGTGGAACGAGAGATGAGAGAAGGATATGGGTAAGACATTCAGTCATGACAAGAACCAGACAAGTACCAGTGGAACAAGAGATGAGAGAAGGATGTGGGTAAGACATTCAGTCATGACAAGAACCAGACAAGTACCAGTGGAACAAGAGATGAGAGAAGGATGTGGGTAAGACATTCAGTCATGACAACTGTTACAAAGCAATCCTTGTTGTTGACTCCTCATGTAAAGAGAGGACGGACGAAAACCATATTGAGAGGAAAGTTGGAGATAACAATGACAGGGATTTGGAAGACATATAATAATCTGAGGCTGATGGTACGGGACACGCGGCTAATAGAACGGAACAGGAGCCTAATAGCACGGGACAGGAGGCTGATAGAACGGGACAGGAGGCTAATAGCACGGGACAGGAGGCTGATAGCACGGGACAGGAGGCTAATAGAACGGGACAGGAGGCTGATAGCACGGGACAGGAGGCTAATAGCACGGGACAGGAGGCTAATAGAACGGGACATGAGGCTAATAGAACGGGACAGGAGGCTGATAGCACGGGACAGGAGGCTGATAGCACGGGACAGGAAGCTAATAGCACGGGACAGGAGGCTAATAGCACGGGACAGGAGGCTGATAGCACGGGACAGGAGGCTAATAGCACGGGACAGGAGGCTAATAGCACGGGACAGGAGGCTAATAGAACGGGACATGAGGCTAATAGAACGGGACAGGAGGCTAATAGAACGGGACATGAGGCTAATAGAACGGGACAGGAGGCTGATAGCACGGGACAGGAGGCTAATAGCACGGGACAGGAGGCTAATGGCACGGGACAGGAGGCTAATAGCACGGGACAGGAGGCTGTAGCACGGTACAGGAGGCTAATAGAACGGGACAGGAGCCTAATAGCACGGGACAGGAGGCTAATAGAACGGGACAGGAGGACATGGCGTGAGTTTATTTGAGGCGTATGTTTCTCTGGGAACTGAAAGGTAGTCTTGAATGAATTGTGCACATGCGCCCGTGTACCAACAATAAGAATATTCCACTCATATGTCAAATTAGTTCTACTGTATCAATCTGAAACATGAAGGATAATACAAATGACAATCAAGAATATTTCACTAAAATGGCAAATTAGACGCACAGACGTGAAAACTATAACAATGGAATATAGATATTTTGGGACGAGCTGACCGACACACTTGAATAAGTTTATGTAAATTTTATTTATCATAAGAAAATTTGTCACAACCATAAGTTTGAATATCAATCCCATATAAATACACATACACATAAGTTAATGAATTACTAACAGAATAGACCCATAGGTGTAATCCTTTCCCCCTCTGTTGAGCCCACGATCCCGTTAGCAGAAAAGTTATAGCCCCAAAGAGTCACAGATTTATACGCTATGGTCTAGGGTTTCCCTCTACACTAAAGAACAAGGGTTCCCCGATAATCTATTCTAAAACAGACAGCATAAGTAATATTTAAGAAGAACACAATCAATGAGTATAGTGGTTATACAATAACAGAATTATTCATCCCTGCATTTTCTCTCGCTCTGACTCACTTGTGATCACAAGCATCCAACCTTACCTCACCACAACTGGAACAATCATTTAGGTACACACACACAGTCCATCCAATGTCGTGTTTTGGCGAAGACAAGCCCCAGTTTCTCCGAGGCTAATGAATTCAAATCTTGGGAAACGCTTGCTTCACTATGGTAAGTAGGATGCTGATAAATGTCACCTCAGTTTTTGTCCAGGTAGGAAACTACTTATGAGATCTAATGTTCACAAGGGTACAGTAGCTTGGAATAATCGATCGTTACATCGAGTGTCAGGTAAAATAATCTGGTCAGGATAGATCTTCTACACAACACAGTGGTTGTTATTCATGTAATGTCACAAGTTAAATTATGTCAAATGTTTTTGATTTAGTCGCCACCACGGGCCGACTGAAACTTTGAAAAAAGGAAAGAACTCTGGATCTACATGCCAGGTACAATATGAATTTCAACAATTGTTCTTTCGTCTTTGTTATTCTCTGATATACATAAACAGAAGCCGCTGGTAGTTTTAGGGTATGACCCAGATACTGTGTAAAGGAAGAGAAACATACAAAATACTTAACCATAACAGTATTCACAATCCTATCCTACCTCGCGTAAAATAATATATCTATCCACTTCGGTTATTTAACTTAACTTATAAACTGCAAGCTTAAAGCTTGTCTTATCGTTTAAAACTCCCGTGAAATAAATTATAGTCATTTAAAAATTAATCTACTCATCATGAATTAGAAATATGTATAAATATATTTCGTCAATACTCACAATGCTCAGTGCATTTACTAGTCGGTTAAAATATTCTCTGACTGGTTACTAGCAATTAATTAAATCAATTTTATTTGCAGGATTAGTTTAGCTAGCAAATTTTAATTATTCTGCTAACCACTGTAACACAGAAAAAACCTAGAGAAATATAACTGACTATCTATTTAATCACTCTGCACAGAAATAAACTAGTGAAATGTAATCGGCGGTGTTACCACTTAAATCACTCAACAATACTAGTATATATATTTACCTCAACACAGAACTACTAAGACTATTCTCCAACGCAAACTGAGAACTTTACTTAATAAAAGTAATTCTAGAAACGAAGCTAGCTTGTCTAGAGAAACTGCGGAGTCTGAATGATGGATCTTGAAATGCTGGGGTTTAAATATAGAAATGAAAGAAATTAGCCCAGACTTAATACATTTAGCAACTACGCCCAGATTTACATATTTCCTTGCTCATTCTGCGAATCAAACGAATTCCTTCGCACCAGTGCCGAAACCAGACTCTCTCTGTTGCGTACGGACTCATTTGAGGTCCGACGTAACGTAATAGACCCGACTCGTGCGAGATTTCTTCGTCTTACCAGATCACCCTATTACTGCCTGCAGACTATGGTCATAAACGCAATATGAGCAAGCTCGTCTTTTGATATGGCGGTTCGACCGTGAATAATTAACTTACAGGCGAAACAGATCAGGGAAAGGTAATAGACAATTGTCTCCCTTGGTTATCCCTATCTGAATCAAATTACCACGATTACGATCTCTGCCGTTCAAAATTAAATGAAACCGGCTTACGTATGCTAATCAGGTCTGCTGGAAATCGTACATCAAAGGAATAGCGACCAGCACTTAAATGCTCATTAAATTTGACAAAGAGAAACAGATTCTGAATATGAGAGGATTTTGAGTGAACAAAAGTAAGAAGTTGAAAGTTTGGTAAAAGAGAATGTAGATGAGGAAATAGATAATGTGAAATTTATTTATCATAATCTCTGTCACAATAATGCAAATGACAATCAAGAATGTTCCACTCCAATGTCAAATTGGTTCTACTGTATCAATCTGAAACATGACAATACAAATGACAATCAAGAATGTTCCACTCAAATGTCAAATTAGTTCTACTGTATCAATCTGAAACATGAAGGATAATACAAATGACAATCAAGAATGTTCCACTCAAATGTCAAATTAGTTCTACTGTATCAATCTGAAACATGACAATACAAATGACAATCCAGAATGTTCCACTCAAATGTCAAATTAGTTCTACTGTATCAATCTGAAACATGAAGGATAATACAAATGACAATCAAGAATGTTCCACTCCAATGTCAAATTGGTTCTACTGTATCAATCTGAAACATGACAATACAAATGACAATCAAGAATGTTCCACTCAAATGTCAAATTAGTTCTACTGTATCAATCTGAAACATGAAGGATAATACAAATGACAATCAAGAATGTTCCACTCAAATGTCAAATTAGTTCTACTGTATCAATCTGAAACATGACAATACAAATGACAATCAAGAATGTTCCACTCAAATGTCAAATTAGTTCTACTGTATCAATCTGAAACATGAAGGATAATACAAATGACAATCAAGAATGTTCCACTCAAATGTCAAATTAGTTCTACTGTATCAATCTGAAACATGACAATACAAATGACAATCCAGAATGTTCCACTCAAATGTCAAATTAGTTCTACTGTATCAATCTGAAACATGAAGGATAATACAAATGACAATCAAGAATGTTCCACTCCAATGTCAAATTGGTTCTACTGTATCAATCTGAAACATGACAATACAAATGACAATCAAGAATGTTCCACTCAAATGTCAAATTAGTTCTACTGTATCAATCTGAAACATGAAGGATAATACAAATGACAATCAAGAATGTTCCACTCAAATGTCAAATTAGTTCTACTGTATCAATCTGAAACATGACAATACAAATGACAATCAAGAATGTTCCACTCAAATGTCAAATTAGTTCTACTGTATCAATCTGAAACATGAAGGATAATACAAATGACAATCAAGAATGTTCCACTCAAATGTCAAATTAGTTCTACTGTATCAATCTGAAACATGACAATACAAATGACAATCCAGAATGTTCCACTCAAATGTCAAATTGGTTCTACTGTATCAATCTGAAACATGAAGGATAATACAAATGACAATCAAGAATGTTCCACTCAAATGCCAAATTAGTTCTACTATATCAATCTGAAACATGACAATACAAATGACAATCAAGAATGTTCCACTCAAATGTCAAATTAGTTCTACTGTATCAATCTGAAACATGAAGGATAATACAAATGACAATCAAGAATGTTCCACTCAAATGTCAAATTAGTTCTACTGTATCAATCTGAAACATGACAATACAAATGACAATCCAGAATGTTCCACTCAAATGTCAAATTGGTTCTACTGTATCAATCTGAAACATGACAATACAAATGACAATCAAGAATGTTCCACTCAAATGTCAAATTAGTTCTACTATATCAATCTGAAACATGACAATACAAATGACAATCCAGAATGTTCCACTCAAATGTCAAATTGGTTCTACTGTATCAATCTGAAACATGACAATACAAATGACAATCAAGAATGTTCCACTCAAATGTCAAATTAGTTCTACTGTATCAATCTGAAACATGACAATACAAATGACAATCCAGAATGTTCCACTCAAATGTCAAATTGGTTCTACTGTATCAATCTGAAACATGACAATACAAATGACAATCAAGAATGTTCCACTCAAATGTCAAATTAGTTCTACTGTATCAATCTGAAACATGACAATACAAATGACAATCCAGAATGTTCCACTCAAATGTCAAATTGGTTCTACTGTATCAATCTGAAACATGAAGGATAATACAAATGACAATCCAGAATGTTCCACTCAAATGTCAAATTAGTTCTACTGTATCAATCTGAAACATGACAATACAAATGACAATCAAGAATGTTCCACTCAAATGTCAAATTAGTTCTACTATATCAATCTGAAACATGACAATACAAATGACAATCCAGAATGTTCCACTCAAATGTCAAATTGGTTCTACTGTATCAATCTGAAACATGAAGGATAATACAAATGACAATCAAGAATGTTCCACTCAAATGTCAAATTAGTTCTACTGTATCAATCTGAAACATGACAATACAAATGACAATCCAGAATGTTCCACTCAAATGTCAAATTGGTTCTACTGTATCAATCTGAAACATGAAGGATAATACAAATGACAATCAAGAATGTTCCACTCAAATGTCAAATTGGTTCTACTGTATCAATCTGAAACATGACAATACAAATGACAATCCAGAATGTTCCACTCAAATGTCAAATTAGTTCTACTGCATCAATCTGAAACATGAAGGATAATACAAATGACAATCAAGAATGTTCCACTCAAATGTCAAATTAGTTCTACTGTATCAATCTGAAACATGACAATACAAATGACAATCCAGAATGTTCCACTCAAATGTCAAATTGGTTCTACTGTATCAATCTGAAACATGAAGGATAATACAAATGACAATCCAGAATGTTCCACTCAAATGTCAAATTAGTTCTACTGTATCAATCTCAAACATGAAGGATAATACAAATGACAATCAAGAATGTTCCACTCAAATGTCAAATTAGTTCTACTGTATCAATCTGAAACATGACAATACAAATGACAATCCAGAATGTTCCACTCAAATGTCAAATTGGTTCTACTGTATCAATCTGAAACATGACAATACAAATGACAATCCAGAATGTTCCACTCAAATGTCAAATTGGTTCTACTGTATCAATCTGAAACATGACAATACAAATGACAATCCAGAATGTTCCACTCAAATGTCACATTGGTTCTACTGTATCAATCTGAAACATGACAATACAAATGACAATCCAGAATGTTCCACTCAAATGTCAAATTAGTTCTACTGTATCAATCTGAAACATAGAGGATAATACAAATGACAATCAAGAAGTTATACACTGTCAGGACCATTATCATATATTTACAATTGTAACTAAAGTCCCTACTGGACACGAAACTTGGGGGTATATAACTGGTGTTGTAACTCGCAAATCGAAGAAATAGAAATAACGCCAAACATGTTGCATGAGACCAGGCTACAAGTTCGAAACTTGTGCACTGTAGCATAACCGACAAACTGACTATTGATTTTGTAAATGTTATATTAATTCTGTCCAAGTTGGCAGACAACAAAACGCGAATGTGGAGCAACGCCAGAAAACCGTGTATTCATGATAATCTGCTACAACGATGCTCATTAAATAAATCATTAACTAGCTGGAGTCACGGTGTCACAACTGCGGTAATGTTTCATCTGGAAAGATGAGTTCAAAGTCCAACTGAATAAGAATATTGATCCGTCCATTTAGTCGCATATTCTTGTTCTTTTCCTTCTTCTCTCTTTGTGCTTCTCGTGGAACATGGTACAATTACTGCAGCTGGTACCTTTGATAAAGCCTGCAATAAAACATTGGTTTTATATACAGTACAAAGATTGTACGATTTTCTGTCCTGCTTCTACTCTTGACATGACCAGACTTTTTCTCCTGTATGACACCATCGTTTGAGTGGTAGAATGGTTAGAGAGCTTGCTTCTCAAAGCAAAGGGACCGGACTCGAAACCAACCCACTTAGTGGTAAATTGGGTACCTGACTCTTCTCTTAAGTTATGGAAGGCAAAGACAGCGAAGGAGACAGCTGGTAAAATCCCCCATAAAGCTTACACCTAGTGTAGCTAAAGTCTGAAATACTTCACTCCCCTTCAGCAGCATCTACAATGGAACCACATTTATCTTTATCTTGTCACACCTTAAGTAGGGTGGGACCATCACAGCAGTTTGTCCCATTACAGAAAAAATATCTTTCTTCTGCGCGCACTTTCATAGATCAGCAACAATAATGTGACAGAATGGGGCGACCCCTCTCGATCTCTGTTTCACTCCGGAGGTATCGGTACATTTGTGGTACTAATTCTTATTGCGTGCTTTCAATTGTCGCATTTTCTTTCTTTCGTTCTCTGCTATGTGTAGCAGATATTATGTATTTTCTTTTTACACCCTCTCAGGGATACGTTATTACGTCTGTTTGTTTCATGTCCCTTCGCTAAGCTTTGCAAGGAGCGGCAGAAATATTATTAACGACAGGCAGGATGGTAAAATTCCTTTGTACCAAATCTTGGCCACGAAGGATTAGCCCCATGAAAATCGTCAGTGTATTTGCTAAGCGCTGATAAAGGCCAGAGTACGGAGAGACAACTGATTTACAGACACAGATAAGAGATTACTTTCTGATAAAGTAATAAGTGTTACATCTTACACACGTTTTCATATGAGGTTAACGACATGTTCGCGAGTCTGTGCGCAAGACAACGTATGACTTATTGCCAAATATGGTAATACGTGACCTTTTGCTTTACGCACCTGTCGCGTGGTGAGTATTGGGGCAACTACGACAGTAGTTTTTGCCAGGAATAGCCTATGAGATATTCGGTACAAGGTCTCCAGAAATTTGCTCGTTAAGAAAGGATAGAGACTGTCTGAGATAAGGACAAGAAGAAGAGAATGCGAATGCTTTCCACTAGACAGTGTTTTCTAGTGAATTATGGAAGGAGTTCCGTATCCCCACGACCTTAGCTTCTGCCCTTAGATCCCGTAACAGAAAAAAGCCCCAACCTCATCTGAGTGTCTAAATTACCTATATGTAAATATTTAACACCGACAGCACGAGTGATACATTAACGAACTAGATAATGATCAAACGATTATTGGGTTTATTAATTAAATATTTACACATATAGGGTCAGTAGGGATTAGAACGTGATGATGGTAAAAGATGATTTACACATATACACACAGATGAGATATTAATATTGTAGTTAATTAAATAGGAGAATGAACTTGTGTAAAGCGAAATGATGATGATGTGGTATGATACGTGTTACTAAAATGGTGAGTAATCTACACAGTCCATGTGTCTCTAAAGGCTTCTCCCAGGTAGGATGGTTCAAAAGTAAACATAGAATGTCCCAAGTTGTTATACGTTAGTTCGAGTGGGGTGTCTCTAAATCGAGGACGTTCTGATGAAAACTTCTGTTGTACTGAGAACGTTGATAATGTACCGTCCGTCACTGTTTAATAATATCTCTGTAGTGTTGACCAACAGTTAACAGTTGTCGTAAGAAAATGTCTGTTGTCTAATCTCAGGAGGGTACTAGCCAGACTGGATATCTTCACGAAATGTTCTTGATATGTAGACTCATTATCTTGAGTATGTAATCGTGATTCATAAAATATACTTTGGAGTCTGCTTCATAGAATGCGCTTAAGAGTTCCCTTGTGTACTGTGAGCTTTAGCTTGACTCCTGTAGTAAGCTGTCGAGTGATTTGAACTTGATTTAAATATACATTGAACGTGTGCGCATGTGATATGAGGTGACGAAAAATTCTGTGTCCACCGACTTAATCGTGGGAGAGAAATATTCCTTTTTTATTTGAGGAACGAAGGATGTCCTATGGCAAATTCTGCTATCCAAATGTCCGTTTTGATAATTTTGTTCTGGTTAGACGTCAGACACGTAACGTGTATACTCAGACTTCTGATGGACTGAAGACACACACAAGTCTTATTAAGTTTTCACACTTAATATCATTGGTTGACTTTCATTTATTCTACTTCTCACTATTCGATAATGAACCACCTTGTTGGCAGGCAACTACTCCCACAGTAAGAACTGAACTCTCTGACCCTTCAACAGACAAGAACACTCTAGGACCACTACTGAAATCCATCGCATTAGAAACTATAGACTCATATCCACAAGACATCATCCATGTCTACACAGATGGATCTGCATTTAAAGCTACCACCAATGCTGGATATGGTGCAGTGATAAAATACCCCAACCTGCACCCAGAAGACCACCCTTGCATCTTTGGCCCTTGCGGAAAATTTGTTCCAGCTATGATGTAGAAATAACAGCACTAGAAAAAGAATTGTGCCGGATAATCTCAGACTTTGAAAGTGGCATCACTCCACCTGATGACATCGTTATATTCTGAGACTCAAAATCAGCACTCCAAGCCCTAGAAAGCAAAATGTCTCCTAATATTAATAACATCTGCAGATTAATTGACCAACTGTTCACTTCCTAGGGCATCGAATTTACACTCCAGTGGATCCCTGGGCATGTCGGAGTCCCAGGAAATGAAAATGCCGATAAACTATCCAAAAGTGGAGCAGCACTGCCCAAGTTCCCATCAAGTACCACACTGCAAACATGCCAACAGATCCTGAGAAACAATTACAGGCAAGAATGGCTAAACCAGTGGGCTACCTCCCAGACAGGGCGTCCATTCTTCAAACATCAAGCTAAACCAAACCCTCAAGATCCAGTTAAACAACTGAAAAGAAGAGATAAGAGTCTAATGTTCCAGCTGAGAACAGGCCAGCCCGCGTCAATAAACATTTAACTAGAAAAGACCCACTACGTGAACCAAACTGTAGGCACTGCCACCACCATGATGAATCAGTTGAACACCTACTGTTACAGTGCCCAAGATTAACTGACATGCGACACCAGCTA
Source organism: Oreohelix idahoensis (assembly GCA_024509875.1). NCBI lineage: Eukaryota > Metazoa > Mollusca > Gastropoda > Stylommatophora > Oreohelicidae > Oreohelix > Oreohelix idahoensis. Next base: position 254,422 of record JAMPIV010012899.1, read on the forward strand.
CTCCTATCGCACCCAACCATCCACAATACACTCTACACATCATCACAACAGCTGAGGAAGACTTGCACCTTTTTCAGAGAGGCAATGGGCTGTCAAGAGCCACCTGCTCACAGCTAAACGGATTATATCATCATTATCATCATCATCATCAATTCTCACTATTGATCTCTATAAGTTCGTTTCTGATGATGTTAAATGTATTGTGCATGAGAGTGTGTGCGCATGGAAGACTGTGATGATAATTTAACAAGCTAGATGAAGGTGAAGTATGAACTATTAATTACTTCCTATCAGCCTGTCATCTTACAGGAAAATCTTCTGATTTTATTTAGTCATGTACTAGAAGAATTAATTGAAAAACTAGCTTTCGCACATTTAACTTTAAGTTCAAATGAATAAAGAATAAGAAAAAAATATTAATAATCTGTATAAGATCTACTAACCTTCTTTTCCCTTCGCAAAATCCTTTAAGAACACAATACACCACAGATATGAAATATTTTATCCACACTGAATTAATTGCAGGCTATGCTTTAGGGATTTCTCTCTATACCACAATGTTGAAAAAACTGGACTCTTCTCTAGCGAGCTGCGCGGTATATTATATGTCTAAAAGTCAAATGTGGGTCCCTTGGACCGGTGACGTAAAACTTCGCGCATACAACCAATAGCTAACAGTCACTCTGGTCGCTCATTCCTAGGATCGCTCTTGTATCCTGTCAGTCTAAAGGTGGGTGGGGCAATTCGCGACCACCTGACAAACAGGTGTTGAGATAATTGGTTGGCCAATGCAAAAATGTTCCCGCCTTCCAACTGTCTTAGCGCTCTCTGTTTGTCTATCGCGCCGCATGTCAGCTTTGCCGCGGCCTTTGTTCCCTCGGTCCATTATCCCGTGCTCCGTTTTCCTATCTGGCACCCATCTTGTGCCGGTCCCGAGGCCATTGTCACCGGGGTCTATTGTCGCCGGGCCCTGTTGTATTGCGCGCTGCGGTGACCGTGTTTTGTTTAATCAACGGCTCAGCCCTGAATGATGTCCACATGGCGTCTTTCAAAATAATAGTATCCCAAGCAGGTATGTGTGACAGTTATTTACACAGGGACTGGTTATCAAAGAATGTTTTATTAAGTTCAAGCTGGGGTTTGGCAAGATTAGGATAAATCCAGGTGTGTTTAACAAGGTGGGAAACTGAATCAAAAGAATTTCTTTACCACAGATTAAAGGACAAATGTGGTTCTTTAGATACTAGATGCGAGTAATCAAGATTACCGTTTAAAATCCAGTCGTGATTACAGATTACTAGAAAACGATGAAAGAGCCAATGTGGAATGAAAGAGCACAAATGTGGGAGAACATAAAATAAGACAGATGTAGGAAAATGTCACGTGACCGATAATGTATTTTACCATCTTGTCCATAATTGATTACTTCTTTAAATGTTCTGTTTTCCTGGACATTTTGTAATTTCTTTTTCTTTCATTTTCTACCTTCGTGGCCAAACTTTTTCACCTTCTCAAACCCCACCCGAAGTTTGGTTACGTTCCGGCCTGTAGCGGTCAGCGAACGATAATATTATCTAAGCCGCACCTGGTCTGACCAGGGGAATATCTCTTACGTTTAAAGCCTTTGATCACGAGCGAAAGGGTCCCTGTGTTTGGCTTCCAGAACGCTGCTTCGGATCATAATATTATGCATCCTGGAAACAGGGGGAGACAAACCCGCGGTCAGTCTTTGGGTTTTTGCCCTTAGACAAGATAGAGCATAATGTTATGCATTTCTCTACCTGGGGAACTTTCGCACGATTTCTTTTGTCTTACTCTAGATTACGTCTTTCGCCGAACTTCTGTAGAAATATGCAGGCCAGGTGTCCGGGGGGAGCGTCCCTTGTGATCTATAAGAGTAGACTGGTTTTAATAGACAAAGACATTCGTAAATATTCCTGGCCCGTAGATGACCATCATGAGATAAGGCAAACTTTAACACAGTACTAGAATGTGTTTGCCTATGTTCTAGTCATTTTCGGGGTGAGTTGACATATCTTATAATTATAATATATTAGATTCATGTTAGCCTTTATATATCTGTTAGGAAAGTGAATTTATTTCTGAGGACTTCTCCTAGTAATTTATTCAGTGATAAGGTAGCGCTGTCTACGGCCTATTAAGAGGTGCTTAAACTGTTACGGTTTATCATGGGTTAAATGTTAAACTTACAATAACAGATATTAGGCGTAGAATCAGTCCACGAATGCTTACCATTGGGTTAAGAGTCAGCAAAATTAACTGTCATTTCTGTAAGATAATGTCAGGTGTGGATTGTTCACTTAAAAACTGAATAGTGAGATGCAGGCAATAATTCTGGATTATGGGAGATAGTCATTTATTCCTTTGGATAGATATTTCTAGTGGCAAGGGAGGATCATTTTATGCTTACTTGTGTGGCTGGGCACTAGTCTATAACTTTCACTGAAAGCAGTCACCAGGCATAGATATAATTATATCTTATGATTTAGCCACAACTGTATTATTATAGCAAGAACATTGCATTTTCTTTGTACTCATTTTGTGGAGTGCTAATATATTTTCCAAAGGGGACATACGATTTATTTGTGTAATGTCAAATGCTGTAATCTGTTTATGTAAATTCATTTAATGTTGTAAGATGAATAAGCATATTCTTTTAACTGTAACTACAGGTTAGGTTTCCTGTATGTTGAGATTGGGAGAAGAGGAGGAGATTTTGCTGTCAGAACATTTAATGACAGTTACATGGGTGTACAAAAGATAATAAGCCTATGCGGGCGCGTGTTGATAATTGATATTTTTAAGGAACAGGAGACATGGTTAAAGACAGCCCTAAACTATCATAGCAATAACTACAATAAATTTAATCCCATAGTGGAGCGAAACGTTCTGTATAAAGTTAGTGTGATTTATTATTTGCTTGAGGTAAAAGTTTTTTTTTTTGGGGTCTCAGTTTCAGGGAGACCAAATCGCTAGAGCAGATTCCAGTCAGGCGAAGAACGTAATATTCTCTTCGATCTAGAGGGTTTCTGAATACCGCTAGCGTCACGAATCGTCAACCCCGTTCCTGAATCAAAACCCCTTTTTGTCAACGCCAAGTTAAGCTCACGCAGTGCAACGGAGCCAACGCTAAATCTGGAATCATCAAATGTAGTAGTAGTTCTCTACTCGCCTATTGGATTACCAGCCAGAGCATTGCGGCTTCCAGAATATCAAAACCGCCCAGCATGCCGATAGCAGAATTCCATATCACCCGCCTTTTTGTGCCTAAACGGGGCACTCAGCAAACCACAGCCAAACCAGTTTAAACAGGATTTACAGCCAAGCAGAGCCTAGCGCCGGATAAGCGCGCCTGGGACTCTTTGTCCTCAAGTGACTTCTTCTGGTGTATTTTCTGGATACTTAAAACCTCGCACGTATGAGCAGCCATCTATGGACAGAGTTCCAGCCCCCTCTCGCGAGTAGCGGTTACCACCGTTTATCACCTTTGGTCCCACGAAAAAAGCGGACAGGCTGTCGCTCAGTTCGTTTATTTGGTCAGCAGGAGATAAACAACGTCTTCCAGTGTTCCCTCGCGCAATTAGGGGTCACCAACGTTTAGCCCGACAAGGAAAGTTCGGTATTTCACTTCAGTCATCTTGAAGGATATTTATCGGTAAGACACTTTTCTGGAGCTAGCGCCTTTGGTCCCCGAAAGCGGACCCTCTGTCGGACAGCTTAGTTATTTTCTCCGCGTTCTACAGGTTTTATGGGTGTTGGTGGTGTGTGTGTTTGTGGGTGTGTATTTGCATTATTGGTGGTTATTGATGATTATTGATGACTATTGATGAATATTTTGATTATTGATGTAATTTATGCTGTGTATGATGATATGCATCAATTCCATGCTTTTCTTCATTTAATAAAGTTTACACCTTTATTAATACGCAGTTCCCGACCCTTTCATCCATAATTAACTTGTTTAGCTCTTTACTATAATCTCTATGTATGATAAGAGAAAAGAGAGAGAGCAGGAGGTGCTTAGACAGACATAAGTGAGTTGAGGCTTGGAGAGAGAGATCATTTTGGTAAATCTTCTTCCAGGTTGTCTCAAGTCCATCTCCTATTTACACCTTTCTGTGTGTGTAATCTATAACTCTGTCAGTCCACTATCCCTTGTCGATTTCACTACTATTGTCCAACTCGACAAATACTCTACCACTTTACTCAACCACGACAGAAAAGATAGAGTGATAAGGCTTTGGCGCTCTTTTATCACATGACCTTATTTCACGTGGAATATTTTGAAAGTTCCACACCCTAACCCTGTTTGAAAATTATTGGAACTTTTGGTTAGACTCCATAACAAACAGATGCGTGGGAAGGCAGTGAATATAACTTGGCGCTTCAGTCAGTGTCGTAAATTTATTTTGAGAGAAAGAGTCTTAGAAATAGTGGTCCGGTTTAGAGTGGAAAATGATGATGGAAAGCTCAGTGATAGAAAATGTAGAGATTAAATCGTTGCTTTACAGCGTGCTGGAGGAGAGTAAAGACAGACTTATTTACGACAAATCGTTTCTCTCAATCCTCTCTTCCACTCTCCCGGTCAAACAATTTTTTGCCAGTTTTCCAGACACACCTCTGCGCGCACACCGATTTGGTGTTTTCAAACACACAGACGACGTAGATACAAACTATATTAAACGAATAGGGGAAATGTTGGGCTTTGGGTATCTCCAACACAGTACTAAATGAGTTTATGTGGTTTTATTAACCTTAAACATCAATCACTAACAAATATCAGGTATTACATAAATTATCGTAAGTACACAAATGCAAATAACAAGTTTGGGAGGGGTGAAGAAGATTGGTATCGACTAAGCCCTTCCCGCTTATTAGACAAAGATAAACCCAGTCCAGAGATAGATAATATCAGGAACATGGGTACGTTAACCTAACAGTGAAGTTAATTGCTCTGAAAGAGGTGTTACAAAGTTAGGTATAGGTGATAGAAAAAAAACCTGTTCTTCCCAACTGTTCTTCCCTTTACTAAGCAAATGGAAAGGAGGGGGGTTTAAAACAGAGTTAACCAATTATCACCTCCCCCTTAAAGAAACAGTGCAGGGAGTACAGAAAAATTATATTACCAGGCACGAAAGTTAACAAAAGGGTTACAAGAGAAAAAAGATTAAATTTCCTGTCATTCATGCACACGCGTGAGGATCCACACTCATATATTCACACACTTACCGAATGCAGCCTCAGGCGATCCCTAAAATTATATAAAAACAGCATGTTTTCTCTTGACATGTGAAACTGTCTAGCACTTCGATGTCCCGCCCCAGATGTTTGCGAGGTTTTGCTGGTAACAAATATTCTCACTTATCGCAAGACTTGAAGGCTAAGAGTTCTTGTGTTTTTATTATATAAAAAAGGAGTCTATGGGATGGCACTGACACAGTTCGGCACAGGGGTGAAAATGAAGTGGTCTCTTTTAATCTTCCGCTATGGTAAAATTCCTTCAATGCGTGATGATAGTAACTGACCGGAAAGTTTTATTAAATCCAATTGAGGAAAAAACTAGGCTCAGTCACAGTCAGGAAAATATGTAATCTCTCACAGTAAACAGTAAATGTATTATCGCTACTGGCGATGATTACCTTCCAGTTTGTCTTACTGATTTGTAATGGTAATTTGACGATTGTTCTTTTAAATGTTCTTGGGTGGGCTTTATTTCATTTAATTATGACAGCTAGGTCGCAAAGGACTGCCACAAAGATTATATTTAAAAGAAATGTTTCTTCAATATGACTGGAAGTTTATAGGATGATTTCTTTATTTCTTTCTTTATTTAGCTGGGACCGCAGGTTACGATCACTCTGTATGAAAGAAAAAAAAAAAACATGTAACATACCGAAAAATCAAGCGCGATAAATTTCCCGTTAAGCCTATAATACACTCGAGTATTTAATTATGTATTTAATAAACAGTGCGCGAATTCTAGTGGTTAAAACACACATCTATGAAACTAGGATTTAACTGAATTTATTAATTATAAATTCCTTCGCGACTTTAAAAGTTAATTTAAGCATCTATTATCTTTTGAAATAATATAATAGATAGATCATTATATTTACAACTGGAACTATTGAGATGGTTTAATTTAATAGATTTAAATTAACACAAAATCCATTGAAATAGAATGACTGAACTAGACCACTGATCACTTTACACAATATATATTACCGCTTTGCACAGAATAGAAATCACTGCAATATATATATATATATATATATCCAGGGGAAAATCTATAACAAGATTTCAATAAAGCTAGTGCTTCTGTAAAGGTCTGGCCAGCGAGTGATAAAGTGTCTATTCTTCATGGTCTATTTATCTAAAATGGAATGTAAGTTGAGTGGGATATGAGAAACTTGACATCTTTTTTCATCCCAGGAACTTTGGGGGATCTGACCGTCAAATCAAGGAGAGAAGCCGCCCCCTGGTTTCCGTATCTCCGCTCGCTGCTGCCCGTTTCGGCTTTCCCCGTTCGCTTTCCCTGCGATCGGTTCTGCGGTTGACAGCGAGGCGCGAAAATAGCGGCAAGAAACTGCGTCTCGTATCAGGGACCACTACTGTCTTTGATAGCGCCGATAGTCTCCCCTGAAATCCCTCAGTCTGTCTCTTTGAATCCACGTGAAAAGAAGTCCCGTATGACAAGAATTTGATAATATTCGGGGCCACTGATGCTATACGAAGGGGTCGTTACAAAGGGTCGTACTCTTTCATCCAACAAAATTCAGGGTCAATCCGGGTCCACTGAGTTCGTCCATCACAGTCAGTCAAAACTACTGTGAGAAATCGCTTGCCAAGATTACAGACTTTGCCAGAGTGAAGCCTAGAATTCAGAATTCCTTCTTAACATACCGGACACCTTTTATTAGAGTATTTATAAGGACTTACAAAAAACAGCCCAGGAAATCTGCTGATCTGCTTTCGAAATATTTTAAACAAGGAAACCGGGACTGGGGAAACTGTAGGACCACACGCGGAGTCAGAGAGGGAATCTATTGTTAAAACAACGACACCCCAGACGAGTGAAAGAGGCCGATTTAAGTCTCTTTTATTCATCTGAGCAAAAAATCTGTGAGCCAGAATTGGCGTAAGTTGTCATTTTACATTCTATATTTTGTTACTAACATGTGAACTAACATATATATGTGTATTGCCATGTGAATTTTAATGTGTGAAAATCGCTCGGGGATGTCCAAGTGATTTGAGGCTGGCACCCTCAGCGTATAGAATGATGATTTCATGAACCACCACTGCCAAGGGATGGTGATTGATTTATTGCTAGTTTCGTAAAGAGAACTAAAAGCATAAAGTAGTCCCAGGTCCCATATGGAACAGGGAAGAAAAGATGAAAGAAATGATGTACATTCTAAGTATAACTAGCAATAACCCGTCAACATTGACAGGTTATTAATTATAGTGTATTGTTCCTGTTACATGTATTACAGACTAATGTGGTCATTTCATTGCAGGCGACCGTCATTTGATATTTGTAGTGAAAATTATATGGATGTATTAAATATGAAGACATGGGGTAACCTTACCTAAATGACATATGGAGCAGCGATAAAGGTCTAATGGACCGTAAATTGACTAAATAACTAACATTTCTTTTATGACAACATGTCTCGTAATTGTTCGTGCATCTTTTAAAATCGTGCCCCGGTCGACTTACTGCCTCTGATAAGCTATGGTCGACTTACTGCCTCTGAGAACAACGTTTGAAGTTTGACAAAACTCCAGTTCATTTACTGTTTGTCAGTTGTGTTGTTGGCTTCTTTCCATAATCAAACTGCTCATACACACCTTCATTTGCGCACTTTTTCTATTTTCGAGAGAGTACATATAAGGGGAAACAATACACTTCAAAGAAACACTGAATAAGGAACCACCAGAGACTCAGCTGAATGTTCCTGAGGCTGAAAGTGACAGACGTAAAAACAGACATTCCAAGAAAAGAAGAAATTATCACAGCTATCAAGGGGTTAAAAAATGGTCCCGGCAATCTAAATGCTGAGTTATTCAAGGCAGACCCTGAACTAGCAGCAGAACTATTAGAACCACTATTTGCACAAGTCTGGGAAACTGGGACAACACCAACGGAGTGGAACAAAGGAATAATTGTCAAATTGCCCAAGAAGGGAGATCTTGCAGACTGCAATAATTGGAGAGGAATAACTCTTCTCTCAATTCCCAGCAAAATACTAGGCAGGATAATTATACAGAGAATTTCAAAAGCAGTAGACCACAAACTGAGGAAAGAACAAGCAGGATTTAGAAAGAACAGAAGATGTGTAGATCATATATTTACCCTCAGGAACATTATAGAGCATTGCTCAGAATGGCAAAGACAGCTGTACATTAATTTCGTTGATTTTGAAAAGGCTTTTGACAGTATACAAAGGGACAGTTTATGGAAAATACTGAGGGCTTATGGAATTCCAAGCTGCATAGTGTCAATCATAAAAAGCGTCTATGCCAACTTTACGTGTAGCGTTGGGCAGAGCAACCTAACCTTTGAGGTGAAGACAGGAGTACGACAGGGATGCCCCTTATCAACAACATTATTCTTAACAGTCATAGACTGGGTGATGCGCCAGACAACAGAGGGCAGTCCAAGAGGAATAAGATGGACTACGTTTTCTACATTGGAAGATCTGGAATATGCAGATGACATTGCACTACTAGCACATTCACATCACCACATCCAGGAAAAACGGATAGACTTAAGTATAGCCAGCAGGTGGGCTTGAACATCAATCTAAAGAAGACAGAGGTCATGACGCTCAATATGAGCAACCCTGAGCCCATATCAGTAAGGAATCAGCAACTGGAACAGACAGATACCTTCACATACCTAGGATGCATAGTAACACCAGACGGCGGAGCAAGCAAAGACATCAACAACAGAATGAACAAAGCAAGAACAGTCTTTTATAGTCTAAACAACATCTGGAAGTCCTCTCAGTACAGCACAAGCACAAAATTAAGATTATATCAGAGCTGTGTGCTTTCTGTGCTTCTCTGTGGTGCGGAATGCTGGAGAGTTACAGAGAAGTAAATGTCGAAATTGTCTTCTTTTCACACAACATGCCTAAGAAAAATTCACCGAATCTTTTGGCCGAATACCATCACCAACCAAGATCTGCTTGCTCGCGAAAGCAAGAGGACATGCACACCATCATAGCTGGCAGACGCTGGAGCTGGGTGCCATGTCCTCAGAAGAGACCCCGATGCCATCACAAGAACAGCTATGCTTTGGACCCCTGAAAGAAAACGAAAGAGAGGCCGACCAAAAACAACCTGGCGGAGGACTGTGGAGGCTGAGATGCAAATAATGAACCAGAGTTTTGGCACTGTACGAAGGATGGCCACCGACCGAGCAAAGTGGAATCAATTTGTTGTTGCCCTACAAGGCGCCACCAGGCGTGATGGCCACTGACTGCTTTGACGGTCGGCGGCTAAGGATCAAAGAAGAAGAAGAATACAATTATTGTCCAACTTTCAACCACAGTTGCACCCCCTAAGCTGTGGTCGAAAGTTAATGTGCTCTCTCGAAAATAGAAAAAGTGCGCAAATGACGGTGTGCAAAATGTGACTGACCGACCGCCCGACCGCCCAAAGTACTTACGGCGGGAATTATGGTATTGGATACTTATATTTTGAAAGCAGTGTAAATGTTCATATTAATATATTCACTTTAAAATTAATGTAAGTTTTCAAGCTTTAAACCAGTATAAATGTATTTGTGAAAATATTCATTTTAAAGTTAATGGAAGTTTCAAACTGTTCAAATCAGTGTAAACATAAATGAAAACATATTCAATTTATATTGTGAACACTTTTCAATCAGTGGAAATGTAAATGTAAACATATTCTATTTGAGCTATTAACCTTTTCATTTAAATATAAAGTAACTATGAAAGCTATTCAATTTAAATGTAAGGAAAGTTTTATCCCGAGGGATTAAATTTAATTCTCATCGAGGGTAAATTCTGGGTTAAATGGGATGGTGGTATGGGAAGATAGGAAACCATAACTATGGGATGGAAAACGCAATACTCAGGAGAGCGTTTCGTTTCTATTCTTTTACCATAGTTATTGGTGGTGGTACCAGCTCACAGGTACTATCTCTGGAACAATAAAGGAACAATGGCCTGCGTTTTAAGACGAAGGACCAACTTTGCCGTTACTCCTTGACGTTCTGGGAACGTGCGGCACCTTTAACATTGACCAGCGACGAGCGTAAACCAAGAACCAACCCAGCGGGAGAAGAAACTACCATTGGTAGCTAAGTGCAAACTGACCGCTGCCAAATGTGACCTCCTTTAGTCAGTTAAATCTCATCACAGCTGTGATGAAAACCTTTTCCTAAAATATTATTCAATTTTTTAAACTTGTTAAAACCTAAAGTGATTATAACATTTTGTTATTTGTAATGTTACTGTCGTAGATTTGTGATAGGGGAATTAAGACATAGATTGGTCCCTTCTGAATAGAAATAGAACAGGTGATAGCTCAGTGGGAGATAATATAAGAAATAGATTTTTCACGAGTGAGATGGTGGAAAATAATAGAGTCTGTCCCTGACACTCGAGAAGCTTCTCTTGGTCAGCCTATCTCTACAACAGATCTAGATTTGTCAGACAGTCTACTAGAATATATATAGCAATATATATACCACTCACATACACACACACATAAGTGACGACAGTTAGACGTACAGACGTGAAAACTATAACAATGGAATTTAGATATTTTTGGACGAGCTGACCGACACACTTGAATAAGTTTATGTAAATTTTATTTATCATAAGAAAATTCACCACAACCAAAAAATTTGAATATCAATCACATATAAATACACATACACATAAGTTAATGAATTACTAAAAGAATAGACCCATAGGTGTAATCCTTTCCCCCTCTGTTGAGCCCACGATCCCGTTAGCAGAAAAATTATAGCCCCAAAGAGTCACAGATTTATACGCTATGGTCTAGGATTTCCCTCTACAGTTAAGAACAGAGTTGATATATTAATCTATTTTATAAGGAAAACATCATTAGCAACAAACTTGCATAAAGAAAACACAAAGTGGGTGCATAAATTATACCATAAGCGAATCGCTCAGTCCTGCTTTATCTCTGTTCATTCACCAGTGGCCACTGACATTCTTTCTTACCTGCAAACTTGATGTCTTGCACCTTCAGGCGCAAACTTTACGACACACACACACCGTGAATCCGTGTTCTTTTTGATAAAGAGAACCCCAGCTCTGCATATACGGGTTTCATCCAATGTTCCGGGGAGCGTTCACTTTACAAAGATATTTTAGGATTACTGTTTATGTCACTTAAATCAGTTCAGGTAAGAAATTTTAAATGGGCTCACAATGTTAGAATCTCGAGGTTTCCAGTATTTAGGAAATGACAGGTTGGTAACTTCTCTCAATATAAAATTATTGGTCACACCACAATTGGTCAAACGTCGGAAATGTTACTGTTTGTAATTTTTCTCGCCACAGGGGCTGAATGTACATCAGATTTAGGGAAGAAATAGAATATGTCTCGATAGGCCCAGTTACTGCATTTAGTCTTAAAGTTCGTGAGATGGGTACTATGTCTCTTTCTGGATGCAAACACAATGGCAGATAGGTTGTAACTTGGACACCCACGTATTTAAGTACAAAATGTTTCTTCTAGGTTATTCTCATATATACTGAAACCGCTGGTAGATTTTGGGCTTGACCCATATACTGTATAAAAGAAAAAGAAACATACAGAAACTTAATCATAATATTATACACACCTCCTATCATACCGTCGAGTAAAATATAATAGTCACTTCGGTTATTTAACTTAAATCAGAAACTATAAGATAAGAGCTTGTCTCATCGTTTAAAACTTCCGTGAAATAAACTCTAGTCATTTAAAAAATCAATCATCATGAATTAGAAATACGTACATATTCCGTCAATACTCAAATGATGAATCAGTGCATTTACTTAGTTAGTTAAATATATTCTCTGACTGGTTACTAGCAATTTAATTCAATTTATTTATAGCTGAATGAGTTTTTAGCTAGAAATTATAATTTATTCTGCTATCCACTATACCACAGTAACTTAGAGAATTTGAATGACTGGCCTAACTGGCAAAACACTCTGCATAAAAATCTAGTGAAGATATAATTCGAACTAGCAATAAACACTCGACAATACTAGTCAATAATATTACCTCCAAAACAGAACTACAGGCTATCTCCACGAAACTGAGAACTACACTTATACAGGTATTCTAGAACTCGATAAGATGTCGAGAAACTAAGAACTTCACTCTACAAGGTATTCTAGAACGAAGCGATCTGTCTTCTGAAACTGAGGAGTACTGAATGAATGAAGTCTAAACTGCTGGGGTTTAAATATAGGAAACTGACAGAGAATGCTACGCTATTTCCCGAAAACCAGAATATGCCAGACTTAACACTTATAACACCTCGGAGAACTTCTACGCTCAATCTGCAAAATCAAACGAATTCTTCACACTGAAACCGAAATAGACTCAGGCAAATCGAGCGAACAGTCTCTCTTAGTTCTTGTGTAACATGATTTACCAGACCTGCGAGATTTTCTTTGCTCGAGAATTCACACTATTCTACCTGCAGACTATGGTCATAAACGCAATATAAGCGAGCTCGTCTTTGATCTCATATCTTTCACCGTGAATAATTAACTTATATGCGAACAGATAAGGGAAAAGTGATAGACAATGGTCTTCCTTATTATCCCTGTCGAGAACGAATTAACACGATTCAATCTCTCATCAAAGAACTTAGCTAACCGCAATAAAATGCGTTGCTAAATTAGAAAGGAAATGACAACGGTTTGAATTGCTAACAATCTAGCGTATGCGAAAGAAAGGTAAAAGAGCAAAAGAAAGGTAAAACACAAGTGTAGAATAAAGAATAGATATCTGAAATCTATTAATCATAATATCTCTGCCACAGTTACAAATTTAACTTCGATTTAATCCTTTTACATGTACTGCGTGTTTGTCTCAGTCAATTTACTACACACACTCTAAACAGAGCTAAACCAGAATAGTAAGAATTCCACTGAGTAAATCAGGGGTGGGGGCTTGAACGAGCTGAAATTAATAAGTGCTTAATTCTTCACAAACGTTGTCGGCAGATTCTAGAATTAACGTGCTCAGCAAAAGCAGCATTGTTTTCGCTTATCTGAATATCTTGTGAAGACTCCCTGGAGATAGAATGGTGTTGTTTCTTCTATTTACATCTCTGCCAAGAGTAATCTTGTGCGAAGGTAGACACCTTTGAAGCCCATATTAGATACTCTTGAGTTTTGGCCACTGAGAAAGTGCATATGGCCGACGCCAGCTCCTTTCGTGGAAAAGCTTTACGGGGATTCAAATAGCCTCAAACTGACTACTGCTTTCTTTGAAAACATTCAAGAGGACGTCTGAGAGTGTACAAATAAGAAGAAAGAAGAAGATTGGCATAAAGTGAGATTATATAGCAAAAGGAGAAGATATACAGACAATATTGAGTATCGTGAGTGTACATCATGGACTTACAGGGTTTCATTCTGATGGGAAAAGAATGTGGGTACACTGGGAAAGAACTGATGGATTTTGCCAAGGCAGAATACCAGTCAGAGGAAAATCAAGAAGCTTTGGAGAAGAAGAAGATTGAGAAGCAGAAGCAGGAAAGAGATACTCGAGCTGCAGAGTTAGAGCTCAGAAGAAGCGAGTTCGAATTACAAGAAAAGAAGATGAAAGAAGATAAAGAATTTCAAGAACAGAAGATGAAAGAAGATAAAGAATTTCAAGAAAAGAAGATGAAAGAAGGAAACGATTTGAAACAGAGAAAGTTCGAACTACAAGAAAAAAAGGTGAAAGAGGATAGAGAGTTAGAATTAGAAAAGGTTAGAATGAGATTAGCTCTTGAGGAAAAAAGAATGCAGGTTGAAGCTGTTAAGGAAATACAATTAAAGAGAATAGAAGCGGGTGCGAGTGGTCAGAACTCGACTCGGAGGGAGTCGCATCGTCCATTTAGGCTGCGTCTGCCGAATTTTAATGACAAAATTGATAGTTTGGAATTATTCCTTGAGAGGTTCGAGACCGAGTGCGTGGCCTGGAAGGCTAACAGAGACGAGTGGCCATCTCTGTTATCCACATTGCTAGTGGGGCCTGCGATGGAGACTTTTTATAGCCTCCCGCTGGAAGAGTGGGCAGATTACGACAAGGTGAAGAAACGGTTGCTTCGGAAGTTCCGTTTGACGGCTAACGGTTACCGGACACGGTTTAGAAACACTATGCCAAGTGCAGACCAGGACTACGAGGACTGCATCTCGAAGATCAAGCTTCTGCTGAATAGATGGATTGAGCTGGAAGGAAATAAAAAAAGGACTTTAATGGCTTGGTTGAACTAATGCTACGGGACAAAGTTTTGTCGTCTTGTTCTACTAGTTAGTAGCATTATTCCGAGAACGCCAGCCAAAGGACATTGATTCCATGTCACAGTTGGGCCACCATTATGTCCTTGCCCATCCGGGCAAACCCATCCAGCGTTCTGGTCTGTCAGACGCCTTAGTTGCAGGGGTGGGCAAAGTACAGCGCCAACCGTGGCAACGTCGGGTGGGAAGTGCCGAAAGGTCACCGAGACAGAGGTTTGGTAGGTCGCCCCGTCCATATCAGTCAGGCAGGGGCAGTTATGAGAACTTTAGACCACAGCGGAATTTCCAACCGAGGTGGAATAACCGACAGTCGGGAAGCGATAGCGACGGAGAAGGATTCCAAGGATGGAAACAGGTGCGCTTCCAGGTCTCTCACGACAAAAGTAAGGTTTTTATAAAGGTAAAGGATCCAAACAAAGAGGTGGATCGTCAGATGTCGAGGGTTGACTCTGAGGCGCGCTCATCACCGAACCGTAGTCCACAGAAGGAGAAGAAAGATATTATTTGCAACGAGTGCGGTGGCAGAGGCCATATAGCTAGGATGTGCTGCAATAATGCAGAGAATGCTAACACGGCGTGCGTGTTAGACACCGTCAATAACGAGGATTGCGAGGGTAGCAAACAAATATTTGTTCCAGATGGGAAACCGGTGTTGATATGTGGACATACCCTATCCTGTCTGTCTTCTCTAGGCGAGTGTGGGAAACTCGATCTGCATTCAGGTTTTGTGCAGCTGAAGCAGGTATCCGTGCTTGGGGACACGGGGTGTACTACCATAGGGGCACGCTGATCCTGCATTGATGAGTCATGCTTGACGGGGAAGACAGTAAGGTGCATCACGTTCGGGGGTAATGTGGAGCATTATCCAGTAGCCATTGTGAAAATCGATACATCTTTCCTGTCAGGTACGGTACGTGCGTGTGTCCTCGAGGCACCGGTGGCCGATCTGATTGTCGGTAACGTCCGGGGGGTGCGTGAATGCACGCGGGACGAAATACAAGAGTGGCGAATGGACAGGCAACTAATCGCTAATTCGGTGCTCACTAGAGCACAAGCGAGGGCAGACGAGATACATGAGTCCCGCGATGCCACGAGCACATCGTTCCCGGTAGAGGTGCTTCCTGAGGTTCAGGGCACATTGGTGGTCGACTTCGTGGAACTTCAAAGAGCTGATCGGTCTTTGCAGAGACTGTTCGCGTTGGCAGAGACGGGGAATGTAAGGCATCCCGTTACTGGTTCGAGTACAAGAATCAGATTTTGACGCGGTGCTTCGTTAGGCAACAGCAGTTTTTGCGCCAGGTCGTTGTACCATGCACTATGAGACCGAAGGTATTGGAGGTTGCTCACGACTCCCCTTTTGCTTGTCATATGGGTGTTGCGAGGACTCGAAATAGGGTGATCTCGCAATTTCATTGGCCAGTGTGTAATATGGAACTCAAACTATGTTGTCGATCATGTCGGGTGTGCCAGCAGATGGCATACAGGGGCAGATCCCCACAGGCTCCGGTACAGACAGTGGACTTGGCCCTACGCGCCTTCCAGAAAGTCGCTGTTGACATAATAGGCCCGTTACCGTTCGCATCTGATAGAGGTTTCCATGATCACAATGGTAGATCTATGTACGAGATGGCCGGAGGCGGTCCCGATGCAATCGATCACCTCGTAGGCAGTAGAAGGGGCGCTACAGCTGTTAAAAATCGGTTCGGGTTCCCGGAGTGCATTCTCTCGGATAGGGGAACACAGTTTATCTCCAAGGAAATGGCTGAAGTTACGAAATTGCTGGGGATCGCCCAGACGTTCACCTCTCCCTACCATCCTCAGGCGAACGGGGTGTGTGAGCGCCTGAACGGCGCAATTAAGCAGATGTTGGCGAAGGTGACCGCCGAATGCCCACAAGATTGGGACAGGTATTTGCCGGCGGTACTTTTTGCGTTCAGAGAGGCCCCTCACCAGAGTACAGTGTTCTCCCCGTTTGAACTGCAATATGGTGCAAACCCCAGGGCCCCTATGCATGTCCTGAAGGATTGGATGGTGGGGAAGCATATGGGAGAATCGGCGGTGTCGGCGTATGATTATGTCGTTGGCTTGCAAGAGCGTATAGTCAGGTCGTGTGCGATAGCACGTGAGCAGCTAACTCAAGCAGGCATTCAGTATCGACGGTACGCGAACCGAAGGACTAGGATGGTATCACTTCAGACAGGGGAACAAGTGCGGCTACTTCTCCCTACGAAGCAGGACAGGTTGAGCATCTCCTGGCAATGTCCGTTTTAAGACCTCAAAAAGGTAACGGACGTGGACTACCTTATCAAGGTTAGAAATAGGGAGAAGGTGTTCCACGTGAACATGTTGAAGCCATACGTGGAAAGGCCGTCGGATTTGTCGGTCATGGTAGATGCCGTGGGAGAGCATGGATCAGAGTCGGCGGCGTCGGTAGTAGTCGATGAGTCCGGAGACAGCGGTGATGATGTGAAGCTGCATCTGTCACTTGTTCCGCTGGCTCCAGCCGAGTCGTGGGTGGACGTTTCGATCTGTGAAGATCTGTCACACGAGCAAAAAACGCAGGTGCGTGCGATTCTTAGGGATTTTGGTGAAGTCCTCACTGATCTGCCGGGACGAACAAACTTGATCGTCCACGACATAACTCTGACTGATGATCAGCCAATTAGAGTGAAACAATATCCTATACCACTCCACTATAAGGCGGCGATCGAAAAGGAAATCGATGATATGGTCCGGCTGAACATTATCGCCCCATCCGAGTCGGCTTACTCCTTTCCGTTGAGGTGGTGAAAAAGAAAATCGGGTCCCTTCGAGTATGCATAGATTTTCGGAAGCTCAATAACATCACGGCGATGGACGCAGAGCCTATGCCGAATCAGGAGGAGCTTCTGACCAAACTTTCCCACGCCAGTTATTTCAGTAAACTAGATCTGTCAATGGGTTATTGGCAGGTGCCATTATCTGAAGAGGTAAAACCTCTCACGGCATTTGCAACACCAAGAGGTCTTTTTCAGTTTAATTACATGTGCTTTGGGCTAGTGAATGCACCCGCAACATTTGTTAGAATGATGAGGAAAGTGTTAGGTCATAGGAACGATGTAATTACGTACATCGATGACATCTGCGTGTTTCATGACACGTGGGACCAGCATATGGAGGGAGTGTTTGCTGTATTAAAATGTCTAAAGACACATGGTCTTACTGCTCGTCCGAGCAAAGTATTAATTGGGTATGCAGAGCTTAGCTTCCTGGGTCATGTGGTCGGTCATAATGTGATCAGACCAGAAAGAAACACTGTGACCAAAATCTTGGAGTTGCAGGTGTCGAAGACAAAGAGATAGGTGAAGAGTCTGTTGGGACTCATTAACTGTTATAATAAATTCATACCTAATTTTTCTACTGTGGCTGAGCCACTTACTGAACTTACAAAGAAGGGGCAACCAAATAAAGTAAGGTGGTCTGATAAATGTCAAGAAGCACTGGTTAGAATTAAAGAAGTATTTTCAGGGGAACCTATTTTGAGGTTGCCAGACCTACATAAACCACTGGTCTTACACACCGATGCTTCCTCAGTGGGCACAGGGGCCTGTTTACTGCAAGAACATGAAGGTCACTTCATCCGGTGTTGTACGTCAGTCGTAAGTTACTGCCAGCGGAGACAAGGTACTCAACGATCGAAAGGGAATGCCTGGCGATCGTGTGGGCCGTCTCTAAGCTGGCAAGATATCGGTTGAGAGCGCATTTCTTCCTTCAAACAGTCCATAAGCCGCTGCTATTTCTGCATGCGGCTAAGTCAACGAGTGCTACGTTGACACGGTGGACTTTATTACTCCAGCAGTTCTGCTTCATTATTCTTCCAATTCAGGGAGTACATAATGTAGTAGCGGACCCTCTGTCCAGGTTATAATGTTGAGGTAATGACAGGAGCGTCCGGTGGGAGATATTTACATGTGATAGTGGGGAGTAAGTAATTGCAACCACGGTAGAGGTGTCTTGTGTACCTTAAAGATCATGTTTGTGCTAAATGCTAAGCTTATGAATTTCATGTATTTTGGCGCCATAAAGGCAATTTAGTATGGGTTTAAACTTTGTTAAGAAAGATTGTTTGTGCTATTTGGGCATCAACAGTAATGTTTGCTTATGTAGGAGTTGCTATTACTAGACAGCGCACTGTGTTATGGTTTACCAGGGGAGGACAGTCGTTGTCATTTTTCACGACTGCCAGAACCTGGGGTAACCTACTTCATACTCATGATGTGTTTTTGGTTGGTTGGAGAATGCAGTAACGACAATGGTAGTGAAGAACTATGGCACTCTCTGTTCATGGGAGGATATGCTGTTAGTGGCATATGGTCGTCCAGACTCCTACGGGGGTCGGGCGGAGCTTCCTCCGGATGGAAGAAAACTTTGTTTTCTTTCTTAAGAGGGGGGGGGGGTGGGGGGAATGTCACAGCGTTATTTCGCAGTGCATCGTATGTATTGTGGTCGGCGATAGGTCACTCGGAAAGGCCAAGGTTAGCCGAACTGGTGTGTCATTTGACTACCGGAAGTCGGGGGGAAAAGGCGCAAAATTAGGGACACAGAAACTAGCCTTTGTCCAGGGAGGACGTATATTTTGCCTTTTGCCAGCGAGATCGCTGTGTGATTGATATTGTCCACTGTAAACTGAGTGCCTGCCATATTCTCGGACCTTGGAGATAATTAAGTTGTACTTCTAGACAGTGTAGGGTCTGTCGTGAGACATTCTAATCCACATATATAAATTAGAAATTAAATGTAGAGCCTAACGAAGTAATTCAATAAAAGGAAAGAAGAATTGTAAAAGAACAGTGCGGTCACAATAGCGTACGCCTGTGTTATAGAACGTCATACTAGCTAAACAAGAAAACTCCTTTTTATGCTCCGTCTGCATAAACTACACGCGTTTCTACAAATAAAACTGGTACTATATTTCTTATACGACCTTGATAGACACACTGCGTAATGACCCAGATTTAATATTACATTGATGTCATTTTATGCACTACGTAAACGAAAAGACAGACGGGCTTAGAAGAGAGAGAGAGAGAGATGTACGGAGGAACGCATGCAATGCTATCACGTCGTCTCGCGATTGAAAATTAATGCCACCCCACGCGAAAGGCATGCAGGCTTGCTTTTTTTCAAATAAACAGTGACAAAAAACACTACCAATACGAGGTAAGGTTTTAAAAAACATGGTTAATGCTTATTAGGAAACATGACACAATACTGTTTTATTTCTGAAATCCTGACTTTATACTGACAGAACAGTTGAAAAGGCAGATAAGGTGGCGGTTCTAAAACCATAAATAAAAAACAAATACACGACTATCCTAGAATAATACATATTTGTAACGAAGCCACTTGGCTCCATTAAACTTATATATTTTGGTGCCTTAGGACTTGCTGACAAAGAATATGTTAGGTGTTAAGTAAATAGTCTAGTAATTAACAAATTATAGCCAAAATACTATAGTGGTGTTGTCTGACAACCCAAGATCATATTTGCTCATTATGGCGTGTTTGGACACTGCTTTAGGGGAAATGAGGCCAACACGTTAGATCCGATTTGATTGGCTAGAATAATATGTAAGGCGAAACATGATTAGTCGAATGCTAATACTATTTTTGGTTGTTAATGGAAACGGTAGCAAGGGTAAATTTTTTCAAAGGCTTTTGTAAACATGGTCTCATTGGCTAGACCATTTGATATAGTCAATTAGAAGCGTCTGTTCAGGGCCACTTTTGAAAATAAACTTTGTAGAAGCAAGTGCGTTGAGAACCAGCTCATATTTTTCTAATAAAAGCCTGGGACAGAGGCAGATCGGAATTGTGCCATAACTCATCGCCAGTCAACGTACTTGTTTAATATTTCCTTGAATTGTGGTAAGCTAGACATATTTGATATCTTTTAGATGAAAATTGAATGTGAATTGATAAATTATGTCTGTCTGTGTGTGGTTCATTAGCAAACATGAGGCAAAGCCTAGATATTGCTCCACCATGAAAAAAACTTGTCGGAGAGGAGTATAACTGCATAGGCATATATGGAATTGCCAAATAGTACTATGACACCTATCTTATTGTATAGAAGGAAATAATGCTGGAATTGCAGAGGCGTTGTAACCATTAGGGAGAGGAATATTGGTGTATATTGTTACATGAGAAGCTAGCAGTTGGCCTACAGCGCTGAACTCTGTGTTTGGTATGTATTGTGCTTCAGTGTGGAAATAGATTATAAATTAGTTCTGAAGTAGGAGGTACAACCTTCTTATTTCAGAGACCGTGGTACTGAAGTAGTAGAGCAGCACCTGGTCTGAGTTTTGCTGAATCCAGAGGCTGGTAGCATACTCCTTGTTCAAGATATCGATCAGTGTTGTTTTTCAAGAAAACTGAGAAGCAAGCGAGCAGAGGAGACAGTTTTCCTGCCGCCCACACAGAAGATAAGATTTCGTTGGCCAGAGCAGCTCAATCTTGTGTATACCCCCCTCTAAAATTGACTGTACATTAAATCAAGAGGGACAGTTATTTGTTTCAAATAAAAGAAACTGTGAACCTTTCAAATATTATTTCCACCAGTAACAAACACATGAAGTCATGATGACAAACAACAACCTAGCTTTAAAAGCCAGTATTACCTCATAGTACTACATCACAACTTACACACATATTGTAATAATATTATATGTCAGTACAAAGATCCTATGTATAAATTGTGTACATACAACTTGTGATTACATTTGATTGTGATTCCTGATTCACTCTGTAGTTGAATCAGGATATCTATTATTGAAAGGAATTAATACATATTTTTAAAAGTTAACACTTGACTTATTTAAGATAGTCTTATAGAGTGTTCTATGTATGTGCGTGTCACAGTGTTGTAAAGTGTTGTGGATTTAATTAAAGTGTTTATCTGTCTGTTGGTTGTTGTGAACATACACTTCATCACTATCATAACCCTAGACATTCAACGTAGTCATCACAATATTCCAGAATAAGTCTGATTGAGGTCTAAATGTGGTAGCAAAGTAAGGTCATCTGTAATACACCACACTTATTAGATACAGATACCTTCACAGCTGATCTCAGTCAGTACACTAAGTCCCCTATAAATATTTATAACATCCCAACTTACCACAGGGTCTAGATCGAATTATCTACAGGCCGTAGTTTGATAATAGGTCGATGATTTTGGAGTGTCATTTTCATAGTTTTGCCACTCAGGTGAGCGAGACTCAGAGTAGTCATTTTGTATAATTCGTACCTTCATGTATGAAGGCGATAGTTTAAGCTGCTAAGGCATGTTTACAGTGGTTTTCACATTATTGTATCTGATGCGTTTGATGGCCGTGTGAGGCCTTATTGTGTGTATAAAGTATTAAAGGGAAGTACCTGTTAAAGGCGTTTATTTCTTATGTCAGCCATTGTTGTGTGGTGATACGCTTGGAAGAACGAGCCTTTATTTGTTATTATAAATCCACACTGCAGTGGTGTAACCAGTGGAGTGTTCTCCACGGTAAGTGATTCCTGACAATTATGGTTGCTGTGCGTTAAGTATTATATGTGATTAGAGAGAGGAAAAGAATGTCCCATACGCACATTAAACGGGACGTTTAAAATCCCGTATTTCAAAATGTTGTGTCGGAAACAATTTATGTTAGATCTTTGACTTGATCACCAGCACACAACAACTGTTACACTGCCGGTACCTTTTGTATGTGATATTATTGACATGTTAATGGCAACACCGTAAACTGCTCCCTATTGCGTATGTTTACACTACTTTATGGTTTCAATAGCGGTTGAATTTGTTTCTCTTCCCCTCCCTTCCCCCTTCAGATTTTCGGATGTAAATGGTTCTGAATACTGCGAGGGTACTTTCTTTGTTAAAATGTCAGTAAGACTTTGCCCCGTGCTGTTACTGTTACTGGTACTGTAAGTGGTACTGTTACTGTTACAGATTAACTGTTCAATTTCTAGCTTTTAAACAAGAAAGTATTATCTCGTAATAATACAAGACACGAGAGTCAGTTAAAAATATAGCTCGTGTGTATTAAAAATAATCCTCTAAAAAAACTAAACAAGCATAATTTTAATTGTTTGTTTGTTTTTTGGAAAGGGAAGGGCACATACGAATACATCCACACAGTTTTACAGTTTTGATTTACTCTATTTGGACTGCGTTTAGGGAAAAGATGGGGGGGGGGGGGGGGGTTACGGTATATGATATTAACGCCGTCTGCTAAAGGTTAGCGGACGTGCAAATGTAAAGGTTAAGACATTTAATATATTGCGATAGATGTTTCAATTATTGAACGCTCCATACACGATCGATTATGACGTGTCTAGCGTTGTTTGGGTCACAGTCGGTAACTAGGAGACGCTACCCTTTGTTACTTGACCGCCAAGCTGAATAGCTGCGTTTTGTTAACCTTCCAATTCAATGGCATGATATAGCCATTTATATGTGCATTTATGATGGACCAGGGTCAGTCCTAGAACTCTACATGAGAGGAAACTTATGGAGGTTAGTGATTAACTAAATCCTTGGAAGGAGAAAGATAATCGTCTACTTTATACGAAGTAATTAGACTCACAGTCTCACTGTCGGCAGGTAGCCATTCTATCTGCGCGTGCATATAGCTGTGATGTTCTGACGACAATTACTGCATTGTATCCTTAAACGGACATTGACACGTAAAACAGCAGTCTACGCTATTGATTGATTGATGCATGTACCTCATGTGTGAATTGAACTGTTTATGTATGTGTGTAATCCATATTAAATTGTGAAGGACTCGAACCGGAGGCATTATTCGTTGAATCACGTTACACCATTCAACCTTCTGAATTATGTATTTTATATCAAGTTGCTGAGTTAATAAGATGAACAGTTGTTTACATCTTGATGCCAAGTTCAGGCATTACGACAAACCAAAGGTGAGGTTCACCCCATTCGCGTACGAATATTAGCACGATCAGAATTCAAGCAACACAACCAGTAACCACACACGAAAGTCCTTCAACGGGGGGGGGAAGAGGTGGGAGGGAGGGGGAGGTGGGGGGAATCAATATTTAAATATCGGCAGATTTTATTATCTTGAATTTACTACTCTATACATCCTAATTATCTATGGATCCCTGAAGGAAAGCGAAAGAAAGGCCAACCTGTGACGAAATCAGTTGTGCTCATTTTATAACTTTCGTTCTCTCCGGCAGTATCAATTCATTTCTTCATTTTCCTCACCGATCGTCCTATTATTTGACATATTTTATGCACCTACATTTTTTGCCTAGCCGCTCCAAGACTTATTTACGTTTCACCATGTGAATCATAGCATGACAAAGCTAATTGAACAGGTCAGCGGATAATACTTTTATCACTTAAGGTGTCTAGCCACCTTTGATAAGAGACGATCACTGTTGATCTAAGGTGGTCCCGACCACTCCACATAACAATACGACCCGGCAGAGTATGGGAAAAAAGCCATATTGTATGTCTAAGCTGCCGGGGATCCGTATTTGTCCGTATGGCGGATGCACGAAAACACAGGTGATAATTAGATAATCGCTTCCGCTGGCCCATTTCTGTATCAATAATACAGATAACCCGTCTGGGGAGATTATGTTGGGCAGGAAATGAGTTCACAGATGTGTTCGTGAGTTTGCATACAGGGCAATCGGAAGTATTACGGACATATCTAAAAGAGGTCACGCGTTTAAATTTTAAAATTGATGAATTTAAAACATGCGGGGGATAGTAAGGATTTAACACCCCGAGCCACCTAGTTCTAAAGAGATTGGATTGGTTTAATTTGAGAGACGGAATAGACATTGGATTTCATCGGCAAATTCGACGGAAGTACAATCTGGGACTTGAACTGAGAAATGGCAACTTAATCTAACAATTTGAGACTTAGACATGCTGCACTGCTAAACGTCAAAGTAGCAACTCCTGAGAGAGTGCCAGAAGAGACTTAGATTCCATACGAAAGGACCAGGACAGAGTATTTGGGCAACTTTGAAACTTAAAAGTAAACACCTGCATTTTTAAATACAAAGACTGGAGACTTATGGAATCAGAATCAAGTCATAAGATGGATTCTAAAATAACCCCAGACCCAGAATTCGAAGCATTTAACCTAAGTTGTTGTGTCCATTCTAACTGTGCTAGGTGATTGTAGATCCCGTTTGGGGTAAGTTGTGAACCTATATTTTACAAATGTGACATGCCTGTACTTGCTAAGTGGTTATACAAGTCATAGTAGGCTGGCAACCTCAACATATGAAAATAGTATATTCATAAACCACTACAGCAAGCGCTGGTGATTGCTTCTCGCTAGTCGTACAGAAAACCTACAGCAGAGGTGACCCCAGACTCCGAATGGAGCAGTGAAAAGTGATGATTACATCACATGTGCCTAAAGTGTATAGTATTATTTTGTGAGATATATGTACCTTGTTAATTGTAATTCAGGCAAGCCATTGCCATTCGCACTGTCCAGACACATTTTCCCCATTAAAGTAACGACAAGAATAACGGTGAGTTCTAATCATAATCCCTGAATTACGCTGTGTATACTCAAAAAGTCTAATTATTCAGCGAGGGTAACATTAGTGGGGGACAGCGAGACAATGCGCCTGTTAATCTTTCAACCCAGTTTACTTAGCAGAGGCATTTTGTTCTTTTTATTTTGTCTAAAGTTCGTGGTACGAAGCTGCAGGACTAAAGTTTCTACGCCACTGGTGTGAGTCAAGAGCAGGGATTCAACACTACCCACCTACATTGGACAGGTTGTGTGAAGAAGTGCCCTCATCACAAAAGAATTGACGAAACCATGGCTGCAGGACTCACTTGGACCAGCTAAGTTCTTATTAAAGGAAACAGCAAAAGGACAAAATTTTTATAAATCCTCAACCCCTGTCTCATTGAAGACAATTTTTTAATTTACATCTCAAATTCACCATCATTCCATCGTTATTTTAACCTGTTAAAAACTAATTAATTTTTAAATTTGTTACATGTTATCTTAAAACAAAACAATCATTGTTGATTCAGATATTTTAGGTATGAAAGCAAACGTATGAGCAAGACTCTTTAATACATTTACATCTAGATATATATTTACATATATAGAGCAAATACTTATATAAGAATTTTGCTGGATTACACCAGCTGGGGACTTGAACGGCCTAAAACCATTGCTTAATTCTTCACAACAGGCGACGGATCAGATATAAGTTAATAGGGCTAGGCCCTATGCAGCACTGTTCTTGATTTCTGAAAATATCTTGTGAACTCTCCCTTGAGATAGAAGCATCATTATCCTTCTATCTACAACTCTGCCAATATTAATCTTGTGCGAAGGTAGACACCTTTGAAGACCCATATTAGATACTCATGAGTGTTGGCCACTGGTGGACAACTACTGCAGAGCTAAGGGAAGGCAATGCGTGACACAACCAAAAACAAAATAAAGAAAACCAGCCCTTTAGTGTCTGTTTTAAGTTACTTCAATTGTTTTTTCTTCTCCTGGCGAAGATAAATCTGGATATCCTATCATCAAAATCCATAATTCTTGCCACTTATACGTCGGTCACATCTAAGGGATGCAACTGTGGTTGAAAGCTAGACATTAATTGTATTGTTTCCCATTATATGTACTCTCCCGAAAATAGTAACACTCAAAGAAGAAAAGTCGGTGTAGAACCCAGTTTCATTCCGGAAACGGATTTAACTCAAAATTTTGTTTAAAATAACCTTAAAATGTAAGTTTTTGATTGTTTCTTCAAGTTAGTTGCTTATCCTTTACAGGACGTGGCAATCAACCCCAGCTTTTATTGGCTGTTTGTGATTTTTCTAGGCAATTTTTTTCATTCAGTAGTTTGCCATTGCTTTCTGAACGGTACGGCGCTTATACCATTGTTAAAAATCCACACAAAGCGATCTGCTACCAAACCGCCTGCAGCAGGTTTCGAACCTGGTATATCTGGATTATGAAACTGCGTTCATATCCATTAGGCCACAGACGCCGACTTCAAGACAAAATTTTAATTTAAAGTATTGCAGACTTATTATTTTGTCACCAAAAAATGTCTATGTGACAGCACTCAACTTTAATTAAATTGTTGGAGCTACTCGCTGGAAATGAAACGGTTTACTGGAGCATAGATACCATGATTTCCGATGATCCCAACGACGCAGTTGATTTCCCAACCGAGTTCCTTAACGAGCAGTGCCCATCAGGAATGCCACCCCATTTGCTGAAATTAAAGGTTGCTGCATTTTTTATGCTATTGCGAAATCTGAACGCAAAAAACGGACTAGTGAATGGCACGCGTTTGGTCATAAAAGTCTTGCATCGGAATTCGATTGATGCAGAAATTATCACTGGCAGTAATAAGGGAGAACGAGTCTTAATTCCTCGCATTGACTTAGAACCGAGCGAGCGCAGTTTGCCATTTAGGATGCGACGTCGTCAATTCTCAGTGATTTTAGCATTTACAATGACAATCAATAAGGCGCAAGGACAATCTTTTGATCACGTAGGAGTTTTCCTTCCTGAACCTGTTTTCTGATACTGCCAGCTCTATGTCGCCCTCACCCGAGGGACAAATCATGAAACTTGAAAGTTTTTGTTAAAAACACTTTTTATCAGGAACATTCTTTGAAACAAATCCACGCACTTTCACAAAAAATGTTGCCATCAAAGAACTTTTATATTGAATTAAAGAATATTTTAAACATATATTACAGTTTTTTAGTTACTTCCGTCATTATTGACGGGTTATTGCTAGTATGCATATAAATATATTTGCACAAATATCTTCCTTAATATTTTGTATAATACTTAGCGCGTTTTTATATTTTATTGTATTCACAGATCACCTGTTACTATTTAAACCAAATTAATATGAGGTCTTATGGGTATTTATGGTTTAAAATGTCATGAATATTTACAAAAGTAAAGCAGCTGTTTTACAAAAAACAAAGAGTCAAAGAGATTGCAGCCTTTCCATACAGGATAGCAAGTAATGTAAAGTTATGCTGTAGTGTTACCATAGCAACTTACGTCATTAGCGCTAGCAGACGCTGCTGGCAAATCTCAATTTGTAGTGTCAAGTATTCCGAGTCTATAGCGTAACTGAACATAAGTGGGGGGAGAGGAGAAGAGCTGCAACCGGGTATTAGTCCCAGGTGGCACAGGTCTAATGGCGGCATACAGGCATTTAGAAAATAAATAAATTCTTTTTAAAACATTTTTCTGTTCACCTTGATACCAAATGTTTATTGTTTTTCCTGGCACTGATAGAAACATTTTTCCTGTGTAATGAGTGCACTCTTGTAAACATGCCTTCTTAGACAGCAAGGGGGAACACCCACCCAGAAATGGGTTATCTTTTTAAAAAATTAACAGGAAAATAACTAACAAACTTGTTAACATAAAATTTGGCCACATGTTACAAGAGATATTATATTTTATGATGAACAAAGTTTACTTTATAAATTTTAATGTTTTATGTGAAAATAATTAATTAACATGAAGTGATGAAAAAAAAAGAAAGGAAAACCCCCAGTGCACCTGGGAATGAATTTCACTCACATAAAAGGTGCAAAGAATGCCAAACCAGCAGATGATGTGCATAGCATCCCTACCTATGGCGTGAACCACCCAAAAATGTCTACCCCAATGAGTTTATTAGATATGGCTCTTGCAATATGACCCTTTTAAATAGCACAAATTTAGAACTTTGTATAGCAATATCTCTGTTTCTATACCATGTAAGAAAAAAGTGGAGGTTCATGCCATAAAGGATACCATGGGCTATAAGTGTGCAAAATTTGAAGGCTATAGCTTTAAAATTGTAGAAAATATCACCGGAACTGTGAATCGCAAGCCCTGTTTTCGTTAAAGTTTAGTTTTTAAAATGTTTAAACACTTATCTGATTCTCTTTGAACATTGATAACTCATAAACTATTACAGATAAACACATAATTCAAAAAGAATATCAAAGTAAAAAGGCTTATAAATATTTAAAACACAATTATTATATGAAAATCAAAAATAACCTTTTTTGTCTTTTTCTGGGTGTATATGCCCCCCTTAACCAGATCTTTTTCCTTCCATTCTGCTGGTATTTCTTCTCTCTCCCAGACTTTACCATGTACCGTAGTTTGTATAATATCTATGTAGAGGTGTTCATATCGGCTTTGATGGCCTCTGCTGGAATGCCATCTGGACCAGCTGTTTTTCCATCTTTCAGAACCTTTATTCCTGTCTTTATTTCTACCCTATTTAGTCGTTCAGAGTTTATTTGCAGCTCCACTTCTGCTCGCTGGATTTCTTGCGATTTATTGGGAGCTGGTCTATTGAGAAGTTCTTGATAATGTTCTGTCCATCTCTTCATTTGTTCTTGTATATTACTAAGCAATTTTATATTCTTGTCTTTGATTATGCCATTTGCTTCCTTATATTTCCCTGTTAGTGTTAATTGCGTTGTTGCGCTTACTATATGTGTTTGGGTTGAGAACAGTGGTAGAGTAATAGTGCTGAGTTGTTATAGAATGACGTGAGTGTCAAACATTAACACTGTCTTTAAATTAAATAAGGTTCACGACGATTTTCCTAGTTGGATCCCTAAATCACTTACATTTTATTGACGTATATCATATGAGTTCACCGGGCGACCTACTACTATGACTATAGCATAATTCGTGCTAATTGTTAGGAAGAATAGTCACAAGGTTTTATGGAAATAGATTTAAGATAGGCGAGTATCAGATTGAATCTAGAATTAATAAAATCGGAATAGCCGAAATACTTCCATCGGGAGACCTATAAAATAAATAGGGTAATATTAAGCCGCCCAACCAAAAGGCTGGAAAAGCCGCACTATTTTAAGGGGAGGGCAAACTTCGGGGTGATAAGGCAGTTGATCTAAAAATGCCGGTGTGTACAGATGTACAACCGTAGATCTTGAAGTTTTCAAGACATTGACTCGATAAAGATAATGTTACTTAAATGTGTGGGAAATTCTTTGAGGCTGTAAGTAGAACTTCAAGTGACTTATTTAATAGTGCAGAGATGTACAGAAGTTATAAAAGGCCATAAGATTCAGAGCTCAAAACACGGTGTTATTATTTTGGCCCGCTCACAACACGCAGTCACGATAAATGAAGGCTCACCGCACTAGTGACAAGGTCGCAGTACTTTCACGTGCCGGGCGATTCATAGTATCAGATTTACAACCCCAGGAGTCAACTGAATAACTTAATCATTCGTTCAGGATGATTGGAGATTTGTGAATGCTAATATGAAAGATGACATTGTGAATATTGTTATGGAAAAGGCATTTTTTAAGTTTGCACGCACAAGTAGATATAGCAAGGAGAAGGTAACCAAATGTATACATTTGACTTTGTTTGCTATGCATTGGTAGAATTACCTAAATAAAATGATCGTTTTGAATCTGGAGAGTTTGCCCTATTATCTAATGTTGATGAAGTCTTACAGTAAAGATATATGAAGAAACACATGCAAATAATTGTCACGCCACATATAACAACACAGAGGAAGTTTGGAACGGACTAGGTTACAGATATCAACAAGAATAAAGACCTCTGGCAGTATACCAGTATTCCTGACTTGGATGATATAACAAACATCTACACTATACTAATCACCTCCCCACGGCCACACAATAAATATATATGGTGCCGAGACCAGTCCTCAGAGTGGCATAGCATGTAAACCTATATATGTTGCCGTAACCAGTCCTCTGTGTGGCATAGCATGTAAACCTATATGTTGCCATAACCAGTTCTTTGAGTGACATAGCATCTAAACTATATGGTATTACGACCAATCCTCTAAGTGTCATAGTATACAGGAAAGGTAAAATTGGACTAAGCTGATAGGCTATACATAGGACTTTTGCAAATGGATGCAATATAACAACAGCATCAACAACAGCCCACACTAGGTCCACTACCAACAGAAAAAGAATCCTACAGAGAAGCATAAATAGTTGAGTTGCAGAGACATTCAAACATGGAGAGTTGTTCAAGAACCATACAGAACAGAAAGAAGAGAATAGCATTGAGAGACTTCGCTTCAGAGTTAAAGCGTTGCAGAAAGTACACAGTCGATTTCCCTTGGATAAGAATAGTAGATGGATTTGTTGCAAAAGTTTATAAGATTGAAATACAGGAGATTGTTGAAATTAAGCTACAACCATTGAAAGTTAAAGAAGGGAGACCAAAATTAAATTTGAAAAAACGAACTGAACCCACAGCTACTAGAATACAACCTCAAACAAAGAATGTCGCAGTGCAAACAGATGACAGATGTAAGAAGAGTTTAATCCCAGTTAGGGTAAAGTCAAGACAAGATATAGATGACTTACCTGATTTATGCAGGGTTGAAATGGTCGATAAGTTAGAAAAGCTGACATCTGAAGAAAGAGTTGTGAAGAATGACAGTGAAATCATGAAGACATATACATTCTTGTCGATGCCATGGAGTCAAAAACAGGCATGTAAGAAATATAAACAGCGTAGCACCGAACCAACTATATTTTGTGGAACGAGGAGAAAAATTTAACCACAAAAGCGCACGTTACACAGTTAAAGAAAGATAATCATCGCCCCATAGTAAGGACAAATCTCGCCACAGATAGACCGACGAGAACAGCAACTCTCCACTATCAACCGTCCAGCTCATTATCTAACACTGCCTATGGTGAATTTGAAATTAACGATGAACAACCAGTTATAACCCACACTCAGTCGAATGATGCCATGAACCGACTGCGTCAGTTCAGAGATAATTCAGACAGCGAAAACGACATCCCACTTGCAGAATTAAGAGAAAGACTTCAATACAGAGATGCAAGATTACAGAACGAAGAATCTAACAAACCCACTTTAGATTCGCATGAGGATGAAACCCCACAGCAGGTGATAACAAATCAAACATATTATAGATCAGAGGTGCCAACTACAAGCTCATATCAGGCAAACGAAGAGTGGAGCAGTGACGACGACATTCCTCTTCAGCGAATGCGAGATCAGAGAATAGATCAAGCCCCTATTACTTCAGATGAGGAACAACATACCACGCAGTCTCAAAATACAGATGCTGAATTATCCACGTACACCCTTACTGAGATCATAGATAATGCTTCTCAACCACCGATAAGAGCAGAATCTGACATCGATACACTTAGCCCACTTGATAACCAGGACACCACGACAAATGAACTTTTCACTAACACTAAGGCAACCACCAAACGGCCATACGTGACTTCTTCTGACGATTCCATACCCAGTGCGAAATATATACGACCATCACAAGAGCATATCAGAAATAAAATACTTCGCAAACGTCGCCCTACACAGATAAGCAAATCAAGTCTTCAACACTTACCTCCCACACCATCGTTACCAACTTCATGTCGAGCGACGATAAACACAACGTTTTCAACGCCCACGCCAACGTATGACAGTCGCCTATCCAAACGTGAGATAGCACTGTTAGAACTCGCCAAGCTTCTGTAGAGAGCGATTTTAGTACTGGTTTTACCACCCCACTACATCAGTACTCACCAGCCTTATTTTAGGCCGAATTGATATTTTACATCTTTATTTTCTTTTTCACGAGAGATGTCAGCGAGAGATGTCAGCCCCTTTTCATAACCATACTATTGCCCATGGTAGTATTCGCAGCGAGAGATGTCAGCCCCTTTTCATCACCATACTATTGCCCATGGTAGTATTCGCAGCGAGAGATGTCAGCCCCTTTTCATCACCATACTACTGCCCATGATAGTATAGGCAATGACAGATGTCAGTGCCACACCAGTAAAACTTATGATCGGTAACAGCAAGTTATGTAATGATCAGTGACTTTTTAGTTCTTCAGGACATAGACAAACATTGTATCACAAGACATATGTGTGATATTAGGTACTTTCATTATATTATTTACATTGTTTTATTCATTGATATCAATTTGAAGTGCACATGCTTAGGATAATGCTTACAGATCTTATGAGAAGATTTCAGAAAATTAGACAAGCCAATCGCACTAGGCGATCCATACTTCCTTTTATAGGAAATGCACTGGAGTACATTTTTTTTAGTACTGCTACTGACTCTAATTATGGCAACTTACAACAGAAGCAAGGAAACCAACTTACAACATGCCATACCAGACTTAGCTACAAAGCAGGAGAAGAGAGAACATGTCATTGGCAAAAAGCCTAACTAGTGTGAATAGCACACAAAAACGCTATTGCATCGAATTGGAATAGAATAAATGACCTCAGATCAGTGATGATACACTTAACGAATTTTATCGATGTATTGTTTGAAAACGATGATAAGATAAACGAGATTGCTTGGTTAGGAAACATTTATTAGCATTATTATTATCACTATACTCAGTGGTCTGCTTATATTAAGTACGAAGTTATATACGAATATTTGGTTAAGAACATAGTCCTGTTAACACTACTGCTGATGGTGAAAACCAAATGAATCCTCGTGATATCACCCAGAGAAAGTGTTACTGAGAACGTCCCCATGACTACATTTACTCCCCATCCCATCACCTACCCGCTTGTACCCCCGCTAACGCTACTGTGACATGCCTATAGTAGAACATACTCATCGCAGTAACACTGCTTTGCACTGTAGTTATACCCATGTAGAGCCCATAATGTTGGGACAGACAGGAATATTTCGCAAAGTGCGATACAAAACACACAAAAAAAAGGAAAGAATGCTGATGATGTCAAACCCACATGAATAACATTGTTACGTTAAAGTTAACATACATTTATACTGACAGGCACATACATTATTGGATATCCCTTCCAATGATTAGTCACTACAGTTTTAACTGTTATTGTTTATCCATCAATCATGCAATTGTTTGGTAAAAGTTGAGAAGAAAACCTTGTACATATTTTTTTTTTTTTTTTTTGTTTTGCTTCACAATTGAACATTTTCTAGAGAAGAAAACGGTGTTCAGTCACACATTTTATTTTATTTTTTTGACAAAAAGAAATGACAGTGCAGGTGCATCCAAGACTTATCAGTCGCGCACAATTCACTGACGACATTCCTCTCCACATACATTCTCACTTACTTGTTACGGTAGAATAGGGTCACATTGCTGACTGATAGCTACAATTTTTTTTTTGTGAAAGTTAAATTTGAATATTACAAAAGATGAGATTACTCAATACGTCTTTATGCCGGACAATGAGCTGTCATTGGCAATAGATGTTTTCAAGACATCAAATGTCTTCTGAAAAATCACTGACCTCAGTGACAGAAGAGATGTCGCACTGTAATTATGTATAATAATTTGACAAAATGTTTGAAGTTCATTGAACCCTATTAAGTTTGAGTTTGGTTTATTGTATTGCCACTGAGATGCCACGGATAGGAAAAAGTTTAAACGAGTCATATTGTGATGACTTGTGAGATTTTAATTGTCTGTGGACCTTGTCATGCAATGGTTAGTAACATTGTGGTTAACTCACCACAGTTATTTATTTTTTTTGGTGTTTGTTATGAAACATTGTATAGGAGTCTCTAATCGCCGGTGATAACACATAAATCTTTTGGATGATAGCATGTACTTAGACGAGTATACTTAGGGTCCCTCGATTTACGAATATTTTTTTTATCTTCACACATGAGAGCCCCCGATTTACGATATTAAAATTTTTTTTTCATTTTCTCAACAGGGAATTTTAGGGATTTGGATTTATATTTTTGATAGAACGCAAATGTCTCCTTACTACGTCACCCTAATATAGTGACGTCTACACATAATCGCGTTCACTAACTATACTTTATAGTGTACAATATATCATGTTGACTTACGATCAATATGCTAGCGCGTAAATTAAAAGTGGTACGAAATCTAAACGAGGGCCAATATGTAATATACCTAAATATACCTTAACAGTTTCTCCGCCCGACCGGGTTAAAAAATTAATTATATTAATTTTTTAATGATAATATCGTTGAATATATCAACGCAATTACTCTAATCAAAATTCGAAACGCGAAACAAATTTACGACATGCGGCCAGAGATGTTTACAATTAAACAGTGTCTAAGGTCGTTGTCACTATCATAGTATGTCATACATGCAATAAAGAAAACTATATTAACTAAAGAAAAAAAACGTCAACAGTCAATATAGTAGAGCATAATTAAAATAATTAACTAATAAATATGTGAACGAAAAATATTTGTAAAGTAATGTGATATTGTAGTTAATCAATCAAAGTAATGAAATATAACTATGTGTCGGTACTGTTAAATAACTAAAGTTAGTTAATTAAACCACTATGGTATTATATTGAACTGAGCAAAGACAAGTAGTAACAAAAGAAATGATAGAGAGACAAACACAAAAACAAAAATGGAAGGAAGTGGTAAGTATATAATTTAGCTAAGATAAATTAGATAATCAAGTAAGTGTGGATAGCGAGTAACAAAGAAAATAAACCATGGATTATCTACCTAACTATATTCTAACCTAATTAAGTAATATAAAAGTACGGTAATTAATCCCAAACAAATATCATCTAATTATGAACAGAAATTATAACAATAATATGTTTAAACTAAACTCATCATCATGTGACGTATTCTTTCCAGAACATTGTCTCCATTACAGCTGCTCTGAACGCATCACGATTCTGGGCAAGTCGACCTGCATCAGCCAAAGACAAGTTCAGACTCTCTGTGATGTCCTGGGTCCACCGTCGTCTAGGTCGACCCCTTCCCCCTTTTCCAGGACCATGCCTTCCATCACTGTTTTTTTCCAGGCTATTATGTCTTTTTATATGACCGAAAAATTTCAGCTTCCTTATTGCGATGGTATTTAGGAGCCAATGTTCCTGTACGTTTAGTGAGTGCAGTACTTCTCTGTTGGTCTTTTTTTCTGTCCAGGGTATTCTCAACATCCTTCTGTAGCATTTCATTTCGAATGATGTAATCTTTTTTGCAACTGTTTTATTGAGTGTCCAAGTCTCGCAGCCGTATGTTGCTACTGGGAATATACATGCTCTGATCAGTTGTAACTTTGTTTCTTTGCTTGTGCCTTGCCATAGGTTTTTCATCTGTATTAGTTTATGTGAAGCAATTGCAAGTCTTCTTTTAATTTCTACTGCGCAGTCGCCAGAGCTGTTGATGATTGATCCTAAGTATTCGAATTCATTAACACTAAACTAAGAAATTAAAATTATGTATATTATCAATCAATGTCATGTGAGAGTAACTTAAAATAATCAATGCTTAATGGTATAAAGTTCATAAGAACGTCTCGCTGAACAATCCTGAGAAACACCGAGTTCCATTCATGACTTGTGCAATGTCAATTCTGTGAATTTACGAACTGTTCATGAAATAGAATTATAATAAGTGATAATTCCGCTTAATCGAATCCCAAGAAGTAAGTAGACACCGTGGACGGTGTACGTATCAAAAAGTCCAATACATGTTTGATTGCGTAGAGCGGTTAGAATGCACTATATCAAGTGTTAGATCTCCACGGACACAATCCAAAGTCCCTGAAGCGAAAATTAAAAACCAACATCGGGTATCAAAATAAGTTGAATTTACTTCTGTAGATGCAGATGATTAATCGTACGTAAAAAGGATCATTGAAACAATAGTCTGTGAAGTCCCAATAGACAAAGTTTACGAACGTGTGATTCATCAATGCTAATGTGTGCAGTGTAGAATGCCGGAGTACATCATCGTAAATTCCTCGAATTATGTATAATTAAATTGGTATCATGTACCTTTGATGAGTTACAAATACGTTCTATGAAATTGGTATCTTGTACCGTTGAATAGTAGCAAATATGTTCATTGAATTTGGTATCTTGTACCGTTGAATTCTAGATATGGAACTAATTCGTGATCACTATTCGAATTTGTCTTAGTCAAAAGATATTCAGAAACAAAATGTGGTAGATTTGACTTGTAATGATTGTTGAACGAATCGATTATCGAAAGGAAGGAGATGATTTCCAATGTTCATAGATATATTGAAGTACGTTCGATAAGTATAGTCATCTACAAAGTGCAGGTTGGTGCAAAAATCGATAATTGAACGTCAGTATAATTTGACAGTGTTAATCGTAATTTCAAACAATGATGTCATAGAAAGAGTCAATGAAGTGCTGTGCATTAACCAAGGAACAGAACGTCCGATAATCAGTCATGTAAGTAGTATATGTTCTTGGCGTTATAACTCGTCATCGTTTGTGGAAGACGGGTTGCGAGATAATGAATCAGCCACAACATTCTCTGACCCTGAAATTGATTCAATCGTAAAGTTGAAAGGCTGAAGTAAAATTGCAAATCTTGCTAACTTAGGACTTTTATGATTGGCTCGTCGAAGAGCAGCCACAGCCTTCTGGTCAGTCTGTATAATAAATAGTGCGCCCAGCAAGAACCGTTCTAGTTTTTTAATCAAGCAGACCACTGCTAGCAGCTCCTTATCTATGACGGAATACTTTTTTTCAGTCTCGGTGAGCTTTCTCGAGATAAGTAGTGTAGGGTGCAACATGCCATCATGGTATTGAAGGAGACTAGCGCCCAATCCGAAGTTACTAGCATCTGTACGAAGAACACAAATTTTAGTAATATCTGGTAACCTCAAAATTGGAGGTTTAGAAATAATATGTAAGATTTTCTGAAACGCGGAATCACATTCATTAGTCCATCTTATCCTTGTAGGTATGCCTTTTCGCAGGAGTGAGGACAATACAGAAGTGATAGTAGACAAGTTGGGGATAAACCTACTGTAATATTTGACTAAGCCTAACAAACCTCGAACTTGTTTCTTAGTATTCATCATCTCAACCCGTAACCCGTCATGGGTCGTAGGGGTGCCATGGTGGAAGCATCAGCAGACAGGGTCCTCCACTGCTCTCTGTCCTCAGCAATGCGTACAAGTGTGGAAAAACCGTGTCCTGTCCATTCTTTGATGTTATCAGCCCAGGATTTTCTTTACCTTCCTCTTCTCCGTTTACCTTTGTTCCCCGGAGGATCGCCCCCGAAAGGGAGCCATGACGAGCCACATGCCCAAACCAGGCAAGCCCCCGACGCCTCACCACAGACAAAAGTAGCCCCCGGCGGCCTGCATAGGTGTCCATCTTTTCTCCAACATAGACATTTGCCTTGTGCTCTTTATAGCAAATGCGCAAAATTCTTCTATAACATTTATGCTCGAAAACCTGAATCCTTCGCTCCACACCCGCAGTGAGTGTCCAGCTCTCACACCCATATAATAGAATAGATAATACAAGTGATTTGTATAATTGGATCCCCACAGGAAAACTGATGTCACCTTTCCAGATCACACCCAGTCCCGCCATGGCAGCCAAGGCCATTCCAAGCCCCGTCTTGACCTCCTCACTCGATCTTCCATCACCACACACAGTGAACCCGAGATATCCAAAGGTGCCAACTTCCTCCAACGTTTGCCCACCCAACGTAACGTTGGCCGGAACATGTCTCCCATGGCCACTCACCAACATCTTGCCCTTTTCTATATCAACCTCCATCCCATATGTTCCTGTCACCCTCTCCAGTCCAGAGGCAAGGTCCCGAAGCTCTGACTCTGATCCAGCCACCAGATCGACACCACCAGCAAAACGCAGGCTGCAAAGAGGTCGGCCTCCAATCGACACGGTTGCCCTATAATCATAAAGAGCCTCCTGCACAATATGCTCCAGATATACATTAAAGAGCACTGGGGACAGGATACATCCCCGGCGAACTCCCACAGCTGTTTTGAAAAATTCTCCAATGTCATTGCCCGCAAAAACAGTACCGCCTGCGTCCCTGTACAGTGCCTCAATGATATCTATGATGTTGGTATCAAAATTGAATTTTCTCATTATTTGCCATAAGCCTTCTTGCCAGACTCGATCGAAGGCTTTTGTGAAATCGATGAAGCCATGGCACAAATCGTGTTGACGCTGGAGATGCCACCCGATCAGCAATCTAATATTGAAGACCCGTTCCGAGGTACCTCCCCTTGGTCCAAAGCCAGCCTGTCCCTCGGACAAGACCTCCCCCGACTTCTGTTCCACTCTGTTCAAAAGTATCCCCAACATCACCCCACCCGGATGACCAATAAGGCCAATGGTTCTGCAGCTCCTGCACATTCCCAGATTTCCCCTCCCTGGAAGCGGTATTACTAATGACCGCTTCCACTCCCTTGGCCATCCCTTGGCACTCCATATCCTCTGGCAAACCGCCGTCACGATTTTTACCACATCTGGTCCTCCATATCTCAAGAGCTCTGCTGGGATACTATCCACACCCGGCGACCTCCCTCCCCTCAGCGAACACATAGCCTCCTCCACCCCCTCCCGTAACATTGCTGCACCTCCGAGCTCCCTGCCTTCGCACCCAATGTTGCCCAATATGCCGGATCGGCCGAGGCCCGGATTAACAACGACCGCGCTCTCATTGCCCCTTGAGAGTGATAAGTCAGTGAATGGGGTACAAACACCTGTCTTGAAACTTCCTAGAGAAAGTTTTGTTGTTGGAACTTGGAATGTACGCACGCTATATGCGTGTGGAAAAGTCAGAGAACTAACACATGAACTTGTTAGATACTCGTGGGACATCCTGGGCCTAGCAGAAGTCAGATGGACAGGATTAGGAGAAACAATAACGGATGATGGTCTTAGTATTAGGGATAGATAAATTAAGGATTTTTGAAACATTCTGAGGTATGGTCTGAATACGACCTGAACCAATGGTATGATCAAGGAAAGTAATTTCCTTAAAAGCAATTTGTACTTTCGTAGGTCTTGCAGTTAAGGAGTGTAATCGTAAAGTATCTAATAAGGAACTAAGCCCTACGAAATGTTCTTCAAATGAAGAACTAAACAAGCAGATATCGGCGATGTACGTTATGATATCTGATATATGTCCCAATATTTTCAGCATCATGTGAATAAATGTTGAGGGTGCGTTCATAAGCCCAAAAGGCATGACGTTCCACTGGTATAGATCACGTGGAGTCGAAAACGACGTAAGATGTTTGGCTTGATCCGCTAACGGAATCTGTCAATATCCCTTTGTGAGATCTATTTTTGTGAATAAAGTAGCCGTTGCTAGACGAGTAAGTAAGTCGTCAATAAGTGGATGTGGTTCACTATCAGAAATTGATTTAGCATTTATGATATGTCGTTTTCTAACTGATATGTCGGCTTCTTCTTACACTATGCTACCAGCTGATATGATGCTACACTGGTCATCGGCTGGTACGTCGTTGATATCTGTATGTACGCTGACCTCTAGTTGAAGCGACGGTTATTTCTTGTTGATATTCGTCGTGTCTTATAAAGATTGTCAATAGGGCTACTGACTTAAATGCTGTCAGTTTTCGGTCGGGCTTACAGGTGGCCGACTAATATGGTGACACTAATGACGACAAGTCTATAGGCTGTGATGATGAACCAATGTCAATATATAAACCAACGTTCAGGTATAAGTGATGGACACTGAATTTCATGGCTTGAATGACAGTTTCTACAACGAATTTATTACTCAAAACGTGGACGACAATATCATATGAAGACATACTTGATCATCAGACATGGCAATCAGAATTCAGCATGTAGATAAATTACAATGTCAAAACTTGACTGACCTCACTGTCCGTTGGACAACCCGTGGACAGCGAAAGTATTGAGGTGAGTTTAACTTGCATCTTTTCAGATCCTATCCTTTTATAATGTATATATATATATATATATATATATATATATATATATATATATATATATATATATATATATATATATATATATATATATATATATATATCTGGCCGAATATCTTCCCTTGAGACTTCATTAAAACATAGATTCCAATCTTACTTCACAGAGGATCTGGACACACTAGCGGTAGGTCATGAATAATACCCTTACCGAAGCCCTGCCAGAATCTTGTAAAGTACTTATACCGAGTATCACGTAGACATACTGAAGAATATGAGCCAGAACTGGCTGTGGCAAACGCTTCACCCTGGAAGGTAGCGAAATATATAATAATAATAATCAACTCTTCCCACAATATGGGACTCTGAGACCAGAACAACGTCTGTCTTGTAAAGCCGGCATCTTGTCTCTCTCTGACGCGTAAGCGCTCTTTGGCAACCAACGAATATATCGCACCAAATTTGTGCGCTTTAGTGCATAATAAATATAAGTTATTATTACTTACATGGATGCGTACCTAAAGTACACCCAACAAAGTTAGATTGTGGCATCTGGTAATCTGTTAAGTCCACACACTTAACACTTATGTGAAAATGGATGTAACAGTATAACCAGAATTGGCTGTGGCAAACGCTTCACCCTGGAAGGTAGCGAAATATATAATAATAATCAACTCTTCCCACAATATGGGACTCTGAGACCAGAACAACGTCTGTCTTGTAAAAAGCCCGCCACACACTTAACACTTATATGAAAATGGACGTAACAATTTAATTTTCTATAACCCACACACAATCTAATGTTATTATCTTTTTTCGTACAATAACAAGTGGAGAGGAATATGGAGAGTTGCTATTCTCGATTATTCCTAGACTTAACATATGTTCAAGTTCTTGAGCTGTCTTACTTTGGTAATGAATTGGAACAGGATAAGGACGTAGACGAATAGGGATATCATCTGTGAGGATGATATCATGACAGATCACCGATGTTCGACCAGGCAAATCAGTCAGAACGTCAGAAAAAGATTCTAAAAGATTAGAGATCTGTCGATTTTGTTGTGAGGTTATAGAAGGTAGAAGGAGAAATAGATACATCTCGCCAAGATTCTGTAGCGTTGACAGTAGGTAAGGGAAATGACATGTGAATATCAGGAAAAGAAGATTCCTCCTCCTGAATTACAGAAAGACTCGAAAAATGACAAGACGTAACTGCATTGTCATCAAGATCATGAAACATAGCCTGCAAATGCTCAGGACGAGTATGAAACTCCTTAAGCATGTTAATATGAAATATTTTCTTGTGACCTTTAATATCTAGAATGTAGTCAACAACAGAAATCCTATTCATCACCTTAAATGGTCCATTCCACGCAATGAGTAGCTTATTGTCTTTCCGTGGAAGCAAAACAAAAGCTTCATCACCCGGAAACAGTTGACGGAGACGCCTATTTTTGTTTTGAAACAGACGTGATTTGTATTTGGCAGCCTCTGACGAAGCTGTCGCCAACTGACAAGAATCAACAATTTTCTTATGCAAGTTGATTACATACTCATATGATGACTGTGTGTCCTGAGTCATCTCAGCGTCTACAAGGAGATCTTTTATTAGACCCATGGGATCCCTTGGTGGAGCACCAAAAACGAGCTCAAAGGGAGAGAACCTGGTCTGTTCGTGCGGCACTTCTCGGTATGCGAACAGAACAGCCGGAAGGACCCGGTCCCAATCTTGAGGATACTTAATCGTAACCTTGTGCAACAGTTGTTTGAGAGTTCTGTTGAGCCTCTCCACAGAACCATTGCTCATGCAGTGATATATGCTACTTAGACTTCTACCTATATTAAGAGTCATCATAATCGATGTCATGGTGTCAGGGACAAATTGAGACCCATGATCTGAAAGAAGTTTCATAGGAAAACCTATTCTCGAAAAGATCAGAAGAAGTGCATCTGCTACGTCAGATGTAGTAGTATTTTTAAGAGGGATGGCTTCTGGCCATCGAGTGCACAAATCAATGCACGTGAGGGAAAACCTGTGACCTCTGGCAGAAGGTAATAAAGGACCAATAATGCCTATGGCCATCTTGTCAAAAGGACGGACCGAGATGTCACATGCCTGGATTGGAGCAGTATGAAACGCTCCTCGAGACTTGACTTCCTGGCAGGTACTGCAGGAACGTACGTATAACGATACGTCTCGGGAAACCCTAGGCCAAAAGAATGACGATAGCACTCTAGAACGAGTACAAGAGTACCCCATATGACCCGCGCAGTGTGAGTCATGTGCGTGTCTAAAGATATATGGTCTCAAAGCAAGAGGAACCATTACCTGCTGTTTGACATTAGAACGATCCATAGAGTTTCTAAGTAAAATGTCATTTTTAATAGTAAACCAATGTTTACGACTGGCATTGAAATCACTACAATGATTATTATTGACCAAGGCCAAAAAAAATTTTAATGAGTTGTCTTCTCTTTGTTTTGTGGCGAATGACACTCTATCTATCACTGGCTGGACTTCAGTGTCAGTCTGAGTAACTGTGTCAGGCTCTGAATTATATTCATTGTCCAAAGCTTGAGCCTGGGCTCGTGTCGTAACTGCATTGGCAATCAATACATTTTTTTCTTTCCCAATCCTCAATTTCCTCTGGTGTGCAGTCTTTACTCCCATGAATACGACCAACTGTGAGGTCAGCTACTGGATTCTGCAACAAACATACCTTAACTTTGCCTGAAAAGAAAGGTTTGTGTATATTGATAATAGCAGTGGGATAGTATTCAATGGTACCTCCGAAAGTAATACACTTCACACTTTTACCAGTAGAACAACTTGGGTGGACGAGCGACTGTCTAATGCCGATGGTCGTAGACCCTGAATCCCTTAAAACTGATACCATCGTACCATTGACGAAACCTTTGTTAAATATCAGAGTCCCTGTACCATCATTAGCGGAGAGACTAACAGCTGGGAGAGGATGTCCACACTTCAAAACTGTAGTGCTGTCCTGAAAAATAGTTAAGCATTCTGGGCAACTATTTGCCACGTCTAAGTCAAATGAACAACATGCAGACGAATGCACCTGATTATTAGAATCTTGACTACCCAAGGGTACACTGCTAGTCAGTGCCGCCCTTGCATTATGTTCGAACCTCTGTGGTCCACGTGAATGAGAACGTTGTCTTTGGCGATCAACAGAATTATTTTGATGTCTGCCACTTTGACTATTATTCCTGTTTTTATAATATTGATTTGTATTACCCCAATTATTATTGTTATGAGGAATAAAATTACCTTGTTTCCTCCAGTTTGAACCTTGTTGGAAATTGCTATTTTTTCTATATTGAGGTGTCTGGTGTCTAAACTGTTGTCGACCTCTACTGAAATTATCTTGCTTGTTAAAATTATTATTTCTATAATAATTGTTGTCATTATTTCTTGTATGCACAAAATATCTGTCTAGACTTTGAGATCTTGCTTTATTGTTGTTATTATTATACATTGCAACCGAAGCAACTGGTAAAGCTTCTCTTACTTGAGTGTTTGCAATGCATGATCCGGGATGTGCAGTGCAGAATTGGACTGCTATTTCCTCTAGAGCAGTTAAATTCGGTGATTTACATTCCTGTAAAAACGACCAAAATGGTTTGCTGACTGAGGATAAAACTTTATCCCTCAGCATTAAATCTACAAGCTTATCATAGGATTTCTCAATGCCTGAAAGTTCAATCCATCTATTAAAAGTAATCCTTATTGCAGCAATAAATTCAGAGAAATCTTTGCTTGAATCTGGGATCATTGTTCTAAATTTGACTCTATACCTTTCTTTGTTGAGTTGGAAACGTTTCAATAGTACTATCTTAGCAGCATCATAATTATTTCTGACTGACTCATCCATTGTACTGATGGCAGTCATAGGTTCTCCACTCAAAAATTGTAATAATTTACTGACCCATAAAGATTTATCTAATTTATGTGACGTGCATACCCCCTCGTACCTAGCCAGGTAGCATGATATATCGTTAACCAATGGGTTGAATACAGGTAATTTAAACCATTCATTACTCTTATTATAACCAGAAGCAGTATTTGAATTCCCAGTATTACCATTATTTGCTAATTGAGCTTTTAATTTCAATTCTTCCAACCGAAGAAGCATTAACTCTTTTTCTTGTTGCATTTTTTTCTCCTCTTCAATACGTTTTATTTCATCCTTAGCTTCTTGTTGAGCTAATTCCTGTTTCGCTATTGCTTTTTGTTCCTCTAATTCTCGCTTCAATTCGGCTTTCCTTTTCTCTTCCTTAGCTTCTTGTTCCTTTAACTCAGCTTTCCTTTCAGCTTCTTCTTGTTTTGCTTTAGCCAGTTCAGCCATAGCAAAATCTCCAAGTGCATCACCCTTCAAGGAAAATTCTTTTCCAATCTTCATAAAAGTTTCTAAAGTCGCCATGTTAAATAACTAATGTACTCACTTAGTCAACGAGCTAACTGGCAAATTGCTTTACAAATTAGTTGTAAGCACACACAAAATATATTTTTACTAATATTTTATAATACTATGCCCTACTCAGGCTAAA
Source organism: Oreohelix idahoensis (assembly GCA_024509875.1). Taxonomy (NCBI): domain Eukaryota; kingdom Metazoa; phylum Mollusca; class Gastropoda; order Stylommatophora; family Oreohelicidae; genus Oreohelix; species Oreohelix idahoensis. The sequence continues at coordinate 299,343 of JAMPIV010012899.1, forward strand.
TAACTATTGGCTAATGGCCTACTAATGCATATCTAAAAATAGACTAGACAAGGACCTATTTTTACAGACACAGCTGACATGTATAACTGAAAGATTGCTAGGTTAGATTTACTAATTCACGAACAAATGACAAAACTAAGCAAAATGAAACTAAGTACAATGAAAATACAATGTATATATACACAACTTTACAACTAAATAGATAATGTTGAATACATTCTGAAGCAAACAGAGTATACCACGAGATACCTCGGTGGATCTTTTGCTAGCAGAAAATATTCAAACAAATGGCCCTAGAGAACGATTTTGAATCTTCCGACCATCCGAAGAGGTATGGGTCGATTCAAAATTCCCTGCCAACCTCCCACGAAGATAAACGATAACTTGACATATAGAATACGTAAAACATGCATGAATAAATATATAACAGCGAGAAGGATTGCCTAGAGAAAAGTCTGGCTAATGAAAAAAAATTTGAGCCCAAAAATGGTACTTAGCTCATATCCGAAAAACATTATTCACAGATACTCGTATTCTCCGTAGGCAACATCATGACTAGACAGGTGACTTGAATCATCTTTCAGGCCTCGTATGAGTAGGTTATTTGATCTATTAAGGCCCTTGGAAACTTGCATATGGTTGATCATTCATCGAAGTCATTGATAAAAAGGCTTCAACCGACCGGACATTTTAGATGAAAATCGTCAGGGCGTTGTCATGACAGCAAAATTACGCATGCGCCGTTCATTGAAGTTGATGAAAATTTTCAATTGATAGGAACAGTTGGTTAATGCCTCGAAACAATCCTTTCTCAGTTTCAGTCTTGTTAATTTAGTTGAAATTTCTGGACTATATCGTTCCCCGTCACTTTGGCCACCACGTTGTTGTGTGCGTTGTTGCGCTTACTATATGTGTTCGGGTTGAGAACAGTGGTAGAGTAATAGTGCTGAGTTGTTATAGAATGACGTGAGTGTCAAACGCAACACTGTGTTTAAATTGAATAAGGTTCACGACGCTTTTCCTAGTTGGGTCCATAAATCACTTACATTTTATTGACGTTTATCATATGAGCTCATGACATATAATTCAATGCATAATTCAAGCAGTCTCCTACAGTACTAATGTATCGTCGCATGACAGCCTATATACTAGCAAAGTCGACAAGGCGAAGCAGTGAAGTAGCGAAAACTGTCAGCTGGCGATCAAATTTATTTAATATAATACTCCCTGTATTTCCTTCTCCATGTGGTGGATTTAGATGTTATGACTTGTTGTTGTTATGTATTTCTATTGTACTGAATGAGGTCAGCTGTGAAGGCCCCTGAATCTAACAATTATTAGGGTGAGTTTTCAGAGTACCTTTCTGCTACCACCTTATGATCTCATTCAGACTTATTCTTGACTAGTATGTCTGATAGCTACGTATAATGTCTAGGGTAATGTAAGGTGTGTTGTAATAATATGACAACAAATACAACTAAGAACTCTATGAAAAGTATTTAACAACACCCAGAGTTAAGTTTAAATGTGAATTAATGTTTTACAATTTATTGTTCCAGTATCACAATTTTGTGTATACTGGAATTGAAATTCAAAATGATCAATCAAAATATTTACATCAAAATGATTCAATTTATAACTGTAGATATTATGGTTCACAAATTTAATTACATGTGTCAATCTGGGACAATGTCACTGTACTATAGCTCCTATGAATGGGTACTGTTAGGCACAATCTGGATTTTTATTAAACACTTGGGAAATGAGAGCAATTTTTGGGTTGATATATCAAATGCCTGCAGACACTGGCTTAACTTTGTGGCTTCTGATGTGCAGGATGAAGTATAGTCACCCCACCAGCTTCCAATAATAAGTCAGGCCTCTGATCTTGAAATACAGGGAGGCACACAGTTGATTCTGCCTCACTTCTTTATTATGCAGAAGAATATTCAGATCTCTGTTGACCTGGGCTCACTTCTAGTCGTGGATGAAACCCGCATCAGAGAAATATTAAATACTAATAGTTTGAATTGAGATAATATGGTCAACTCCAGATCTCCTGCTGGTGCAGAACAGCTAAGCCAAGACAGTACTTTTATCTTGCTTTTAAACAACTTTAGTGTCGAAAATCTCTATCACAAGTGGCCCCGAATACTACTATCAATTAGTTTTATTCTTCCCTTAGTATATTAGGCTACAGCCAATCAGGTACCGTTTGGCTTTTAGCGTCCTTATATTCAAACTCGAACTAAATTTTCAAATCTAGGACTAACTTTCCCCTTATCCCCAGCACAGGGCAAACTGAGAAAGGTTCAAGTCTGTTCGTCCATCTGTCTTCGTCAATATCTCGGTTAATTCCTAACAGTTTATAATTCTGACCAATAATTAGTGATCTTGTTGTTACCTGTCACACAGTGATTAAATTTTTATTCTTGTATTCATTATATTCAATATTATCGTTTTTATTCTTCATTTCCTCAACTAACATATTTTTCTATCTTGCCAATTCATATTTGTAAACACTATCTCGTAGTACCACCAACTATGCTCCTTCCCTTCCCCGTTCCATACTGTATTTTTTTTCAAAATATTCCACGTTAATCGTAATTTTTTTCTTTTCTTTAAACTGCCGTTCTCATTCATTACGAGACAACGCTTGTAATAATACGTCACAAAAGCAACAAAGTGCTGTCTGTACGCTACATTAGCCCTACTTTTACGCTAGAGATATGTGTGAGTACGGGTTTTGGGCTGTCTCGCATCCGATCATTAAGGTAATATACATTCGCATCTGCGTTACAGAAAAAGGGGTTTTTCTATCGTATTTTTGAAACAAGCTACGATATCGGCTTGCACTATCGTCTGCTCGGCTCGTGACGACTAAGCAGAACCAAACGCGTGTCGAAGTGTAGCATTTTCTCTCTCCATCTTATGCTTCCTTTTATTCTTTCACCGTTTCTGTCTTACTATCTTCTTGAAAACTAGGCTTGGTTTTGTGTCAAAATATGTTACGTTAGTGTCCCAAGGTCTAGGCATAAAATCTTAGCACTGACTTGCGGCGTAGGAGATAACGTTCTCCATAACTTCGCTATTTTATTTCTAGGTTATTTTTTTGAATTTATAAAAGTGGTTACTAGTCTTACAATTTGGGGGAAATTTGGCGAGATATATGTGAGCGTGTTGTACATACAGATTGTATTTTACGACACTCCATAAGGAATTTACTCATCAATATATGATGCTCAGATACTGCATCAGAATAATACTGTGGCGACCCTTCATTAAATCTTAGCCACGTAGGAAGACTGTAAAATTCAATCATGTTGGGAGCAATGATAATTCACGTCCTACTTGGACGAGTGTACACGACGAAAGGTCAAGAAGGACCGTTGCCTGCCCATAGCAGCGCCTTACTACGTCACCCTATTATAGTGACGTCTACACATAATCGCGTTCACTAACTATACTTTATAGTGTACAATATTTCATGTTGACTTAAGATCAATATGCTGGCGCGTAAATTTAAAGTGGTACAAAATCTAAACGAGGGCCAATATGTAATATACCTAAATATACCTTAACAATTAGCTTCTTCGTGTTGTTGTACTAACTTGTTCCTCATTTATCCTGTGGCTGCAACTTCCTCTGCTTTTCTTGCCAAACTGTCGATATATTTTCTATGATATCTTTTGATGTGTCTTCCTACTTCTTAATTTGCTATTATGTACACTTCTTGACCTGTGGCTTTGGTGCTTCTGGTTTCATTCATAACCCTCCACTCCCAAAGGAGCATAGGCCTTCAACAAACACATGTCAAGTCCTCCTGTCACGTGCCATCATCTCAAGTTCTTTCCACGTTCTCCTCATCATTTTCACCTCTGTCTCCAGCTCTCTTCTCCGTGCGCTTCTTGGTCTACCTCTGCCTCTCTTGCCCTGGGGGTTCCAGAACAAGGACTGCCTTGTAATGATATCAACAGATTTCCTCAGTGTGTGTCCTATCCATCGCCATCGTCTTCTTCTCATCTCTTGTTCTACTGGCACTTGTCTAGTTCTTGTCATCAGTTCCACGTTGGTAACCTTGTCATACAATTTTAATCCCTCTATTCTACGCAAGCACCCATTTATAAAAGTCTGTAGCTTTTTGGTTGTTGTCTTTGTTATTCTCCATGTCTCAGAGCCATACAATAGAGCTGACTTCACATTTGAGTTGAAGATTTTTATTTTCGTGTTGGATCCGATTTCTCTTGATCTCCATATATTTCCCAATGCAATGAAAGCTCCTCTTGCTTTTTGTATTCTTATGTTTGATATCACTGTCTGTCCCTCCAACTTTGTCTATATTGCTGCCAAGATATGTGTACGATTCTACATCTTGTATTGGTGTTTCGTCAAGTTCAACCCTGTTATATTATATTATATTATATTATACCTGCATTTATTCTCATTATTTTTGTCTTTTTCCTGTGTATTTTCAGATCCTATTGCTGTGACCTCTCATCGAGTGTTTTCAATTTGTCCTGCATCTAATTACGGTTATGGGACAGAAGAGCAAAATCATCAGCAAAATCCAGATCATCCAACTGCTTAGTCAGAGTCCACTGGATTCCATTTCTGTTGTCTGTTGTCGATGTTCTAGTTCCAAAGGTTGTTATTGCCGGGAGTTGTAGTGAGGATAAGCTCTCACTGCAGATAAAATACTTCTATGGCACGCGCCTCAAACAGCCTCTGACAACCAAGTCCAGCTCCCGGCCTTCACGTGTGGCTCAATTTGAGCCCGGCGGAACTGTTTCCACTGACGGGAGAAGGGGCAAAGGCGAGCGACTGGCGCCTTAAAACCAGCAGCTTCGGGCAGATAGGGCTCGTGATCCTTGGTTGGTAGCTTATCTAAGAGAAGGAACTCTGAATTCAAACCACCGCTGCCTTGCGGGAATATCCATTTATGGAATTGGCTTCGGGAGTAAACCCTGAGGATAAATCCGGAGTCGGAGTCCCTAAGGCAGTCTAATGTCGATTCGACATTATTCTGGCAACTCCTGCGACATGGCTGGTACCAAACTGTATCGGCTACTGCCGTTCCTTTGGATCTACCGGCTTTGTGGAGAGGGGGAACATGCTGCATGGGCAACAGCTTGATCTCCATATAACTGTGCCCAAGCTCGCGCCCTGGAGAGGACACTCCAGCTTCACCCTATAGGTGTCGGCAAAACACGGGAAGTAGCAGTTACCGGTTATAAGCATTTTGCCCAATTGGCGTAGGGCATGGCGCCAGGGGCTACTTCCGACAGTGGGAGAGGTTCTAGGATCTCACTGGACAGCTACCGCCCGCTTCAAGCTGGGCAGCCCCCAGTCAATAAGGTGTTGTCCCGCCACTGTCTGCTTTCCCCATTGGGTGCATGGGGATTAGGGTCAAACCCGAACTGTGGACAGAAAATTTTGCACCAAGCAATTATCGAAAAAATAGAAATAAGCAAACTCTCAGATTGGGATGCTGGAACGTCCGGACTATGTTGACTGGACTATCCGAAAACCTACAGGATGTAAACGATGTAAGGAAGACAGCCATAATTAATGATGAGCTTAAACGACTTCAGGTGGATATAGCTGCACTTCAGGAAACGCGCCTGGCGGGCTCTGGAACGGTGAGCGAGAAGGACTACACATTTTATTGGCAAGGGAAAGATCTTAATAAAGCTAGAGAACACGGAGTAGGTTTTGCGGTCAAAAAATCGCTAACTAAAATGGTTGAACCAGGCGAGAATGGATCAGAACGCCTGTTAACGCTCCGCCTGCAAACTAGCACAGGTCCCATCACCCTTGTCAGTGTGTATGCTCCTACTCTGTACTCTGCCTCAGAAGCTAAAGATGAGTTCTACGAGAATCTAACAGCAATTATCAAAAGCATACCTAGGCAAGAACAGCTTGTTCTCCTTGGTGACTTTAACGCTAGAGTGGGTGCCGATAATGTTTCATGGCCTTCATGTCTGGGCAGGTTTGGTATTGGCAAGATGAATGAAAATGGACAACGGCTCTTAGAGTTGTGCGTCCACCATGACCTCTGCGTGACCAACACCTACTTTCAGACAAAACCCCAGCATAAGGTGTCATGGAGACACCCACGATCCAAGCACTGGCACCAACTTGACCTGATTCTCGTCAGAAGGCCACTCCTCAGGTCTGTGCTCTCCACGCGCTCGTACCATAGTGCAGACTGTGATACAGATCACTCCTTGGTTTGCTGCAAAATCAGAGCACAACCAAGAAAACTCTATCGTGTCAGACATGAAGGGAAACCACGCATTGATACCAGCAAGATGTCAGACCCTTTCATGATCGCTCAATTCACTGCGACCTTCGAGAAAGTGCTCAGTAGCCCTCAGCATGGTGATACTATTACAGAGAACTGGGAGCATCTACGGAACACCATTCAAAGTACTGCACTTGCCACCTTTGGTAAGAAAACAGCAAAGTCAAATGACTGGTTTGATGCTTCATCAGATGTGATGGCACCTGTCATTGAAGCTAAGCGCAGTGCTATGAATGAATACAAACGTTCACCGAGTGCCAGAACCCTACAGATCCTGAGGGCTACGAGAAGCAAAGTTCAACAAACTGCTCGACGCTGTGCAAATGACTATTGGCTCCAGCTCAGTGAGAGCATCCAGATCGCAGCGCAAACAGGCAACATTAGACAAATGTATGACGGTATAAAGAAAGCACTTGGCCCCCATAAATGTAAGACGGCACCGCTAAAAACCATCAGCGGAGAGAAGCTAACCGATAAGGGTAAGCAGATGGAGAGGTGGGTCGAGCACTACTCTGAGCTTTACGCTAGAGACAATACCGTTACGCCTGCAGCCCTTGATGGTGTCAACAGTCTGCCAACTATGGAGGAGCTGGATGCCGAACCAACATTAGAGGAACTCAGCAAGGCCATTGATAGCTTGGCCTCTGGCAAAGCACCAGGCAGTGATGGGATTCCTCCTGATTTAATCAAATGCTGTAAGAGCACGCTATTACATCCCCTGCATAGGATGCTGTGCCAGTGCTGGGAAGAGACAACTATTCCTCAAGACATGCGAGATGCCAAGATTGTAACACTGTATAAAAATAAAGGAGACAGAAGTGATTGCAATAACTACAGAGGCATCTCTCTTCTTAGTATTGTTGGTAAGGTTTTTGCCAAAGTCATCTTAATGCGACTACACAAGTTAGCTGAGCGCATATATCCAGAGTCACAGTGTGGATTCCGAGCTGGCAGATCAACAACAGACATGATCTTCTCTCTCCGCCAGCTTCAGGAAAAATCAAGAGAGCAGAAAAGACCATTATATATCGCCTTTATAGACCTCACAAAAGCATTCGACCTGGTTAGTAGGGATGGACTCTTTAAAATCCTCCTGAAAATAGGCTGCCCTTCTAAAATGCTGGAAATGATAAAGTCATTCCATGACGGCATGAAGGGAACAGTCCAATATGCTGGAAGCACGTCACAGCCCTTTGATATACGAAGTGGCGTTAAACAAGGCTGTGTTCTGGCTCCGACCCTCTTCGGAATCTTCTTTGCCTTACTCTTGAAACATGCATTCAGAGATGCAACTGAAGGAATATGCCTTCACACTAGGTCAGATGGCCGTCTGTTTAATCTTTCAAGGCTGAAGGCAAAAACAAAAATCAGAAGGGTCACTATAAGAGACTTGTTGTTCGCTGATGATGCTGCAGTCGTCACTCAAAGCCAACAGGAGCTTCAGAGCTTGATGAATCGCTTCACTAAAGCATGCAAGGACTTTGGCCTCACAATAAGTCTAAAGAAAACGAATGTGCTGAGTCAGGATGTGGGTGCTGCACCAGTTATCACTATCGATAACTATGAATTGGCAGTGGTGCACCACTTCACATACCTAGGGTCTACCATCAATGACAAACTCTCACTGGATACAGAAATCGACAGCCGCATTGGCAAAGCTGCAGCTACCTTTGCCCGCCTCACATCGCGTGTTTGGGGAAACTCTAAACTCACAATGAAGACCAAAGCTGCGGTATATAATGCCTGCGTCACCAGCACACTCCTATATGGCAGCGAGACCTGGACGACCTATGCTAAGCAAGAAAGAAGGCTCAATACCTTCCATTTGCGGTGTCTACGCCGCATCCTCGGCATCTCGTGGAAAGATAAAGTGACAAATGTCGAGGTGTTGTCACGTGCTGGCCTTCAAAGTATGTATACGCTTCTTAGACAGCGCAGACTTCGCTGGCTTGGCCATGTTCGCCGCATGGAAGATGGTCGCATCCCAAAAGATATCTTCTACGGACAATTAGCAGATGGCAAGAGAACAGTTGGGCGACCACAGCTGAGGTTCAAAGATGTGTGCAAGAGAGATATGAGGGCACTGGACATGGATCCAGCAACATGGGAGGATGAAGCTGCCGATCGCACTAAGTGGCGATGCTATTTACGGCGCCACCTCAGATTGGGCGAAGAGAGGCTCACACAAGAAGCAGAGGTGAGGAGAAAACGTCGAAAGGAGCACCAGGAAAATAAGCAGCTGAGGTCTGTCACCTCAGGGGCGCATTCCCATAGTCAGTTATGACTGAAGGGGCTATTATTTTTATTATTATTATGTCGATGTTCTCATAACCCAGTCTATTGCTAGTAAGAAAAGAAATGGAGACAAGAGGCATCCCTGTCGCACTCCTGTTCTTATCCCAAATGGTTCTGTAAACTGTCCTTCATGAAGAACTCTGCATGTCATGTCTTCATATGTTTTCTTTATCAAATTAATGATCTTCAGGGGAACTCCATAATGCCTCATCAATTTCCAAAGTGATTCTCTGTCTACACTGTCAAATGCCTTTTCGTAGTCCACAAATCCGGTGTATAGTGTTGAATTCCATTCGAGACTTTGTTCAACTATTATTCTCAAAGTGGCTATCTGGTCTGTACAGGATCTGTTTTGTCGAAAACCTGCTTGTTCATCTCTCAGTTTCTTGTCTATGGACTCTTTTAATCTCTCAAGGATAATCCTATTTAATACTTTTCCTGGCACTGATAGTAACATTATTCCTCTATAATTTGTGCACTTTTGTAAATTTCCCTTTTTAGGCAAATTAACCAGTTATCCTTCCTTCCATTCTGCTGGTATCTCTTCCTTTTCCCATACTTTACCAAGTAATTTATATAACATCTCTGTAGCCGTGTCGACATCTGCTTTAATGGTCTTTGCTGGGATGCCATCAGGTCCAGACGCTTTTCCATCTCTTAGAAGCTTTATGGCTTTCTTTATTTCTTCCTTCGTTGGTCTTTCACCGTTAATTTGTAGCTCTTCTTCTGCTGGCTGGATGTCCGGGGGGTTTTGTGGAGATGGTCTATTGAGAAGGTCCTCAAAATATTCTGTTCACCTCTTCATTTGCTCTTGTATATTGCTGAGCAGTTTTCCATTCTTGTCTTTTATGAGGCAACTTGTTTGCTTGTATTTCCCTGTTAGATTCTTTGTGCTGTTATACAGTTCTCTCATATTTCCTTTGGCTGCAGCATCTTCTGCCTCTCTTGCCAACTCCTCAATATACTTCCTCTTGTCTCTTTTGATACTTCTTTTTACTTCTTTGTTTGCTTCTGTGTACACTTCTTGAGCCTTGGCTTTGGAACTTCTGGTTTTGCTTGTGTTTAAATCTGCTTTCTTGTTCTTCCTGTCCTTTATCTTATTGATGGTTTCTGTTGTTATCCATGCTTTTTGTTGTCGTTCCCTTTTCCCCAGTATTTCTTCACATGTCTCATTCCATACCGTTTTGATTTGCTGCCAATAGTCTTCTGTAATCTCTACATCTTCCAGCTGTTAAAGCACTTGGAATTTGCTGGATATTGTGACCGCAAATTTGTCTCTTGTTTCTTCTTCTTCTTCGATCCTTAACCACCGACCGTCAAAGCAGTCAGTGGCCATCACGCCTAGTGGCGTCTTGTAGGGCAACAACAAATTGATTCCACTTTGCACGGTCGGTGGCCATCCTTCGTACAGTGCCCCAACTCTGGTTCATTCTTTGCATCTCAGCCTCCACAGTCCTCCGCCAAGTTGTTTTTGGTCGGCCTCTCTTTCGCTTTCCTTCAGGGGTCCAAAGCATAGCTGTTCTTGTGATGGCATCGGGGTCTCTTCTGAGGACATGACCAACCCAGCTCCAGCGTCTGCCAGCTATGATGGTATGCATGTCCTCTTGCTTGCTACGAGTAAGCAGATCTTGGTTGGTGATGGTATTCGGCCAAAAGATTCGGTGAATTTTTCTTAGGCATGTTGTGTGAAAAGAGGACAATTTTTACATTTCCTTCTCTGTGACTCTCCAGCATTCCGCACCATAGAGAAGCACAGAAAGCACGCAACTCTGGTATAATCTTAATTTTGTGCTTGTGCTGTATTGGGAGGACTTCCAGATGTTATTTAGGCTAAAGAAGGCTGTTCTTGCCTTATTCATTCTGATGTTGATGTCTTTGCCTGCCCCACCGTCTGGTGTTACTATGCTTCCTAGGTATGTGAAGGTATCTGTCTGTACCAGTTGCTGATTCCTTACTGATATGGGCTCAGGGTTGCTCACATTGAGCGTCATGACCTCAGACTTCTTTAAATTGATGTTCAAGCCCACCTGCTGGCTAAATTTATTAAGTCTATCCGTTTTTTCCTGGATGTGTTGATGTGAATGTGCCAGCAGTGCAATGTCATCTGCATATTCCAGATCTTCCAATGTTGAAAATGTAGTCCATCTTATTCCTCTTGGACTGCCCTCTGTTGTCTGGCGCATCACCCAGTCTATGACTGTTAAAAATAGAGTGGTTGATAATGGGCATCCCTGTCGTACTCCTGTCTTCACCTCGAAGGTTAGGTTGCTCTGCCCAACACTACACGTAAAGTTGGCATAGAGGCTTTTTATGATTGACACTATGCAGCTTGGAATTCCATAAGCCCTCAGTATTTTCCATAAACTGTCCCTATGTATGCTGTCAAAAGCCTTTTCAAAATCAACAAAATTTATGTAAAGCTGTCTTTGCCATTCTGAGCACTGCTCTATAATGTTCCTGAGAGTGAATATATGGTCTACACATCTTCTGTTCTTTCTAAATCCTGCTTGTTCTTTCCTCAGTTTGTAGTCTACTGCCTTTGAAATTCTCTGTATAATTATCCTGCCTAGTATTTTGCTGGGAACTGAGAGAAGAGTGATTCCTCTCCAATTATTGCAGTCTGAAAGATCTCCCTTCTTGGGCAATTTGACAATTATTCCTTTGTTCCACTCTGATGGTGTTGTCCCCGTTTTCCACACTTGTGCAAATAGTGGTTCTAATAGTTCTGCTGCTAGCTCAGGGTCTGTCTTAAATAGCTCTGCATTTAAGTTATCATGGCCCGGAGCTTTACCGTTCTTTAACCCTTTGATTGCTGTGATGATTTCTTCTTTTCGTGGAATGTCTGTATTTACATCTAGATCGTTTTCAGCCTCAGGAACATTCAATTTTGTCTCTGGTATTTCCTTGTTCAGAGTTTCTCTGAAGTGCTCTGCCCATCTTGTTTCCTGTCCCTCTGCTGTCTTGATGAGATTTCCTTGCTTATCTCTTACTAATGTAATATTGTTTGCACCTTGTTTTCCGCTGATGAATTTAGTTATTTTGTATACTGTGCTTTGTTCATTTCTCAGTGCTGCCTCTTCTGCCTGTTTTGCAAGATCGTCTAGGAAATTCCTTTTGTTGGCTCGGGTTTGGCGTTTAACTTCCCTGTCCAGTTGACTGTACTGTTCGCTATATAGTTGCTTTAACCTGGGGGACTTCGCTTCTGTTTTCTTTCTTTTCATTTCCTTTCTCATCTTTATGGTGTTTAGTGTTTCTGGTGTTATCCAGTCTTGCTTCTTCCTTTCCTGGAATCCTAAGCATGATTTGCTACTTTTCTTATATATTGTTGAAATGGTGTTAAAATTCTGGTCTATATCATCAGTCAATGTCTTTTCCTGGCTTTTGGCAAATTGATATCGTTTCTTAATGTCGGCCGCAAAAGCTTTTCTGGTAAGGGGGTCCTTCAATTTGCTGATGTCAAACCTTTTCTGTGTAGTTACAGTTGGTCCAGCCCTTCTTAGTTTCACTTTCAGTTTTGCAACTACTAAATGGTGATCGCTTCCCACATCTGCACCTCTTCTTACCTTCACATCTTGTAATGCATGTCTCCATCTACCGTTAACCATGATGTGGTTTATCTGGTTTCTGTCCCGACCATTTGGTGATTCCCATGTTAACTTGTGAATTTCCTTATGTGGGAAAAGTGTTCCTCCAATGACCAGGTTTCTTGTTTCTTAGATGTCCTATATTAAATTGTTGTCTATAATTTTGCATTGTTGCATATCTCTTGAGTTTCATTTTTACTTTGGCTATCAGAAGGTGGTGATCTGATGCCACATCTGCTCCTCTATATACCTTTACATCCTGCAATGATGATCTAAACTTCTTGTTTATGCATATATAATCAATCTGATTTTCTGTTCTATGGTCTGGTGATATCCATGTTGCCTTGTGTATTCTCTTATGTGGAAACGTGCTTCCTCATATAGCCAGTTGATTTGAAGCACAGAAGTTTGAGAATAGTTCCCCATTTTCATTCATTATTCCTAGCCCATGTTTTCCCATGACTTCTTCAAAGCCGGTGTTGACTGTACCTATCTTTGCATTCATGTCACCCATCAAAATTGTGATCTCTTCTTTTTACTTTTTCCATAATTTCCTGTAGTCTAGTATAAAATGCTTCTTTCACAGACTCTTCTTGGCCATTAGTTGGTGCATAACATTGGATGACGTTTACATTTATGTTCTTTTTAGCTGTTTTAAAAGTAGCTGTTACTATTCTGGGTCCAACGGCTTCCCACTCAATGAGTGCTTTCTGTGCTTCTTTAGATAACAAGAGCTACCCCTTCACTGTGGTGTGAACTTTCATCTTCATGTCCCGAGGACAGCACCAATTCACCTGTGATAAGTTTCTTCTTTAACCCCTTCCACTTTGTTTCACACATTCCCAGAACCTCGATTTTATATTCCCTCATTTCTGCTGCTATTTGTGCCACTTTCCCTTGTTGCGTTTAATGTCCGAACATTCCAGGTGCCAAATCTGGAAGTTCTCCTATAAGAAAGAAGGTTAGTCAGTAACACAGACTCCTTTCGGCTTTTTCTGTGTTGCATCATACGTCTCCCTGCGAGAGAACCTTCCCCTGTCTTGGATGGCTGTGTTTTATTTTCCTTAATTGACTTGTCCATGTTTGTTGAAGTTTTTTGTGGTTTAAATTTTTTACAGGATGGGGTAACCAGCCCCATGCCCAACCCCCCTTAGTCGCTTTCTACGACATGCATGGCAGGGAACAGTGTTACTATTCTTTGCTCCCCTTTCGGGCCCCGGTAACACACGGTGTGCTTCTGGTTTGCTTCCTTTTAAATTTGCTTTCTTGGCTTTCCTGTCTTTTATTTTGTTGATGGTTTCTGTTGTTATCCATTCTTTGTGCTGACGTTCTCTTTGTCCCAATACCTCTACACATGTCTCACTCCATATATTTTTTATGTATTGTCAGTGATCACCTGTACTTGCTACATCATCCAGCTGTTGTAGTAATTGGTATTTGTTGGATATTGTGATCGAAAATTTGTCTTATTTCTCGATTAAATTGTTGTCTATAGCTATGTACTGTTGTATATCTCTTGAGTTTTAACTTTGTTTTGGCTAACAAAAGATCTGATGCCTCATCTGCTCCTCTTTCTACCTTTACGTCATGTAATGATGATCTTAACTTCTTGTTTATGCATATATGATCTGTGATAGGGTGGGCGAGAATGATGATGTGGATGTTGTGATATTTGATCACTCTCTTGCACACTCGCAACCGACCCGATTCAACAATAAAACTCTGATTCTTAAGGCAGGGGCTGTATTTATTCCTACAACCCTATCAATGACTAAGAGCACACGAAACAAACATTAAACAAATAAATCAACAAATCAACCACCAAACAAACACCCAGCTAGTGCTCAGTTGCTAATCCTGAAACGCAAACAAAGCACGGACTAGTTAAAATCATAGTTAAATAACGATACTCTCACCTGCCAAACAGTCCTTCCATGCCACCTGACACCCTCAACTATCACACACGCACACACTCATGCGTCTCGTCCAATGCGGCTAGTAAGGTGTTGTGCATGAGGCTGGCAATCTCACCGTGTAACATAGATTGCTACCGAAACCACTACTGCAAGAGCACACACTCAGCTATCACACACACTCATGCATGTCGTCCAATGAGACTAGTATGGTGTTGTGCATGAGGCTGGCAATCTCACCATGTAACACAGATTGCTACCGAAACTACTACTGCACGAGCATATGAATGCTTCATACGGAGGCAAACCACACTGGTGGCCCCATGCTCCCACAGGAGCGGAGAAGATAAATATATATCTCCAAGTGAGCCCACGGCTCTCACAAACCATTCTACACATAACCATCATTAAATAATCATGAAATATGCATAACATAGAATTAACCAATATGTACCACAATTACTCTCAATAATGAGAATAACCTACTACCTCGCAACTGATCCATCTCAATATCCGTTCTGCACTCTGAAGCACGTCGTAAGTGACGACTGGTGCACCTGGCAACCAGCGTGTCGTATATGACCCCTGATGAGATTGGGAACTCATCACGTGAAACACATTGTTACAGAAACAACCACTGCAATAGCATAAAAACGCTTCTTGTGGGCCTGTAATGGACACCAGCCGCATTGGTGTTTCTATGCTACGCAAGGAGTAAACAGAGAAACACCCGTCTCAACGTGCCTTACGCACCAAGGAGTGCCTCGCGCTCTCCAGAAATCTAAATATATATTCTCACTTCACTCAAAGTAACCCACTAAAGATATACAGTAGAATAATCAATAAACGCGAAATACACTAAATTACAATATCAAAGAATAAAATAAAATTACTCTTGACTTAACAACTAGAACTAAAGTCATCACCACGTGGCCGCCATCTTGCTATTTTGCTAACAAGTTAATATTATCTAGATCACAGTAATAGATCGCTTCTCTGCCTGGTTTCATGCATGAAATAGTTCCCTACTATATTTGCCTTTCTGATGAATGAAATAATCGCTCTTAAACTTTCACATCTATCTATCTATTTATCTCATTAACCATTAAAACAGACACCCTCAATATAATTTCAGAATTATAGAAAACTAACGCTAATTTAAATTAACTCACGTGCTCAAGGATCTACAGATTGAGTCTGGTGTCTAACTTCGTTTCTCTCTCGTCTGGGCGGCTTTTGCAAAATAGGCCCGTTCGCCGCCCGCTTTCTCTTTATATAGGCTCTGGGCTAATCACTCAACTTTAGTGCGCTGCGTGGATTAATTGCGCCACGCAAATAACACTTGCCTTTATTGCTCTATTAGGCATGAAAACACAAATATGGCCCACGACTATCAAATATAACACATGACTATCAAATATAACACAATTATAGTTTAGGCTTTATTGTGGCCTAAACTAATATATCTTCTATCACTTTTCACATCCCAGCGTGCTGCGCGCACATCGAAAATATATGGGCGATAAATATGCCCCATCACAGATCAATCTGATTTTAAGTTTTATGGCCAGGTGATATTCATGTTGCTTTATGTATTCTTTTATGTGGAAATATACTTTCTCCTGCCCAATGGGCTGATCACCCGTTGGCTTGTCACACCGATTACGGAAACAACGGCAGATGGATCTATTTGTTGTTGCCCTAAAGACGCCGCTAGGCGTGATGGGAAACTACAACAGAGAAAATCAATCTGCTGTTGCCCTTAAGACGCCACAAGGCGTGATGGCCTCTGACTGCTTGGTCGGTCTTTGGCTAAGGACGGAAGAAGAAGAAGAAGATACTTTCTCCTATAGCCTGTTGATCTGAGGCGCTGAAGTTCGTGAGTAGTTCTCTATTTTCGGTCCGTGCACCTACCGATGTTTTCCCATGATGTCTTCAGAACCGGTGCTGTCTGTTCCTTTTTTTTTATTTAAGTTCCCCATAAAAATTGTGATGTCCTTTCATCTCTTTTAATCCATGATATTTTGTAGTCTAGTGTACAATTCTTCTTTCACAGATACTTCTGTATCATTGGTTGGTGCATGTCGCGAGAGGTTCAGATGTTATTAAATGAAAGATATCCTGGACAAAAAGACGCATCAGACGACACCAGGACAGTGCCAGATAAGAGATTGGTCTTAAAAGAAATACCCCCTTCTCTGAAAAGAGCAAGGGTGTATCGACAGTCAAAGGTAGGGTCAAGCTGAATAAACCTTCAAGTATGATGATAGTGTTTGTTACTGAAGGTCTAAGTGCTACCTCTCAAGATCCTCCCTTGAATAATGGTTATTATTTTTGTATTGACTCTGCTAGTGGATTAATTAGTTAATTAAATATGTAATAGATATATATAACCAACAGAACCTTAACTCAATTTAAATAATTAAGTAAGACTGATTATATATAGGCCTATTTACAATTTATTGATCCTATACCGTTTCTCTTTTCGGTTCATCATCATCATCAGTTGCCATCTCCACAACGAAGGTTGGCTGTAATGGATCTCCAACGTCTTCTGTCTCTTGTCTTGGTGGTGCACTCTGATAGACTCTTTCCTGTCCATCTCTTGATGTTGTCTTCCCACTTATAGCGCTGTCTTCCCCTTGCACGTTTGCCTTCAACTCTCCCTTCTGTTATGGTCTTCTGCAAGGTGTTATGCCTTTTTATGTGGCCAAAGTATTTTAGCTGTCGAACTTTGACCTCCCTCATTAGTTCTCTTTTCATACCTAGATTTTCTAGGACCTCCTTATTTGTTTTCATCTCTTTCCATGAGATACGCCCCATTCTTCTATATATCCACACTTCAAGAGCCTCAATTCTTTCTTCCAACTGCTTATTCATCGTCCATGTTTCTGCACCATACAGAAATGCAGAATATATATAACACTTTATGATTCTCAGTTTTAATTTGTGAGATAACTGTTTGGATGTCAGTATATGTTTCATGTTGTTGAATGTAGCTTTGGCCATTCCTATTCTCTTCTTGATTTCTGTTTCACATCTGCCATCTTCTGTTATTATATGACCGAGATATACGTAGCTCTTGACTTGTTCCAGGATTTCCCCATTTACGCTTATCTTTAATGTGGGTTTATCGTCTGTTTTGCTAATTATCATAGTTTTTGTTTTCTCAATATTAATGTCGAGTCCATATTCCTGACTTATACTGTTCACTTGATTCACTAGTTCTTGTAACTCCTGTTCGCTTTCAGCTAACAACACGGTATCATCTGCATATCTAAGGTTGTTTATTGACCTTCCACTGATGTTCAGTCCTGGTATTTCTTGTATCTGTTTGAAAATTTTTTCGGTGTATAAATTAAATAGGCAGGGGGACAGCACACAACCTTGTCTGACACCTCTTTTTATGTCTATGTATGGTGAATAATTCCTTCCAGATCTTACTGTGGCAGTTTGCTCCCAATAACGGTTACTGAGTATTCTTATATCTTTTCCATCAATACCTATGTCTTCGAGGCATTCAATTATTTTCTCATGATGGACTCTGTCAAAAGCCTTCTTATAGTCAATGAAGCACATATACATACTTTTTTGGACCGCTGTATATTTTTCTGCTAATATTCTTAGGCAAAATATTGCCTCTCTTGTTCCACTGTTCCGTCTAAAACCAAACTGCTCTTCCTGGATTTCGCTGTCTACTTTACTTTTTATTCTTTCCTGTATGATTTTGAGCAGTATCTTAATTGCATGACTCATCAGGCTGATTGTTCTGAAGTCTGAGCATTCTGTTGCATTTGGTTTTTTGGGCAATGTTATAAAAACTGATGTCTTCATGTCGTGTGGTATATATCCTGTATTGTATACATCGTTGCATATTTCTGTGATTGTATCTACACCAAAGCTCTCCAGAGCTTCTATCATTTCAATTTTTATGTTATCCATGCCTGCTGATTTTCCTTTTTGTATCATATGAATGGCATTCTCTACTTCTGATCTGAGAATGTTTGGGCCTTCATTAGAATCTGGTGATGGTTTTTTACCTCTGTTGTCCTCGAATAATTCTTTTACGTATTCTGCCCATCTGTTTGATATGTCTTTCTCATCAAGTAATATTACACCATTTTTGTTCTTGATACAGCTTCCTCCTTGTGCAAACCGTGACCGATTTGATAATTTCTTTATTTCTTCATGCATATCTCTTGTCCTGTGCTTTGCTTCCAAGTCTTCTATTTCCTTGCATTTTGTTTCTATCCACCGTTCTTTTGCTTCTCTACACATAGTACGTATGTCATTGTCTATTGTTTTATATTCTGGAGTGTTTTTTGCTTTCTTTCTTTCGGTCATTTTATTCAAGATGTCATCTGTCATCCAAATTTGATTTTTCTTAGACTCCTTTTTAGGTAAATTTGCATTTGCTGATTGTATGCTTGTTTTTAAGCATTCCCATTTTGCGGTTGCTTTTTCTTCTGGGTTTTCTCTTCTATACTGCTCCATGCTTTCTGTCAATAATTGTTGATATTTATTTTTGACGTCGATTAAATATTTCTGTTTTATATCTGGTTGTTTCAGCGCTGATATTTCTATCTGGGGTTCCTCCTGTCTTCTGTTTCCTGCTCTTTTCAGCTTTATATTTACTTTGATGACGACTGGATTGTGATCTGAATTTATGTCGGCGCCAGGATATGTCTTTGCACTTGTGACACTGTTCTTAAATCTATGTTTTATCATGATATAGTCGATTTGATTTCGTGTTATATCTCCTGGGCTTTTCCATGTGTATAATTTCCTTGGGTGGTGTTCAAAAAAGGTGTTACATATGACCAGCTGGTTTTCTTCACAGAACTGGATAAGTCTGTCTCCTCTATCATTTCTTGTCCCTAATCCATACTGTCCTACTATTTTCTTGTATTTTCCTTTTCCTACTTTTGCATTCATATCACCCATTACTATCAACACATCTGTTGATTTGACTGGTTTAAGTGTGTGTTGTAGCTCTTCATAGTATTCTTCTATTTCTTCCTCGCTGTGATCTTTAGTTGGTGCATAAGTTTGTAAGATTGATATGTCGAATGGCTTTGCTCTCATTTTTAGTAACATCATTCTGTCATTGTGTGTCCAGTATCCACACACGTATTTTTCTAACTCCTTCTTTATCAACATTCCTACCCCTCTTTCATGTTTTTCTCCGCCTGAGTGTATAAGCGTGTACTGGTCTCTTTTTATGTAGCCTGTATCCAAAAGTCTTGCCTCTGCAACTCCCAGTATATCAAGTTTCATGTCTGTTGCTTCGGTTAGGAAAATTATAAAAGAATTCAAATGTTTTTACAAGATAAAATAAATAAACATGGAATGTCCTTTTCCACAATAGTTAAATATGATAAAGTTATATTTCAATATTAATTATTTATTTCACATTAATATATATATATATATATATATATATATATATATATATATATATATATATATATATATATATATATATATATATATATATATATATATATATGACACTTTCACTGGACTGTAAAGTTGGTATTTAGTTTATTAAAGTCCGTTATGAGTCATCACTCAAACTGTTTTTGTTGTTATTGGTATTTTATTTGTTGGATAATGTCTCTGGATAGGCTGACCAGTGGAGTTGTGTTACCACTAATCTCCAAAAATGAGAAGCATCCAACTATAGCCAGGATCACAACATGTCTGTGTTAAGACCCATCTGTCGAGGGGTGTGTGGTTATTTTATTTCGTGCTTATTCATGCCTTTTGCGTTTGCACGACTGTTTATGTGTATCCAATATTGGTAGTAATGTAATGTCCAGGGTTCTCTCTTTACGTGCCTGGCGAATAAACATTAACTCTTAGTATTAACTTACTTTGTGCACACATCTCTTTCTCCAATGAAAGTAATAATAACTGAATGACGGTTTGTAACTTTATTACACATGACGACGAACTTCACATTAGACCCATTGATGTGGTCAGGCAATAAGAACATAATCCAGATTAATAATAATAATAAAAGTCACTCATTTGCATGAACAATTATGAATGTTAAATATGCCATACATTATAATACTTCCATGTAAAAACAGGAATATACATTAGGGTTATCCACACATGCCCAAACACACATCTGTGCCGCCTAACGGCTGGTCACTCAATCGCTTCTCCTCGCTGCTAAACTCTCTCTCGTTTTTTTTTTACCTGCCTTGTTAGCAAAACTTCCCCAGCCAGTCTCATCACGTGACATAGAGTGGCTATTTGGGTGAAGTGGCAAACTCGGCGTTAAAATTAATGCATTTTCTACTCCCAACATTGCCCCCCTGTTCCCGAGCGGAAACCAAGGGTTTTCGCTTGAGAACAGTGGATAGTTAGCCCAAGAACTATTAATCTATTAGAAAAGAAAAATCCTACTGTTCAGAATAATATATATGAAGTATTAATTGTAGTGCGAAATGACATGAAAACAGATATATGTAAACAGTTTAGACAAAATGTAATCCAATCTTTCAAAAAATGCAATTAAAGTCGTAACATGAATGTTTCAATAGTATATCACCTGAAAAACAAAACAAGATCAGACAATGTCAACATCTGGCACAAACAATTTCACTTTCCAGTTACATTCCTTGACAATAAGTCTGCCAGAAAGTTTTCTGATCCCTTGATGGGGATAATTGTATATCTATATTCTTGGATAAGCAAGAACCATCTGTGTAATCTACTGTTTGTTGTAGTTTTTTTGATTTAGGGATGTTAGTGGACGGTGATCCGTCTGGAGGTAGAAATGTGCGCCAAGTAAATAGCGTGATAACTTGCCCATACACCAAATGATGGACAAGAGTTCTCTTTCACTGGTGGAATACCGAGTTTCTGCTGGTAGCAACTTTCTGCTTACATACAAGCATGGATGTGGAGTATCATTGAACCATTGCAACAGGCAACCACCAATGCCAGTCTGAGAAGCATCAGTCCTCAGAAGAAATGGCATAGTGATATTAGGTAACATCAAAATAGGTGCCTTGGAAAATACAGTTTTAATTTTATTCAAAGCTCCACTGCAAGTATCGGACCAAACAATTTTATTAGGAGCTCCCTTTTTAGTCAAAGATGACAGGACTGAAGAAATAGATGAAAAGTTCGGAATGAACTTGTGATAGAAGTTAATGAGTCCTAACATGCTCCTAACCTGTTTCTTTGTCCGAGGGATATCTAATTCTAATATGCGTTTGACAGTGTGCTCATCAGCGTATAACATGTGGTTACCAACACGGTGACCAAGAAATGAAATTTCTCGACAACCAATCTGAACTTTTGAAGGTCTAACTGTCAAACCATGCTTTCTGAGTAGCATTAATAAAGATTTTAATCCTGTGATATGTTCTTGCCAAGAACTATGGAATAAACAGATGTCATCTATGTATGTGATGACATCAGATCTATCTCCTAAGAGTCTCCGCATCATGCGCATAAAAGTCGCAGGAGCATTGACAAGGCCAAAACACATATAATTCCATTGGAATAAACCATATGGAGTCATAAATGCAGTTAGAGGTTTGGCTTTATCAGTTAAAGGGATCTGCCAATATCCCTTGGATAGATCTAGTTTGCTAAAGTATGTAGCCTGGGATAGTTGTGATAAGAGATCCTCCAAAACAGGCATGGGCTCGGCATCTGTGAGAGTGACACTGTTAAGACGTCTAAAA
This sequence comes from Oreohelix idahoensis, assembly GCA_024509875.1. Taxonomy (NCBI): domain Eukaryota; kingdom Metazoa; phylum Mollusca; class Gastropoda; order Stylommatophora; family Oreohelicidae; genus Oreohelix; species Oreohelix idahoensis. Next base: position 321,148 of record JAMPIV010012899.1, read on the forward strand.
TCAATGCAGATGCGAAGAGATTTGTCCTTCTTTCTAACTAGAACCATAGGAAAAGAATAGGATGATTCAGAAGGAGAAATGATGCCCATGCGTAGCATATCCTTAAGTTCACTATCCACCTGAGATCTGTAGTGTAAGGGTATAGTATACGGTCTGAGTTTGATAGGGTGATCATCAGTCAATGTAATATCATGAGAGATAACATCAGTGCGACCTGGAAGTTCAGTCAGCACATCAGAGAAAGATTCTAAAACAGCAAGAGTCTGTTCTCGATAACTAGAATCTAAATCACCTGATACAGTTACATATCTCCAAGATTCGGAAGATGTTAAAGGCAGCAGAGGAAAATTAAAAGAAATATCGCTCGCTGTAGAATCATCAGATTCCACAACAGCTGACAAAGTCTGTCGAACTAGTTCATCAGAAATACTGTCCAAGATAGGTTCTAACTCTGCAGGGCGCTCCACATACAATTTTAACATATTGATGTGAAATGTTTTAACTTTGCCCCTTATGTCAATGGCATAATCCACATCAGTTTTCTTCTCAACCACCTTAAAAGGGCCCTGCCAGGAAATTAGCAGTTTATTTTCCTTGGTTGGAAGAAGTAGCCATACTTGTTCTCCTGGTAGGAACGAACGTAATTTTCGAGATTGGTTGCAGCGCACTCTCGACCTCTGTGACGCATTACGTATCATACCTGATGCATAAGTACATGCATCTACAAGGCGTTGTCTAAGATCAATGACCAGTTCATAGCTGGTACGGACAGTAACATCCTCCACTGATCCCAACAACAAATCCTTGAGTATGTGCATAGGACCTCTAGGGTTGGCACCATATACCAACTCAAATGGCGAAAAGCCAGTGCTCTCATTGGGCACTTCTCTGTAAGCAAATAAGACTGCTGGTAACATTCGGTCCCAGTCACGAGGACATGTCTCGGTGACTTTGCCTAACAACTGCTTCAACGAGCCATTGAAACGCTCGCAAACGCCATTGCTTTCCGGATGGTATGGGCTTGTGAACGAATGCTTAATTGCTAACATGTTCTCAATATCTTTCATCATTTGAGACATAAATTGAGTACCACGATCTGATAAGATTTCATCAGGAAATCCTATGCGACAAAAAATAACAAATAAAGCATCAGAGACAGCTGCTGAGGTGATAGTCTTCAATGGTATGGCCTCCGGCCAACGTGTACATAAGTCTATACACGTTAGGATATATCGATATCCTCTATCTGACATGACTGACATAGGACCAACTATGTCAATTGCAATCTTGGTGAAAGGCTGTAATGGCACATCAGTGACTTGTAAGGGTGCAGCGTGGTGCTTGCCCCTACGTGCTACCTTTTGACAAGTTGTACATGACCTGCAGTATAGCTTTACATCTTTGTTAACACAGGGCCAATAAAAATTTGAGGTGACACGAAACAGAGTACGCTTAATCCCCATATGACCAGCTAAAAGCGAGTCATGGGCAGTATTCAATACAATAGGTCTAAAACTCTTTGGAATAACTACCTGTCTCCTGACTAAAACATAGTTTTCAAAGCATCTAGTCAGTACTGAGTTCTTAAGTTCAAACCAGTAACGTGAAGTTTTTGTCTTCTTCACATGCTTGCTCTCTGCTAGAGCAAACAATGGTTGCAAAGCAACATCTTCACGCTGTTTGGTCGCGAACGACTGGGGGGAAAAATTATGCACATTCTGAAGAGATGCTCTCTCACTAAATGGTATAGCTGGCTCTGCCTTGGATTCAGCGGCATGCTGGGCCCTAGTGACCACAGCGTTAGCCAACATTGGGTGAGATTCAACCCATTTATGTATCTCCTCTGGGGAGCAATCCTTAATACCTGGTATATTACCAAGGATAATGTCTGATACTGGTTCCTCAAGGACACATGCCCTTACCTTACCTGTAAAGAAGGGTGTGGCAATATCTATTTCTGCCACTGGGTAACACTCTATACTCCCACCAAATGTTATGCACTTCACTGTTTTACCAGTAAAGGCAGATTCATCAATTAGCGATCTACGGACTCCGACAGTGGTACAGCCAGAATCACGAAGGACACTTACATGTCTGTTATACAGAAAACCAGTATATAATGTGAGGCGTCCCACGTTCTCACAAGATGACATAGCAGGTAGAGCATGCCCGCAAATTAATCTGGGTTGTGAACCAGGTTGGAATAAAGATTTGCATCCATAACAATTTTCATCATTAAGTGAGCTAACAATACATGCATTGGCATGGTCGGCTCCCTTCTCATCATTCTTCTTTGCAGTTACACATGCATTACCCTTCTCATGATTGCTATTGTCATTATGCCCACAGTGTTTGTTAGTGCTGTTTCCATAATATTTCTTATAAGGTCTATTCCTAGCACATGACCAACATCTGCCACTATTCCTATTACCACTGTAGGATGCATTGTCTTGTGTGGGTCTATGATCCATCCGTTTGTGATGCATTTCCTCCTTACGGCTAGAATTCTGCCGCCACTGACCTTGGTTTGAATAACCATAGTCTCGCCTCTGTGGGAAGTTAGATGGTGACCTCTGCCTTGGGAAGTTATATTTTCCTCGGTAGTTGGATCTATAGCTTTGCCTTACTCTGCTGTCCACACTCTGTGATCGAGGTCTATGACCACCATCTCTAAAGTCATGACGAGCCACACATACTGGGAGTGCGTCCTTTATAGTTGGTTTGTGAACCTCTTTATCTGGGTGAGCTGTCATATATTGTCTCCCAAGTATCTCCATTGCCTCAAGGTCTTTCGGTTTTCTTTCTTGAAAAAAATTAAGGCAAGATCGGTGCTACATGCCGACAACACCTTGTCACGTAACATTAGATCAAGTAAGCCAGTGAAGGTCTTATCAATTCCGGACAATTCTATCCATCTTTTAGAATATAATTTTATTAATGAGATAAATTCTCCAAAGTTAGCTTTCCTGCTAGGCAGACAGGAATGAAATTTATCACGGAATCCTGCTTCTGTAAGCTGAAATTTACGTAGCAATGTCTCCTTGACAACATCGTAGTCTTCTCTACTACCGCTGTCCAGAGTAAAATAAGCCTGTAGAGCGTCCGCTGTTAAAAAATCGCATAATGTTGCACTCCATTGACCCTTGGGGATCTTCAACGCGCTGACCTTGAGCTCAAAACGTTGTAAGAAACTATCGACGCAGTCGATTTGCTGGTTGAAATTAGGCAATCGTATCCGGTTTGTGGTTACAGGTGTACTAGATGATGTGTTTGGAGCGTCCAACTCCACTTTTCTTAGGGCGACAGCAACATCTATATCTTTCTGAATACGCAATTTCTCTATCTCCAAATCAGTTGCTTTCTGAGCAGTTGCAGCAGCTAATCTTAATTTTTCTTTCTCAGCGTCAATCTTTAGTTTTTCTTGCTCAGCGTCAATCTTTAGTTTTTCTTGCTCAGCGTCAATCTTTAGTTTTTCTTGCTCAGCGTCAATCTTTAGTTTTTCTTGCTCAGCGTCAATCTTTAGTTTTTCTTGCTCAGCGTTAATCTTTAGTTTTTCTAGCGCAAGAGCTTGTGCAAGATCTTTTTCTTTCTCTTCATGTTCTAACTGAAGACGTTTTAATTCACGTTCATTCTGTCTTTCAATTCTTGCATTATAGCTGTCAAATTGTGCAGTAGCAAATGCCTCTAGTTCCGCTCCTGATTTATTAAATTTAATCCCAATTTCTATAAAGTCCTGAAAGGAAGACATATTATGTGCATATTTTGACGCACATATTACAAAAATCGATATGGCTATTTAATATGGGAAAAATATAGACATTCATTCATTTGTGTATGAAAATGCTGTCTATGGTAAAAGCGAGAGAATCCATGTTTGATTCACACTTTTGATTATAGGAGTAATCGTTCTGGATATTGATCCAGCGCAAGGATATTGCGCTTACGTTTGTACTTATTTTTTAGGGCCAGAAAATATATTAATTTGCTTATTGTGTTTATGGCCTGAATTCATATGTATTACATATTATTAGTACAAGTAGAATCAGTCCTATATTGTATATTTTGGATGGGTAGGAGGGACTAGATTCTTGTTATTCCGGTCTAGCGGAAGTATGAGTTGTCTTGACAAGTCGTGATGAGTTCCGATGTACCGTGATAATGGCGGGTACGCACTTTTCAAAGGGCTGGTAGATTCTTAAGGAAATATAATTCATGAAGTGGTTTTCTTCTAAAGGAGATGGTATCTCTACTATAGTTTATGTTAGAGACTCTCCTAAGGTACGGTACAATGTATAATTCGGACTCCATGTATTGCCAGACCCTATTTTGATGATCTCATGTCGATTCGACCTAGATGGAACATTGTGCTTCGTATCGCTAGGGTCGTGTTTTGTATCGACGAAGATGACAGACTTTCCTGCAGCGGTTATGGCTACGTGAATTAACCTGATCACCGTAGAGCTGTATGGAAACATTTATGAAATCAGTTATATACCCATTATAAATTAACTCTGGCTTATATTCTCCTTCCTATGAATGAGTGAACGACAACTCAGGGAGGCAGCCATGTTAGATTTCGGTCATCATGTTTTGATCACTGCCAAGAGAACAGATTATTTATCCTATTATCGGACAGTGACAGGGAGATCTCAATCTTGCTAGAAACCCCCCCTTCGTGGTTTCATAATATATATTACAAACTATGGACGTCAAGTAACTTTAGTTATTTACCGATCTGCCTTCACTGACGCGTTTAGTCAGATAGGGGGATGCGGCCATAATGTATCATGACATTGAACTTTTGATGTACTGCCCATTATTTCTGAATGTGTCATGACTTCAGATCTGCTATGTATACCTACAAATTGATATGTCAACATACCATGATGTACTCGTATGTCCCAGTGTGTACGTCTGAATAAATTGAGTAAACAAAGATTCCAGCAGTCTGCATTGGTGCCTTGTAGACACATGTGTATGAGTGGTTATATTGGTCAGCACACGAACAGTACACCATTCGCGGTAATCACACTCTACACTTCTACTTCATACATACACCATCCTGCGTCGGTTGGAGTGACCAAGTTTAGGGCCTGCTTCCCCTGGAGCCTTTGCCTTCCCTAACTCAGGACTAGGGTGAGTTACCCATTTACAGCTGGGTAGACTGGAGCATGCCTGATCTCAACAACACACCACTCTTCCTTACAGAGCATACCGACTGACACTTTACAGAGTGGAAAGAAGAAAAGAAACTTTACAGTGGCGAGCCAGATTCCTGGGTCCAGCTTACGCAGTTTTGTGTTGAGAATCACAGTTTACAGCTGAAAGAACATTTGTTTGACCACATCAACACCAGTAGGACAGCTATACAGTCGATGTCAGCTTGACCTGTATTACCGATAGGATGCTGTATCTAGGTCAGCGCTTGTTGACAGTTTTTCGCTGTACAGACAGTATTACACAGGACAGTGGTATCAAGTGTAGAAAATATCTGGAGCAGTATTGTTGACATTTCTCAACGTACAGAAGAATCACAGTGTTGTTGAACATAAAGTGCATAGTTCATCGTTGGATCTTCATATGCTCAACAGAGAAAAATTGACAGTGTAATAGTTTAAAATTAAATCTATTACTGAATAAAGTGGCAAGTTATTAGTATTAAAATAAACTGTGCCTGCTTTACAACACTATACCTGCAACACATTCCATTCATGACATAAATTATATTGTATGCTATATGCTATTTATGCTTACATGTTATTTGTTATGTATTAAATTAGTTTATGTTCTGTGTGACTAGTACAAGGTATGCCGAGTGACATTGGTCTGGTACTAGTATTCTATAGGTACACATTTTCTTAATTGGAAATTTGTTAGCAACAATTTGCTGCTATTTCTGTTAGTTGTGATGAGGTGCTCTTTTCTTCGTTGTTTTTGTTAATAATTTTGTGTTCCTTAGTTTTGTTTGATTTGTTTGTATAATTGTAGGTCTCATCTTTTCTATTTTTGATTTCTTTACACCCTTATGTTTATACACGGTGGCGTTATTTGTCTTGTTATCTTATTGCAGTTATCATCACGGATTCTGTGATCATTTTTTTCATTTCTCCTATTTAATTTAATTTGATCTCTGCAAATGTTTTCAGATTGTCTTTTCTTGTTTGTCCTTTGTAATGTCTTTAGTTGACATATGACGTATAGTGGTATACACTGATAGTATAGTACAGATCAGTACTTTATGATTGTTATTGTTATAAAACAAAATGTACAAGACCTTTGTAAGGCTTGTCTCCCAAAGTGATTGGTAAAGGGAAATATTTTTTTCCACAGGTACTCAAGTGATCTTTGATTACATTGAGGTATACAAGACCTTTGTAAGGCTTGTCTCCCACAGTATTTGAGATACAGTTATTGTTGTCCACAGGTACTCAAGTTATCATTGGTTATTATAAACCATACAAGTTTGGACTAAGACTAAGTCTATGGTATAGACTTGTCTCCCATTAAAGTGAAATAGGGTAATTTATTTACTTTTTCAGGTTTCTGATTTAAGAAGACAATATGTCTACATTAGATTATTTTATTGCACAAGGAAAATCTCTTGATAAGACTGGAAAAGACTTAGAACAATGGGCTGTTGCTCAATATGACAAAGCATTAGCTGCAGAAGAGAAAAAAACTGCTGCTGCTGTTGAAGAAAGAAAAGCTGCTGCTGAGGAAAAAAAAGCTGCGGCTGAGGAGAGAAAACTTCAAATAGAAGAAAAAAAAGCTGCTGCAGAAGAAAGGAAAGCTCTAGCTGAAGAAAAAAGATTAGAAAAAGAAGCTGATACTGCTGCTGAACTTAAGAAATTGCAGATGCAAGTGGAGGAAAGGAGATTTGAGGCAGAACAGAAGAAATTAGAAGCTGATGCAGAACAGAAAAAATTAGAAGTTGCTGCTGCAGAACAGAAGAAATTAGAAGCTGCTGCTGCTGCAGAACAGAAAAAACTAGAAGTTGCTGCAGAACAGAAGAAACTAGAAGCTGCTGCAGAACAGAAGAAAGTAGAAGCTGCTGCAGAACAGAGAAGATTAGATAGAGAAGCTGAAGAGAGAAAAGCAATAAGAGAACATGAGTTTGAATTAGAGAAATTAAAATTGACATGTATGAGTAATGTTAATCAGGCATCTGGTGGTAATGGTAAACCCTTTGTGTACAAGGTCAAGGTACCAGCGTTTAACCCTACCAGTGATGACATAACATTTTGGCTTTCTAGATTTGAACGGGCTTGTCGATCTCATAATGTTGACAAATCACAGTATGTGAATCAGTTGTCTGAAAATCTAAAAGGGGAGTCCCTGAGTAAGTTATATTTTGTTGAAGAGGCCGACAAAGATAATTATGATGCTGTTAGGGCAGCTTTGATAAAGAGATATCAGCTGTCTGAGGAAGGTTATCGTCTTTTGTTTAAAACAATGAGACCTGAGGTAGGTGTAGAATTCTCAGATTTCATCTCAAAAGCACGAATTACACTTTCACGATGGATTGAATTATCCAAAACAGAGAAAACATTTGATGGTCTTACGGATTTATTGCTAAGAGACAAGGTCATGTCTTCTGTAAATAAATCATTCCTAGAGTTCTTACATGAGCGTAAACCTGGTACAATAAAGCAAATGGAAGAATATTGTGACCAGTATGCCACGGCACACCCTGACATGATTCTTAGTAACTCTAACATTAAAGAGAGTATGCCAGTTGCTTCGGCAACAGAATATAATCAGAATTACTCACACAAATTCCAAGGAGCTAAAAATAAATTTGATAAAAAGGTTAATTGGAATAAGTATCAAAACCAAGATAACCGCTCAAATCAGAGTTCTTCTTTGAAGAACTGGAATCGGGCTGATAGTCCTCGACACGCGAGGGGTACCCATAATGTTAGAAATTCTCGGAAAGGGAGTAGCTATAGGAACTACCCAAGTGCTTCATGGAGACAAAAGAAACAATATTACAGGGATACTCAATATAATGAGCATGATGATTATGATCATGAATATTATGATTCAAACCCAAATAGGGGTTATAACAGAGGCAATAATAATTATAGAGACAATTATAACCGAGGTAGATCACAACACAAAAGACATGGTAAATCTTATTACCAGGCTAACTCTGCACAACAGGAGTTCCACGACACCGATAATCAGAATAATGATAAAAAAGACTCCAACAGTGTAGCAAATTCCGCTTTCGATTTTGCTAGAGCATCTGAGTGTTCGCAATGCAAAACATTATTCGATCCAACCACAGTGTCTACTTTAAGCTGCGGTCACCCGCTTCCCGCTCTCCATGCGTCAATTGCGCATAATGGAAGGGGTGCTCTTGTCTTTAATAGGGGCCTAATAGATGGTACTCCGGTATCAATTCTTTTCGATTCGGGGTGCACTACCATTGGAGTGAGGCAATCACTCGTAAATCCTTCTCGAGCTACAGGCAATATAGTCAAATGTGTAACATTTGGTGGCACATTGGAGAAGTACTCCACTGCCATTATCAATATTGCTACGCCTTTCTTTACAGGAGAGGTGCAAGCATGTCTCTTGCCGAATCCGATCGCTGATCTTATCATCGGTCGCATTCATGGAGTGAAAGAATGCACTCCACAGCAAATTTCTAATTGGGAAAATGTTAATATGCAATCTGCTAATGCAGTAATCACTAGGGCTCAAGCTCTTAATATGCCACAATCTTCACATTCTGAAGATAATGATGCGCAGATCCAAGATGATCCCTTGGAGATTTCCCACGATTCCTTTATCAAACAGCAGGAAGATGATCCTACTCTAAAGAAATTCTTTACTCTGGCAACAAAAGGTGATCCGAATAAGGATACTAATCGTAAATCTTGGATTACGATGAAGAATGGCGTACTTGTACGTATGGTACAAGACTCCGCTAAGTCCATTCATTCTCAAATCCTTGTGCCTAAAAATATGAGAGTTAAAATCTTACAGCACGCTCATGATTCGCAGTGTGCTGGACATATGGGTTTTTCCCGTACTAAAGCTAGAGTTCTTCAATCTTTCTTTTGGCCTGCTGTGAATAAGGACATACGAATCTATTGTCGATCTTGTAAAGTATGTCAAGAGATTAAATCCAGAGGTCCACGCCATGATGCACCTATTCAGGCTGCAGACATTCCCATTCGGCCATTTCAAAAAATGGCGATAGACATCATTGGTCCATTTAAGATAAAGTCTGCTAGAGGACACCAATTTATTTTGACGTGTGTTGATATGTGCACACGTTGGCCGGAGGCTGTTCCTCTAAAGAGCATAACTACTGCTGATGTCGCAGATGCTCTTTGGTTAATATTTTCTCGTCTGGGGTTTCCAGCAGAAATATTATCCGACCATGGTACCCAACTCATATCGGATACCATGTCTCAAGTAATGTCGACTCTGAAGATAGAGAGATCGCTGAGTAGTATTTATCATCCTATGTCCAATGGGATGGTGGAACGTTTGAATAGAACTCTGAAAAACCTACTAGGTAAGATAACAGAAGATCATCCTCAGGATTGGGATAGGGTTTTACCCGCGGCTCTCTTTGCATATAGAGAGGTCGCCAACGAACATACAGGATTTTCTCCCTTTGAACTTGTCTTTGGCGCGAAACCGCGAGGTCCTATGTCCTTACTTCATGATCTTATAACTGCTGATAATATTGTCGATGACACAAAATCCTCTTATGAATATGTCATCGCACTTAGACACAAGATTATTGAAGCATGCAAATTGGCAACTGCTTCTTCTGAATTTGCGAAACAGAAGGCAAGGGAATTTGCCAATAAAAAGAGATGTTTGCGTCAACTTTGTCCAGGTGACAAAGCATTTGTCTTGCTACCTTGTAGGGAAAATAGACTTCTCATTTCTTGGAAAGGTCCGTACGATATAATATCAAAAGTTTCCGATGTTGACTATATCGTCGATATTGACGGGAAGCGTAAAACCTTCCACATCAACATGCTCACGGAATTCCATGAACGTCCTGATTATTTACAACCTGTTTTCCAGGCAACGGACGATTTTCCAGTCCAACATGGACAGTACTCATCTCTGTCAGTAATACAGGATGAGGAAACGAGTTTCTCGGATGTAAATTTACCTTTTCCAATGATTCCTCTTCACTCTAATGAATCATGGAAAGATGTTGCAATTTCTCCAGAATTATCTCCAGGAGAGCAGAAACAAGTTTCTACTATGTTAGAACAATTTCAGGATGTCCTTACTGACATTCCTGGTCAAACAGATGTCATTCAACATGACATTATTCTTACTGACCATAGTCCTATAAGAGTCAGACCGTATCCTATCCCGATACATTTTCAAGCACAGGTAGAGAAAGAGTTAGATGAGATGATAGAGTTAAAAATTATTGAACCATCCACATCAGCATATTCTTCGCCGATGGTTATAGTACGGAAAAAAGACAATAACATACGTCTTTGCGTGGATTATCGCAAATTGAATCAAGTGACTAAATTTGATGCGGAACCTATGCCTTTACTAGAAGAGCTACTTACGAGACTATCGAATTCTCACTTCTTTACTAAACTCGATTTGTCTAAGGGATATTGGCAAGTTCCACTATCCGAACACGCCAAACCGTTTACTGCTTTTTCGACGCCTAGGGGTCTATTCCAATGGAATTTCATGCCTTTCGGTCTTATGAACGCCCCTGCAACATTTGTACGCATGATGCGTCGAATCCTATCTCATCGCTCAGATGTCATTGCGTATCTTGATGACATCTGTCTTTTCAGTGATACTTGGAACGATCACTATAATGGTATAAATGAACTATTGTCTATCTTACGCGAGCATAACCTGACAGCGAAACCATCGAAAGCATGTATTGGTTTTAGCGAAATATCTTTCTTAGGACACCGTGTTGGTCATGGGTTCCTAAAAACAGAAGACCATAATACAAGTAAGATACTTAACATTTCTATTCCTAAGACTAAAAAGCAAGTACGAAGTCTCTTAGGTCTAATACAATTTTATGGACGATTCATCCCGAATCTGTCCTCCATTATGTCACCTCTTTCTTCCTTGCTAAAGAAAGGGTCTCCTAATGTAGTCCATTGGACTCAAGAATGTCAATCCTCTTTGGATAAGGTTAAAACTATGTTTTCTACTTCACCTATCCTAGTATTGCCTTCTAAGGATAAGACATTTATTCTTCGTAGTGACGCTTCATCCACCGGGATTGGAGCTGCACTAATGCAAGAGTACTCTGGAACTCTGCATCCTGTGATGTATATTTCTCGGAAATTAAATGCCGCAGAGAAGAATTACTCGGTCCTAGACCGTGAATTATTGGCTATGGTTTGGTCAATCCTTAAACTGCAAAGATTTCTTCTGGGCGCGCATTTCATTGTGGAAACTGACCAGAAAGCTCTTACGGCTATTCAGAGTAAAAATCTGAAGAGCGCGAGATCAACGCGATACGCGATTGCTCTACAGCCATTTCATTTTTCGGTGCGAGCTATCCGTGGGTCAGAAAATGTGATGGCAGATATTTTGTCTAGATGCCCACATGATTCATAACTGTTATACAACTTTGATACAGTTGTTTCTATGTTGAAATGTGTACACATATGTAATATATCATATATTGATTGTAACACTACTTAGCGGTTCATTGATATTTATTCACCGCTGATCTTTCAATGTTTTTCGTCTTTGATGATCATGATGTTAAGATATCTTAGATGAAATTTATGTATAAACTAATGTGGAAATTGTGTCATTGCTAATATTGTAGTATGCGTTGGTGACACCTCTCTGGAAATATTTATACTTAGAGAAGTACTTTCTCTAAGGTTCCGATGTACCGTGATAATGGCGGGTACGCACTTTTCAAAGGGCTGGTAGATTCTTAAGGAAATATAATTCATGAAGTGGTTTTCTTCTAAAGGAGATGGTATCTCTACTATAGTTTATGTTAGAGACTCTCCTAAGGTACGGTACAATGTATAATTCGGACTCCATGTATTGCCAGACCCTATTTTGATGATCTCATGTCGATTCGACCTAGATGGAACATTGTGCTTCGTATCGCTAGGGTCGTGTTTTGTATCGACGAAGATGACAGACTTTCCTGCAGCGGTTATGGCTACGTGAATTAACCTGATCACCGCAGAGCTGTATGGAAACATTTATGAAATCAGTTATATACCCATTATAAATTAACTCTGGCTTATATTCTCCTTCCTATGAATGAGTGAACGACAACTCAGGGAGGCAGCCATGTTAGATTTCGGTCATCATGTTTTGATCACTGCCAAGAGAACAGATTATTTATCCTATTATCGGACAGTGACAGGGAGATCTCAATCTTGCTAGAAACCCCCCCTTCGTGGTTTCATAATATATATTACAAACTATGGACGTCAAGTAACTTTAGTTATTTACCGATCTGCCTTCACTGACGCGTTTAGTCAGATAGGGGGATGCGGCCATAATGTATCATGACATTGAACTTTTGATGTACTGCCCATTATTTCTGAATGTGTCATGACTTCAGATCTGCTATGTATACCTACAAATTGATATGTCAACATACCATGATGTACTCGTATGTCCCAGTGTGTACGTCTGAATAAATTGAGTAAACAAAGATTCCAGCAGTCTGCATTGGTGCCTTGTAGACACATGTGTATGAGTGGTTATATTGGTCAGCACACGAACAGTACACCATTCGCGGTAATCACACTCTACACTTCTACTTCATACATACACCATCCTGCGTCGGTTGGAGTGACCAAGTTTAGGGCCTGCTTCCCCTGGAGCCTTTGCCTTCCCTAACTCAGGACTAGGGTGAGTTACCCATTTACAGCTGGGTAGACTGGAGCATGCCTGATCTCAACAACACACCACTCTTCCTTACAGAGCATACCGACTGACACTTTACAGAGTGGAAAGAAGAAAAGAAACTTTACATAGCTGTCAAATTGTGCAGTAGCAAATGCCTCTAGTTCCGCTCCTGATTTATTAAATTTAATCCCAATTTCTATAAAGTCCTGAAAGGAAGACATGGTTTCCTACCAGAAACTATTTTCTGTTCAAAATATAGTGATATTTATAATGATGAACAATACAAAACTCAATACCTATGTAAGTCGTACAAACCCACCAAGGACATAATTAGAATGTGTTAAATTATGGTGATATTGTTAATGAACACTGCAGTGCTCAATACATGTTATAATAAAAGAAAAGAAAAAATATGCAAAATTATGCCATGTATATCAATGGGTCCAGACAAATGTACAATGAAAAGATGAAGGCAATGATGTCAATGACAATGATGATGATGATGGTATATTTTCAAATACAACACACACAAAAACAAATAAAAATTAACTAAAATAAGACAACAAAAACAATATTCTATATTAACATGTAAAAAAAAAATAATAATTATTAGACACTACAAATAATTCACAAGTAAAACGAAACAACCGTCACAATAACAACTAAGGAGAAGAAGGTATAGAAAGCACTATTACAACAACTGACAATGTGAGACATATATACGAAACAATAACAAAACGTGATACCTAACGCCACATCTAAACAAAAATGAAATGTTCGCAATGCAAAAAAGGACTATCAGTATGAATGCGTCAAAGCGCTAAAATTCCTTAAATGCAAACCTCACATAAACCTATAGAAAATCACCTTTCATCATACTTCCGAAGATGAATGAAAAAAAATGATACCTAAAAAAAAAAAAAATTGGCAACACTGAACATATAGAATAGAAAAAAAAAAAAGAAAAATAGCAAAGATGGAGCACGCTATGAACGCACAAGAGGCTTTAAAGAAGCTTTTAAAATGCATCTAAACGTATCGTAAAATGCAGACTAAAGTGTTTTGGTTTGAACACGGCGTAATTTAGTTTACACTGTCTCGCTTGAATCAGGAACACTAAGCCAAAATAGAAACTATAGTTCTGAAAACTTGTTTTATAATATGTCGTCTGGTCGAACTATTTTATTTATTTCTTAATAATAAGGTCTGAAAAGTTTCTTTTATAGATTTATAAATGTTAGTACACGTATGGTCCCTGAAAGCCTTCAATGTTTTTGGAAAAATAGGTACTTCGTTTGTCTTTAAAATATTCCATCAACAGAAATCGATAACAGCATGTTTGTTGACCTAAATTCCTGCTGCCGTTAAAGGTCACGGGGCGTGGCTAATTTGCCGCAGTGCGTCGAACAGTTTCGCTTTGTACGGGAACTTTATTTGCGCGATGGCTGGTTACGTTTGCAAGAAAGTTCATTAACACGAATAAAAAGTCATTGTTAAACAGCCCAGTTCTTCAAAACAGCTTTAAACACGTTGCATTAAAAGTGCATCTGAACTCCTGTTTCATGTTCAGTCATATTATAGTTCAATTGATGCAAATGCATTTTAGATAAACTTGGTGCACATAATTAATTCAGGCATTAACATCGCTAGGCACAGGCTTGGCTTCCCATCTGTTAAGACCCATCTGTCGAGGGGTGTGTGGTTATTTTATTTCGTGCTTATTCATGCCTTTTGCGTTTGCACGACTGTTTATGTGTATCCAATATTGGTAGTAATGTAATGTCCAGGGTTCTCTCTTTACGTGCCTGGCGAATAAACATTAACTCTTAGTATTAACTTACTTTGTGCACACATCTCTTTCTCCAATGAAAGTAATAATAACTGAATGACGGTTTGTAACTTTATCACACATGACGAACTTCACATTAGACCCATTGATGTGGTCAGGCAATAAGAACATAATCCAGATTAATAATAAAAGTCACTCATTTGCATGAACAATTATGAATGTTAAATATGCCATACATTATAATACTTCCATGTAAAAACAGGAATATACATTAGGGTTATCCACACATGCCCAAACACACATCTGTGCCGCCTAACGGCTGGTCACTCAATCGCTTCTCCTCGCTGCTAAACTCTCTCTCGTTTTTTACCTGCCTTGTTAGCAAAACTTCCCCAGCCAGTCTCATCACGTGACATAGAGTGGCTATTTGGGTGAAGTGGCAAACTCGGCGTTAAAATTAATGCATTTTCTACTCCCAACAGTCTGGATCTCCAGGCTGGGAAACATAGGTTGTCTAGTTCTAGGTATATTGAGAACGTTTGCACCACAGAGTCCCTCAGAAGTGAATGTCTCGTACAATCTTAGTAGTTG
Source organism: Oreohelix idahoensis (assembly GCA_024509875.1). Lineage (NCBI taxonomy): Eukaryota > Metazoa > Mollusca > Gastropoda > Stylommatophora > Oreohelicidae > Oreohelix > Oreohelix idahoensis. The sequence continues at coordinate 336,389 of JAMPIV010012899.1, forward strand.
CAGGATAAAACCTGTAATACAAATAATCACAACCCTTGTATGGTCCAGCACTATTCTATCCACACACACAATGGACGTAACAAACAGTTTCAGACATGGTGCTAACAGTTGCACAGGACAATTTACCTCAGTACCACTCACAGCCAGTTCAATGTGATTACACTTTCCTTATAAATCCTAGTTAGATCCATTTGTTCATGATCTGCTTCCATGCAATGATTCGGTTTAGTTCAAACTATTAAGTGACACCTTGATTAATACATGTTAACAAATACTGTGATCCTTTCTCATGGTCCTGATCAGTGTATCTTTCCTTTAGGAAATACTCCTTCAAATACATTAATAAACCTACAGTCGTATTTTTGCCATAATTTTCAAATATTCTACACATTTCCCAATGCTGGCTTTCGTCTCTAACAGTCAACACATGCTTGCGTTCAGATGGCAATACACTCGTCCTGTAAGTTTTTTCTTAACACACTCAACACACTTACGAACACACTAGTGGATTAATCACAAGAAAATTACATAATTATATACATATATACACATATATATATATATATATATATATATATATATATATATATATATATATATATATATATATATATATATATATTCTTTCTTACCCTCAGGCAATACACATAAGCTGTAACAGGCTGTTAAAAGGTATCTAGGTCTGCTATGCAGATGCAGTGGCAAATGAATTTGACAGCACACTTTTTTCCGCTCTCTTCTGTACCACTTAGTGTTTCAATAAGTTGTGGCTCCAAATCAACCAAGTTCAAGGACTATTATCCCGTCGCTCCCCCGTATCGGAGAACACGGCCAAAAACCGGTGTTAGGAATCTAAAAACGAGGCATCTTTTGCCTGCTTGTTCAATGTGGAAAATTTTTAATATTTATTATCTCTCTTAATTCTCAACCGAATTTGATCATTTAAAGTTAGAATTATACTGTGAATTTATCTCTACCGTTCTATCTAATAATTGTTTAGTTAGCAAAATGCATTTAAATCTATGCAGACTTTAACTAACTAAATTTGGGACTACCCTGATGTATAGATGTCAATTTAAACGATTTTTATCTTTAAATGAATTACTATTCGAGGAAGTCTTTGCACCCTACCTCTTAAGTAACATCCCCGTTGTTGAACTATCTATATCTTTCTTTTTAAACATCTCTAGTTCTTAAGAAATTAAATAAATTCTTACTATCCTTTACACAAAATGGGCCTCTATGTTAAGCCTAAAAAGTTTTCCTTGCACACACTAGAAAAAGGAGCGTTTTCATTGGTTCTTATATCGGTCCGTTTTCCTATAGGATTGCGTGCGGTAAATATGACCGTGGTGTAAGACAGACCAAAACACGACAGTGCATAACACTGGATGGTGTTTACCTTTTGTAGTGGTGTTTGATGGTATTGTATGATGTTGATATTACTAAATGTAATTGTATGAGGCCAGCTGTGAAGGCTCCTGAGATAAAATGTAGTTGAGAATTGTCAGAAGGCCTTTCTTGCTACCACTACGACCTCACACTTAATTTGTTTTAATGAATGTGGCTACGTAAAGTGTCTAGGGTACTGTTATGTAGTGTGGTGTAATAGGTTATAGATATACCCACAGATATTTAAGAAGACTAATAATATTAACAAATGTTAAAATACACTGAACTAACTCACGTATGTAAAATTTTTTGATAGAATTATATTACATTTATTTTGTTCTGGATCAATTTTTTAGGTTGACCAGAACTTAAAAGGATTTAGAGATTATGAAAAAAATGCATGGAATATTATATCATAAATGCAATAGTGTACATATATATGTACTATACTAGTTAGTTTTATTAAAATGTTCTAGTAGTCATCTACTTGGGAGGATAGTTAATGTTTGTGCTGTTGGGGTGGCCTCATCACACCTGTCTATATTGACTACACAGTGTCCAGAAAATGGTGGGAATTTTTATGGGGATATTAGTAACTACACAGCGTTGGTGAATGTCCAGCAGACCAGAGGCTCACTCATCTGGTAGTTGTAGCTCTGGTGCTGAAATCTGGTGGTCCCACCTCTCCGTGCTGGCGGGCAATAATGGTGGTCTCTGTCACAAGAACTGCACAGATACACTCGAGTAAGTCACCAACTGAATAGACACTGCTTTGTTGACAACAGAAACTCACAGCTCTGCAATCAAAGTATGGGCCATGTGTCAAAATCTATTCTCTACCCACGTCTGGACACAACACTGACACAACAACCACATCATACAGACAGGTCAGATCTCTCTGACCAAACAGCACATTTACCATGGTGGTTTTACATCAGATAGATCCTCCCAGACTATAGGTTCTGAAAAATATTTATTAGTTGTCTGCCCTAAAAGAGGATAGGTAATATGTTTCATTATTCTCAACACTTGATCTGTCTTGCCTAACCCTTGCTGGAGTTTATGTACATTGTTGGTCCCTAGACCCTGACTAGGGCGGGGGGTCTAGAGCAAATCCCTACTTGTTTGTAAGGCTAGATTTCGATATGGCAGTATCAAATCACTCGAACATGAAACAATATTCAAAATATATATGGAAATAATTTCAATCTTACCAGATTATGAATAAATAACACAGAATTGCTAGCAAAACTCAGCTGAGCTGCTGGCTATAGTATGGCGTCCCTAAATTTATTTCACTTTCTTTCATATGGAAATCACCACACTTTAAAATCTGTGTCTATCACTGAACAACTATTGAAGAATGGCCCCAAATTCGCTCTGAGCGCTAATAATATGATTGTCTGTGGCCAATCACTGCCTAGGTTTATTTTAAATTTCAAATTTCCTACCATAAAGTCATTTCAGTCATGCTTCAGTCAAGTATGGATGTTTATCTGTTAGTCTGTCCGTCTCTACTTGTGTTTCTACAAAATGTACTTGATTTTTGAACCAACCTTTCTGTCGTGGAATATTCTAATCCACATATATAAATTATTAGGTAAATATGAAGCCTAACAAATAAAATTAATAAAGAAAAGAGCAATGGTAAAATAACAGTGCTGTCACAAAGAAGGTACTCGAAATCCCCCTTGTTTTCTGCTTCGTCTGCAAATTGTAACGCTTTCACGTTGATAGTAAAAGCTTACTGTATTATTACCCACTTTCTTCAATGAAACGTGTGCTGTATTTCTTGGAAAAACATTGAGAGGCACCCTGCGTAATGACCTAAATTAATCCTAACATTAATTATATTACGTTACCAAAACGAACGAACAGATGGACTCAAATAGAAAGAGAGAGAGGGGCGAATGAAATCAGGAACGCATGCAAAATTAAACACGCGTCGCGCGATACACAAATGCTGCCATCACGCGTGTAAGACTACATGCACTAACTTTTTTGGACGAACAGTGATAAAATACACTACCCTTCCCAGAGTTAGGTTTTAAAATCATAAAAAACGCTTATTAGGAAAGATAACAATAGATGGGTTTACGTTTGAAAACATTACAGTACCCAGACAGCACATCTTCGAAACAGGAGGTAGAAGGAATTGCATATTTTGAACGCAGCCACGTAGCTCTTTTAAATTTGGATATTTGGGTTCCTTAGGGCTTGCTGACAAAGAATATGTAAAACGTTACGCAAATAGTCCAGGAATTAATAAATTATAACCAAAATAAAATAGTGGGGATGCCTGACAACATAAAATCATTTCTGCTCATAAAATTTTTTATAACGTGTTTGAAAAAACCTTACGTTACAGAAATAGCCTACCATGTAAACTCCAAATTGATTGGAGCGCAACAAATGAAAGACTAACCACGATTGGTCGGGCTATAAATACTATCTTTCGTTGTTAGGGGAGACGTGGAAAGGTAACATTTTTTCAAACACTTGTCGAAACGTGGCTCCATTGGCTAGACTCGCTGATATACTCACTTAGGAGCGTTAGTTCGAGACCACTAGTGCAAATAAGCTTGATAAAGCAACAGTGCGTTGAAGCCAGCTCATATTTTGCTAAATAAAAGCCTGGAACATAAGCAGATGGGAATTTGTGCCAGAATTCATTGCTAATCAACGTATCTGTGTTTATTCTATGAATTGTGGTAAGCTTAAACCATTCAGTATCTTTTAATGAAAATTGAATGTGAATTGTTAATTTATGCCTGTATATATGTGTAGTTCAGTAGCAAACATGATGTAAAGCCTATAATGCTCCAGCCTGAACAGAAGGTGTCGGAGGAAAGTAAAACTGCATGGAATGGCCAAACAGTACACTGACACCTAGATTATTGATTAGACAGAAATAATGCTGGAAGTGCAGAGGCGTGGTAACCATTAAGGAGGTAAATACTGGTATAAAGTATTTCAGATGAAGCTGACAGTTGGCCTAACGCTCTGAACTCAATGTTTGTGATGTATTGTGCTCAGTGTAAAAAGAAAGTATAAATTAGTTATGAAGTAGAAGGTACATCCTTCTTGTTTTCAGGGACCGTGGTCTTGATGGTATTGAGCAGCACCTGGTCAGAGCTTTGCTGAATCCAGAGTCGGACAGCATACTCCTTGGTCTTTTTAGCTATCAGTGAGGTGTCTCCAGAGCCCAGGGGAGAATTCGAGCAGAGGAGTCCTTTCCTGCCGCCATCACGCAAGATAAGCTGATTTGGCCAGCTGAGCTCAACATTATGTCCCCTCATCTTGAAATGACTTTGTAAAAATAACATTCAGAGGGGAATTTAATTGTCTTAATATCAGGAACTGAGAACATCTCCAATACTAGTCCCAAAAGACAAACTATTGAAGTCATGATGACAAATACCAACAGAGCTTGAACAAAACAAAACCAGTATTACCTCATATTACTACTACACAACTGACACACATAGGATATTTTTAATAATATATGTCACTACAATATTCATATTGATAAAGTCTGTACATATACTTGTAATTAAAATTGATTGTGATTCCTGGTTCCTTTGTATTTGAATCAGGACACATATACCTTTATGACAACAATGAATACATATTGTTATTTGAAAAGTTATCAGTGACTCCTTAAGATATTCTCATAGAGTGTTATATGTATGTGAGTGTCACAGTGTTGTCAAGAGTAGTGGATTAAATTAAATTGTTTATCTGTCTGTTGTTGTGACTTACACTTCATCATACACATACCCTAGACACATAACGTAGTCATCACACTATTCCAGAATAATTCTGACTGAGATATATAGATATGTGGTAGCAAGTAAGGTTATCTATAATACACTACTCTTAATAGATATAGATACCTTCACAGCTGATCTCAGTCAGTACACTAAGTCCCCTATAAATATTTATAACATCCCACTTCACCACATATATTGGGGTCTCGCTCTTGGGATTTTGAATCTTTCCCTATTAAAAATATTGGGGGTAATTCACTTCAGGGAATATAAGAATTAAAAGGTATCCTTGGGTGGAATTAAATAAGGTTGAGCTCACGGTGCCTGTGTTGTCCATTAGATATATTTAGAGATTAAATTGTTGGTTAGACATTGTAGAAATTTACCTGATAGACAATGGCGGACCTGGCCAAGTTTCGATCTGCTGCTGTTCAGACTGCAAAAGAGTTAGGATTAGATGGGCAAGTTATGGTTGCCTATGTCACCACGGAATGTGACAAATTTATTGAACGCGAAGAAAGAAGATTAGAAAAAGAGGCCGAAAGAAAGTTAGAGGCTGAGACTAAGAGGTTGCAAGCTGAGGCTGAGACTAAGAGGTTGCAGATTGAGGCTGACAAAGAGGCTAAGAAATTGGAAGCAGAAAGAGAAGACAAAAGATTAGCTGCAGAAAGGGAAGAGAAGAAATTAGCTGCAGAAGAGAAGAGATTAGCTGCAGAGAGGGAAGCAGAAAAGGAGGAGAAAAGATTACAAAGGGAACATGAATTACGACTAAGGGAGTTTGAGTTTCAGGGCCATGCTCCTGAAAATGGTGCCAGTCCCTTTGCCTCTGATGCCACTGCTAGCCAAGGAGCCTCAACCTCAGCTATGAATTTTCATTTAGATCATTTTGTTGAGAAAGACGATGATATAGAGAGCTACCTAAATAGGTATGAACTATTAGCTACCACGTATGGGTTAGAGAGAGAAAGGTGGAGCTTAAAGTTATCTCAGGGACTTCGTGGGGCAGCTTATGAAGTTTTTGCAAAAATGAGCAGAGGTGATCAGGAAAATTATGAGATGCTAAAGCAGGCTCTTTTGTTAAGGTATGAAAAGAATGCAGAATTTTATAGGAAAAAATTTAGGAATGCTAAACTACTGTCAGGTGAAACCTATCACCAGTTCTCTGCACGAATAGAGACATACTTGGAGAAATGGACTTCTCTGGGGAAAACCCAAGATCTTAAGGAAATGGTCCTTATAGAGCAACTAAGAGAGTCCATGGCTCCAGACCTGAGAAAGTTTCTCATGGAACAAGGTGCAGAGAGGCTGGGTGAGCTGCTAAATGTTGCTGAAAGGTATCAAGCAGCTCAAGCAGAGGTAACAGGTAATAAAAAGAAACAGGTGGACAACTTTAGGGCACCACAGAACTTTAATAAATTTGATCCTAGGGATCAAAATAAAGGTAAGCACCAGTTTGATAGGCCACGGTATGAAAATAAAAATAAATTCCCACAATTCGATGAAAGGAAATATGATGAAAGAAAATCTTTCATCCAAGGAAAAAGGTGGTGTAAGAATTGTCAGATGGACAATCATGACACTGACCGTTGCAGAAGGAAACCTGTGTATATGGCAACCCTTCAGGTCAGGTCGACCTCAAGACAGGAGGAGGATATTATGTTAGATACCACTCCAGAAGAGATGAGGAAGGCACAGGCTGGGGATAAAACACTCAAGCCTTGTTTCAGAAAATTGTCAACTTGTCATACAACTCCAGGCAAGGGAGATTTTTACATGAAAAACAAGTTGATGTATAGGAAGACTGGAGCTAGATCCAAAGGTCAAGGACAGCTGGTACTTCCTAAAAGATATAGGGCAGACTTAATAAGGAGCCTACATGTGAAACCAGATGGGGACCATGAGAAAATAGGTACCATCATTCAAAAGGTGGCTCACAATTATTATTGGCCCAAAGCAAGATGGGACATTGAGAATTTTGTAGAAAGGTGTAGCATAGCACATGAGGGAACACCCACAAGTGGGAACATGGATCAGGACCTGGACACGCCACGGGGCAAAATTAGGCCTGATAATAAAAAGAGATATAAATTTGATAAAGTGGACCAAATGGAATGGGAAGCCCCTTTTCACGGACAAGCTTCACTTAACTGTTTTACAATGGCCACTATGCGGAGAGTGCAAAGAGATGTCTTACCCCAGGATAAGCCGAAAATCCCTCAATCGGACTTAAACAAACTGGAGGAAGAAGATGTAGAGAGGAAATCTCTCATCAAGAATTTTAAGTGGGGAGAAAGCCCCAGGAAAAGAATTGGTAGCGGTCGTTTTGTGAATGATAATTCTGGGAGGAAAAATCATCACTATAAAGCTTCGAGTGGAAGAGACCATACCGGTGCATGGACAAATAGGTCCACACAATAAAAGGTCCACTCGAAGCTATGTTAAGAACGTGGACTGATGAAAAGGCAGAGGAAAACATTACATCTTCATACCAATATGTGAATGAGCTGACCACTCGGTTAAAAACTGGCTGGAAACTTGCCAATGAAAATTTGAAACAAGCCAGGAAGAAACATGCTGCCTATTATAACAGGAAGGCGAAAGACAGAAATTTGACTGTGGGAGAGAAAGTACTGCTTCTTTTGCCCGGGAGTCAGAATAAGTTACAAATTGGATGGCAGGGTCCATATACAGTTCTAGAGAAGGTGTCTAGAACAAATTATAAGATAGATAAGAAGGGGAAAGAAAAAATCTATCATGTGAATCTCCTGAAGAAATATTTGGAAAGAGAACATCAGGAGGAGACACACTTGTTGACCTTGTCCATCGCCATGGAGATGAAAAAGGAACCACTTTCATCATTTGAGTATCCACTACACCCCTGTGAGACAGCAGCACAGGTGAAAATCAGTACACATTTGACGAAAACTCAGAAAGAGAGAGTGCAACAGGTTCTAAATAATCATGCAGAGGTGTTAACAGACCGACCAGGGCATACAAACCCATTGGAATATGATATGAAACTGATAGACCCCACACCTGTCTGTATGAAACCATATTCGATTCCGTTTGCTAAGGAGAAAGCTTTGAAGGAAGAGATAGACTATCTATTGAAGGAAGGAATTATTTCGCACAGTGAGTCTTCGTATAGTTCCGGTGTTGTACTCTTACGGAAGCCCTCTGGAGAACATAGACTCTGTATAGATTACAGGAGACTGAATGCTATTACAGAAGGACAGGTGGATCCATTGCCGGATACAAATCAGCTGTTTGCCAGACTAAATAAAGCTAAATATTTCTCAAAAGTGGATCTGAGTAAAGGATACTATCAGATTCCAGTAAAGCCTGAGGTTAGACCATACCTAGCTTTTAGTACCTCAGAAGGACACTATGAGTTTAATAGATTGCCATTTGGATTGAAGAATGCGCCTAGTGTCTTCTCTAGAATGATGAGAAAATTATTGGATCCTCTGAATAATCCCTGTATAACAAATTTTATGGATGATATCCTTATAGCAACAGAAACATTTGAGGAACACATTGACTCTCTGAACATGCTGTTTGATCGACTTAGGGAGGCAAATTTAACAGCCCGACCAACCAAATGTTGCGTTGGATGTAAAGAATTGGAATTTTTGGGACACACAGTTTATCAGGGAAACATGACCCCTGACCCAAAGAATTTAGAGAAACTACAGAAAGCCCCGAGACCACTGTCGTGGAATATTCTAATCCACATATATAAATTATTAGGTAAATATGAAGCCTAACAAATAAAATTAATAAAGAAAAGAGCAATGGTAAAATAACAGTGCTGTCACAAAGAAGGTACTCGAAATCCCCCTTGTTTTCTGCTTCGTCTGCAAATTGTAACGCTTTCACGTTGATAGTAAAAGCTTAATGTATTATTACCCACTTTCTTCAATGAAACGTGTGCTGTATTTCTTGGAAAAACATTGAGAGGCAGACTGCGTAATGACCTAAATTAATCCTAACATTAATTATATTACGTTACCAAAACGAACGAACAGATGGACTCAAATAGAAAGAGAGAGAGGGGCGAATGAAATCAGGAACGCATGCAAAATTAAACACGCGTCGCGCGATACACAATTACTACTATCACGCGTGTTAGGCTACATGCACTAACTTTTTCGGACGGACAGTGATAAATTCACTACCCTTCCCAGAGTTAGGTTTTAAAATCACAAAAAACGCTTATTAGGAAAGATAACATTATATGGGTTTACGTTTGAAAACATTACAGTACCCAGACAGCACATCTTCGAAACAGGAGGTAGAAGGAATTGCATATTTTGAACGCAGCCACGTAGCTCTTTTAAATTTGGATATTTGGGTTCCTTAGGGCTTGCTGACAAAGAATATGTAAAACGTTACGCAAATAGTCCAGGAATTAATAAATTATAACCAAAATAAAATAGTGGGGATGCCTGACAACATAAAATCATTTCTGCTCATAAAATTTTTTATAACGTGTTTGAAAAAACCTTACGTTACAGAAATAGCCTACCATGTAAACTCCAAATTGATTGGAGCGCAACAAATGAAAGACTAACCACGATTGGTCGGGCTATAAATACTATCTATCGTTGTTAGGGGAGACGTGGAAAGGTAACATTTTTTCAAACACTTGTCGAAACGTGGCTCCATTGGCTAGACTCGCTGATATACTCACTTAGGAGCGTTAGTTCGAGACCACTAGTGCAAATAAGCTTGATAAAGCAACAGTGCGTTGAAGCCAGCTCATATTTTGCTAAATAAAAGCCTGGAACATAAGCAGATGGGAATTTGTGCCAGTAATTGTGCCAGAATTCATTGCTAATCAACGTATCTGTGTTTGTTTCCATGAATTGTGGTAAGCTTGAAACATTCAGTATCTTTTAATGAAAATTGAATGTGAATTGTTAATTTATGCCTGTATATATGTGTAGTTCAGTAGCAAACATGATGTAAAGCCTATAATGCTCCCGCCTGAACAGAAGGTGTCGGAGGAAAGTAAAACTGCATGGAATGGCCAAACAGTACACTGACACCTAGATTATTGATTAGACAGAAATAATGCTGGAAGTGCAGAGGCGTGGTAACCATTAAGGAGGTAAATACTGGTATAAAGTATTTCAGATGAAGCTGACAGTTGGCCTAACGCTCTGAACTCAATGTTTGTGATGTATTGTGATCAGTGTAAAAAGAGAGTATAAGTTAGTTATGAAGTAGAAGGTACATCCTTCTTGATTTCAGGGACCGTGGTCTTGATGGTATTGAGCAGCACCTGGTCAGAGCTTTGCTGAATCCAGAGTCGGACAGCATACTCCTTGGTCTTTTTAGCTATCAGTGAGGTGTCTCCAGAGCCCAGGGGAGAATTCGAGCAGAGGAGTCCTTTCCTGCCGCCATCACGCAAGATAAGCTGATTTGGCCAGCTGAGCTCAACATTATGTCCCCTCATCTTGAAATAACTTTGTAAAAATAACATTCAGAGGGGAATTTAATTGTCTTAATATCAGGAACTGAGAACATCTCCAATACTAGTTTCCTTAAGACAAACTATTGAAGTCATGATGACAAATACCAACAGAGCTTGAACAAAACAAAACCAGTATTACCTCATTTTACTACTACACAACTGACACACATAGGATATTTGTAATAATATATGTCACTACAATATTCATATTAATACATTCTGTACATAACTTGTAATTAAAATTGATTGTGATTCCTGGTTCCTTTGTATTTGAATCAGGACACATATACCTTTATGACAACAATGAATACATATTGTTATTTGAAAAGTTATCAGTGACTCCTTAAGATATTCTCATAGAGTGTTATATGTATGTGAGTGTCACAGTGTTGTCAAGAGTAGTGGATTAAATTAAATTGTTTATCTGTCTGTTGTTGTGACTTACACTTCATCATACACATACCCTAGACACATAACGTAGTCATCACACTATTCCAGAATAATTCTGACTGAGATATATAGATATGTGGTAGCAAGTAAGGTTATCTATAATACACTACTCTTAATAGATATAGATACCTTCACAGCTGATCTCAGTCAGTACACTAAGTCCCCTATAAATATTTATAACATCCCACTTCACCACATATATTGGGGGCTCGCTCTTGGGATTTTGAATCTTTCCCTATTAAAAATATTGGGGGTAATTCACTTCAGGGAATATAAGAATTAAAAGGTATCCTTGGGTGGAATTAAATAAGGTTGAGCTCACGGTGCCTGTGTTGTCCATTAGATATATTTAGAGATTAAATTGTTGGTTAGACATTGTAGAAATTTACCTGATAGACAATGGCGGACCTGGCCAAGTTTCGATCTGCTGCTGTTCAGACTGCAAAAGAGTTAGGATTAGATGGGCAAGTTATGGTTGCCTATGTCACTACGGAATGTGACAAATTTATTGAACGCGAAGAAAGAAGATTAGAAAAAGAGGCCGAAAGAAAGTTAGAGGCTGAGACTAAGAGGTTGCAAGCTGAGGCTGAGACTAAGAGGTTGCAGATTGAGGCTGAGGCTAAGAAATTGGAGGCAGAAAGAGAAGACAAGAGATTGGCTGCAGAAAGGGAAGACAAGAGATTAGCTGCAGAAAGGGAAGAGAAGAAATTAGCTGCAGAAAGGGAAGAGAAGAAATTAGCTGCAGAGAGGGAAGCAGAAAAGGAGGAGAAAAGATTACAAAGGGAACATGAGTTACGACTCAGGGAATTTGAGTTTCAAGGCCATGCTCCTGAAAATGGTGCCAGTCCCTTTGCCTCTGATGCCACTGCTAGCCAAGGAGCCTCAACCTCAGCTATGAATTTTCATTTAGATCATTTTGTTGAGAAAGACGATGATATAGAGAGCTACCTAAATAGGTATGAACTATTAGCTACCACGTATGGGTTAGAGAGAGAAAGGTGGAGCTTAAAGTTATCTCAGGGACTTCGTGGGGCAGCTTATGAAGTTTTTGCAAAAATGAGCAGAGGTGATCAGGAAAATTATGACATGCTAAAGCAGGCTCTTTTGTTAAGGTATGAAAAGAATGCAGAATTTTATAGGAAAAAATTTAGGAATGCTAAACTACTGTCAGGTGAAACCTATCACCAGTTCTCTGCACGAATAGAGACATACTTGGAGAAATGGACTTCTCTGGGGAAAACCCAAGATCTTAAGGAAATGGTCCTTATAGAGCAACTAAGAGAGTCCATGGCTCCAGACCTGAGAAAGTTTCTCATGGAACAAGGTGCAGAGAGGCTGGGTGAGTTGCTAAATGTTGCTGAAAGGTATCAAGCAGCTCAAGCAGAGGTAACAGGTAATAAAAAGAAACAAGTGGACAACTTTAGGGCACCACAGAACTTTAATAAATTTGATCCTAGGGATCAAAACAAAGGTAAGCACCAGTTTGATAGGCCACGGTATGAAAATAAAAATAAATTCCCACAATTCGATGAAAGAAAATCTTTCAACCAAGGAAAAAGGTGGTGTAAAAATTGTCAGATGGACAATCATGACACTGACCGTTGCAGAAGGAAACCTGTGTATATGGCAACCCTTCAGGTCAGGTCGACCTCAAGACAGGAGGAGGATATTATGTTAGATACCACTCCAGAAGAGATGAGACATATTAAACCAAAGCGGGTTGCATGGTACCATGGTTGCTGGTGCGCCTCCTGGCCTGGTACATCTGACTTCAGCACCTGTTTCTTAAGGCAGAGTGTGCTCATGTCCAAACCTTTCAATATGGACGAGTTAAAAACAGCCGTGTGGAAACTTAAAGACAGGAAATCACCAGGCCCGGATGGTATAACCAACGAAATGCTAAAACACCTAGGATATACAGCAATGAGCAAACTGTTGCAAATATACAACTACAGTTGGATGACAGGCAGTGTGCCACAGATATGGAGAGAGGCGCTCATGTGTCCCATTATAAAGAAAGGAAAAGACAACAGGAAGGCCACCAGCTACAGACCAATAAGCCTAACAAGCTGTGTATGTAAGACAATGGAGAGGATGATCAACAGAAGATTGAAATGGTACTTGGAATCCGAGAAAATTTTAGTGCCAGAACAAGCAGGGTTTAGAGAGTGCAGCAGCACAGAAGACCAAATCACATACCTGTCACAGATCGTTGAAGATGCCTTCCAAGAAAAGAGAAAAGTCTTTACCCTATGGATAGATCTCCAAAAAGCTTTTGACAAAGTATGGAAAGACGGGTTAATAGTAAAACTGCAAAGGAACGGAATCAAGGGTAATATGAGAAAATGGATCCAGTCGTTCCTACACAATCGGAAAGCAAGAGTCACTATGGAAGGTCACAACAGCAAGAAAATCCTCCTAAAACATGGAGTTCCTCAAGGCTCAGTATTGTCTCCCACCCTGTTCCTTGTATTCATCAATGACCTCATCCACGATCTGCCACAAGGTGTGAGAGCTGCCCTATACGCTGACGACTTGGTGGTGTGGTGTGTAGAAGAACATCTAACTATCGCTAATAAGCGAATACAAAGGGCAGCAGACAACATAGCAGCATGGGCAGAGAAATGGATGGTGCAGATCAACGCTGAAAAATCATCAACAACACTTTTCACGCTCTCCAACAAAGACAAAGCAGGAGAGATACGACTTGGAAATATACATGTCCAAACAGATGAGGAACCGGTGTACTTGGGCATTACATTAGATAAGAGAATGACATGGAGGCACCACATCGAGAGAACAGAGGCTAAAGCGAGAAGAAAACTTTCCATACTGAGGAAAATATCTGGATCAAGTTGGGGAGCTAACGAAACAACACTAAAGAAAGTGTATACAGGTGCAATAAGACCTATATTAGAGTACGGATCAGCAGCATGGTCTACAGCAGCCAAATCACACCTACAAGCCTTAGATAAAGTACAAAATCAAGCGCTTCGGTTGATCACGGGTGCCATGAAGACCACACCAATAAATGAAATGGAAAAAATCACAGGCATTCCACCTTTATTATACAGACGAGACACTAAGACCCTGATCCAAGCAGAAAAGTACAAGAACATGCCTGCACATCCAATGAAAACTAGATTTGGAGATTTAGCCAGTGGGAGGTTGAAGAGAAGCAGTTTTGTGCATCGGTCCAAAAAACTAATTAGAACATACAAGGATGAACTACCAGACATCACTAAGGAAATAACTCCCACACTCCTCCCAACCCCATGGGAACAACATCAAAATTTCAGTATTAAGACCTCCATAACTACCACCTGCCCCATGGGAGAGCTAAATACTCTCCAAAGGAAAATAGCAGCATGTGACATGATTGAAGAACTATACCCCAGAGAAGCATGGATCCAAGTATATACTGATGGATCTGCAACCAGAGCAGTGAAGAACGGAGGCGCAGGAGTTTATGTGGTCTATCCAGACAAAGAAAATGAATCCACCTGTTCACCTACTGGAATATTCTGTTCAAACTATGCTGCTGAAGTACAGGCCATAAGCATTGCTGCAGGAATAATAAATAACACAATAAGCCAATGTCAGCAGGTTGTATTCCTTACCGATGCAATGTCAGTTCTGCAAGCCCTCAACAGTGATAAACTGCCAGAATTAAACAAAGTCCTATGCGAAGTAAATATCAAAAGAAGGGTAGTGCTACAGTGGATACCATCACACTGTGGCATACCAGGAAATGAGAGAGCAGATATGTTAGCAAAAGAGGGAGCAACACAGGAACAAAAAGAACAAACAATCACATTCCAGGAAAAGAAGACCCTTATCAAGGCCATCAGGAAAATTGATCAACAAAGAGACAACTATCAATATCTTGATCGAGCAAAACAGGTGATCCTGTTCCGTATGAGAACAGGACATAACAGACTGAACAGTCACTTATACAGACTGAGATTGGTCCCATCACCCCTATGTACGTGTGGACAGGCAGCACAGACAGCCGAACACATCCTGCAAGACTGCCACATGCTTAGTCAATTGCGAACTGAACATTGGCCCACAGAGACGCACATCCACACAAAGCTGTTTGGGAGTCTTGAAGAACTTTCAACCACAGCAACATACATCCAGAAAACCGGACTTCTTGTGTAGACATTTCTAAACAACAGCGAACAAGAAGAAGAAGAAGAAGAAGAAGAGATGAGGAAGGCACAGGCTGGGGATAAAACACTCAAGCCTTGTTTCAGAAAATTGTCAACTTGTCATACAACTCCAGGCAAGGGAGATTTTTACATGAAAAACAAGTTGATGTATAGGAAGGCCGGAACTAGATCCCATGGTCACGGACAGCTGGTTCTTCCAAAGAGATATAGGACAGAATTAATAAGGAGTCTACATGTGAAACCAGATGGGGACCATGAGAAGATAGGTACCATCATTCAAAAGGTGGCTCACAATTATTATTGGCCCAAAGCAAGATGGGACATTGAGAATTTTGTAGAAAGGTGTAGTATAGCACATGAGGGAACACCCACAAGTGGGAACATGGATCAGGACCTGGACACGCCACGGGGCAAAATTAGGCCTGATAATAAAAAGAAAAATAGATTTGATAAAGTGGACCAAATGGAATGGGAAGCCCCTTTTCACGGACAAGCTTCACTTAACTGTTTTACAATGGCCACTATGCGGAGAGTGCAAAAGGATGTCTTACCCCAGGATAAGCCGACAATCCCTCAATCGGACTTAAACAAACTGGAGGAAGAAGATGTAGAGAGGAAATCTCTCATCAAGAATTTTAAGTGGGGAGAAAGCCCCAAAAGAAAAATTGGTAGCGGTCGTTTTGTGCATGAAAATTCTGGGAGGAAAAATCATCACTATAAAGCTTCGAGTGGAAGAGACCATACCGGTGCATGGACAAATAGGTCCACACAATTAAAGGTCCATATGTAGCTTTGTTAAGAACGTGGACTGATGAAAAGGCAGAGGAAAACATTACATCTTCATACCAATATGTGAATGAGCTGACCACTCGGTTAAAAACTGGCTGGAAACTTGCCAATGAAAATTTGAAACAAGCCAGGAAGAAACATGCTGCCTATTATAACAGGAAGGCGAAAGACAGAAATTTGGCTGTGGGAGAGAAAGTACTGCTTCTTTTGCCTGGGAGTCAGAATAAGTTACAAATTGGATGGCAGGGTCCATATACAGTTCTAGAGAAGGTGTCTAGAACAAATTATAAGATAGATAAGAAGGGGAAAGAAAAAATCTATCATGTGAATCTCCTGAAGAAATATTTGGAAAGAGAACATCAGGAAGAGACACACTTGTTGACCTTGTCCATCGCCATGGAGATGAAAAAGGAACCACTTTCATCATTTGAATATCCATTACACCCCTGTGAGACAGCAGCACAGGTGAAAATCAGTACACATTTAACGAAAACTCAGAAAGAGAGAGTGCAACAGGTTCTAAATAATCATGCAGAGGTGTTAACAGACCGACCAGGGCATACAAACCTATTGGAATATGATATGAAACTGATAGACCCCACACCTGTCTGTATGAAACCATATTCGATTCCGTTTGCTAAGGAGAAAGCTTTGAAGGAAGAGATAGACTATCTATTGAAGGAAGGAATTATTTCGCACAGTGAGTCTTCGTATAGTTCCGGTGTTGTACTCTTAAGGAAGCCCTCTGGAGAACATAGACTCTGTATAGATTACAGGAGACTGAATGCTATTACAGAAGGACAGGTGGATCCATTGCCGGATACAAATCAGCTGTTTGCCAGGCTAAATAAAGCTAAATATTTCTCAAAAGTGGATCTGAGTAAAGGATACTATCAGATTCCAGTAAAGCCTGAGGTTAGACCATACCTAGCTTTTAGTACCTCAGAAGGACACTATGAGTTTAATAGATTGCCATTTGGATTGAAGAATGCGCCTAGTGTCTTCTCTAGAATGATGAGAAAATTATTGGATCCTCTGAATAATCCCTGTATAACAAATTTTATGGATGATATCCTTATAGCAACAGAAACATTTGAGGAACACATTGACTCTCTGAACATGCTGTTTGATCGACTTAGGGAGGCAAATTTAACAGCCCGACCAACCAAATGTTGCGTTGGATGTAAAGAATTGGAATTTTTGGGACACACAGTTTATCAGGGAAACATGACCCCTGACCCAAAGAATTTAGAGAAACTACAGAAAGCCCCGAGACCACAAACCAAGAAGGACGTGAGATCCTTTGTCTCATTATGTGGTTTCTACCAGAAGTATATCAAAAACTTTAATTCCATATGTGCACCGTTAACTGAATTGACACGTAAAGGACATCCAGATCGCATTACATGGACACCACAATGTGAAATGACTTACCAAGAATTGAAGGAAAAGCTCACAAGTAAACCCATTTTGAAATTACCTGACTTAAGTCAAGAATTCATAGTAAGGACGGATGCAAGTAATATTGGGTTAGGTGCAACTCTACTACAGAAATCAGATGCATTGGATGGGGAATTAAGCCCAGTGGCATATGCTAGCAGAAAGTTGAATAAAGCTGAAATCAACTACTCAACTAGCGAAAAAGAATGTCTTGCAGTAATATGGGCGATAAAGAAATTCAATATTTATCTATATGGGAAGGCATTTAAGTTGCAAACAGACCACAAACCTTTATCGTTTCTAGCACAGGCTAAGCATGAGAACTCTAGGTTACTCCGATGGTCTTTACTTCTGGCTCCATATAATTTTAGCATTGAGTATATATCTGGAAAAACCAATTTGGGAGCGGATTTTTTAAGCCGCCATCCGTGTGATGAGAATCACCGTAAACCCCAGAAATAATAATAAATTTCTCTATGTGTATATAGAATAAAGGACTGACATATAATGTCTGTTTTAAGAGGGGAGGTGTCGTGGAATATTCTAATCCACATATATAAATTATTAGGTAAATATGAAGCCTAACAAATAAAATTAATAAAGAAAAGAGCAATGGTAAAATAACAGTGCTGTCACAAAGAAGGTACTCGAAATCCCCCTTGTTTTCTGCTTCGTCTGCAAATTGTAACGCTTTCACGTTGATAGTAAAAGCTTACTGTATTATTACCCGCTTTCTTCAATGAAACGTGTGCTGTATTTCTTGGAAAAACATTGAGAGGCAGACTGCGTAATGACCTAAATTAATCCTAACATTAATTATATTACGTTACCAAAACGAACGAACAGATGGACTCAAATAGAAAGAGAGAGAGGGGCGAATGAAATCAGGAACGCATGCAAAATTAAACACGCGTCGCGCGATACACAATTACTACTATCACGCGTGTTAGGCTACATGCACTAACTTTTTCGGACGGACAGTGATAAATTCACTACCCTTCCCAGAGTTAGGTTTTAAAATCACAAAAAACGCTTATTAGGAAAGATAACATTATATGGGTTTACGTTTGAAAACATTACAGTACCCAGACAGCACATCTTCGAAACAGGAGGTAGAAGGAATTGCATATTTTGAACGCAGCCACGTAGCTCTTTTAAATTTGGATATTTGGGTTCCTTAGGGCTTGCTGACAAAGAATATGTAAAACGTTACGCAAATAGTCCAGGAATTAATAAATTATAACCAAAATAAAATAGTGGGGATGCCTGACAACATAAAATCATTTCTGCTCATAAAATTTTTTTATAACGTGTTTGAAAAAACCTTACGTTACAGAAATAGCCTACCATGTAAACTCCAAATTGATTGGAGCGCAACAAATGAAAGACTAACCACGATTGGTCGGGCTATAAATACTATCTATCGTTGTTAGGGGAGACGTGGAAAGGTAACATTTTTTCAAACACTTGTCGAAACGTGGCTCCATTGGCTAGACTCGCTGATATATTCACTTAGGAGCGTTAGTTCGAGACCACTAGTGCAAATAAGCTAAATAAAGCAACAGTGCGTTGAAGCCAGCTCATATTTTGCTAAATAAAAGCCTGGAACATAAGCAGATGGGAATTTGTGCCAGTAATTGTGCCAGAATTCATTGCTAATCAACGTATCTGTGTTTGTTTCCATGAATTGTGGTAAGCTTGAAACATTCAGTATCTTTTAATGAAAATTGAATGTGAATTGTTAATTTATGCCTGTATATATGTGTAGTTCAGTAGCAAACATGATGTAAAGCCTATAATGCTCCCGCCTGAACAGAAGGTGTCGGAGGAAAGTAAAACTGCATGGAATGGCCAAACAGTACACTGACACCTAGATTATTGATTAGACAGAAATAATGCTGGAAGTGCAGAGGCGTGGTAACCATTAAGGAGGTAAATACTGGTATAAAGTATTTCAGATGAAGCTGACAGTTGGCCTAACGCTCTGAACTCAATGTTTGTGATGTATTGTGATCAGTGTAAAAAGAGAGTATAAGTTAGTTATGAAGTAGAAGGTACATCCTTCTTGATTTCAGGGACCGTGGTCTTGATGGTATTGAGCAGCACCTGGTCAGAGCTTTGCTGAATCCAGAGTCGGACAGCATACTCCTTGGTCTTTTTAGCTATCAGTGAGGTGTCTCCAGAGCCCAGGGGAGAATTCGAGCAGAGGAGTCCTTTCCTGCCGCCATCACGCAAGATAAGCTGATTTGGCCAGCTGAGCTCAACATTATGTCCCCTCATCTTGAAATAACTTTGTAAAAATAACATTCAGAGGGGAATTTAATTGTCTTAATATCAGGAACTGAGAACATCTCCAATACTAGTTTCCTTAAGACAAACTATTGAAGTCATGATGACAAATACCAACAGAGCTTGAACAAAACAAAACCAGTATTACCTCATTTTACTACTACACAACTGACACACATAGGATATTTGTAATAAGATATGTCACTACAATATTCATATTAATACATTCTGTACATAACTTGTAATTAAAATTGATTGTGATTCCTGGTTCCTTTGTATTTGAATCAGGACACATATACCTTTATGACAACAATGAATACATATTGTTATTTGAAAAGTTATCAGTGACTCCTTAAGATATTCTCATAGAGTGTTATATGTATGTGAGTGTCACAGTGTTGTCAAGAGTAGTGGATTAAATTAAATTGTTTATCTGTCTGTTGTTGTGACTTACACTTCATCATACACATACCCTAGACACATAACGTAGTCATCACACTATTCCAGAATAATTCTGACTGAGATATATAGATATGTGGTAGCAAGTAAGGTTATCTATAATACACTACTCTTAATAGATATAGATACCTTCACAGCTGATCTCAGTCAGTACACTAAGTCCCCTATAATATTTATAACATCCCACTTCACCACAACCACAAACCAAGAAGGACGTGAGATCCTTTGTCTCATTATGTGGTTTCTACCAGAAGTATATCAAAAACTTTAATTCCATATGTGCACCGTTAACTGAATTGACACGCAAAGGACATCCAGATCGCATTACATGGACACCACAATGTGAAATGACTTACCAAGAATTGAAGGAAAAGCTCACAAGTAAACCCATTTTGAAATTACCTGACTTAAGTCAAGAATTCATAGTAAGGACGGATGCAAGTAATATTGGGTTAGGTGCAACTCTACTACAGAAATCAGATGCATTGGATGGGGAATTAAGCCCAGTGGCAGATGCTAGCAGAAAGTTGAATAAAGCTGAAATCAACTACTCAACTAGCGAAAAAGAATGTCTTGCAGTAATATGGGCGATAAAGAAATTCAATATTTATCTATATGGGAAGGCATTTAAGTTGCAAACAGACCACAAACCTTTATCGTTTCTAGCACAGGCTAGGCATGAGAACTCCAGGTTACTCCGATGGTCTTTACTTTTGGCTCCATATAATTTTAGCATTGAGTATATATCTGGAAAAACCAATTTGGGAGCGGTTTTTTTAAGCCGCCATCCGTGTGATGAGAATCACCGTAAACCCCAGAAATAATAATAAATTTCTCTATGTGTATATAGAATAAAGGACTGACATATAATGTCTGTTTTAAGAGGGGAGGTGTCGTGGAATATTCTAATCCACATATATAAATTATTAGGTAAATATGAAGCCTAACAAATAAAATTAATAAAGAAAAGAGCAATGGTAAAATAACAGTGCTGTCACAAAGAAGGTACTCGAAATCCCCCTTGTTTTCTGCTTCGTCTGCAAATTGTAACGCTTTCACGTTGATAGTAAAAGCTTACCGTATTATTACCCACTTTCTTCAATGAAACGTGTGCTGTATTTCTTGGAAAAACATTGAGAGGCACCCTGCGTAATGACCTAAATTAATCCTAACATTAATTATATTACGTTACCAAAACGAACGAACAGATGGACTCAAATAGAAAGAGAGAGAGGGGCGAATGAAATCAGGAACGCATGCAAAATTAAACACGCGTCGCGCGATACACAAATGCTGCCATCACGCGTGTAAGACTATATGCACTAACTTTTTTGGACGAACAGTGATAAAATACACTACCCTTCCCAGAGTTAGGTTTTAAAATCATAAAAAACGCTTATTAGGAAAGATAACAATAGATGGGTTTACGTTTGAAAACATTACAGTACCCAGACAGCACATCTTCGAAACAGGAGGTAGAAGGAATTGCATATTTTGAACGCAGCCACGTAGCTCTTTTAAATTTGGATATTTGGGTTCCTTAGGGCTTGCTGACAAAGAATATGTAAAACGTTACGCAAATAGTCCAGGAATTAATAAATTATAACCAAAATAAAATAGTGGGGATGCCTGACAACATAAAATCATTTCTGCTCATAAAATTTTTTATAACGTGTTTGAAAAAACCTTACGTTACAGAAATAGCCTACCATGTAAACTCCAAATTGATTGGAGCGCAACAAATGAAAGACTAACCACGATTGGTCGGGCTATAAATACTATCTATCGTTGTTAGGGGAGACGTGGAAAGGTAACATTTTTTCAAACACTTGTCGAAACGTGGCTCCATTGGCTAGACTCGCTGATATACTCACTTAGGAGCGTTAGTTCGAGACCACTAGTGCAAATAAGCTTGATAAAGCAACAGTGCGTTGAAGCCAGCTCATATTTTGCTAAATAAAAGCCTGGAACATAAGCAGATGGGAATTTGTGCCAGAATTCATTGCTAATCAACGTATCTGTGTTTATTCTATGAATTGTGGTAAGCTTAAACCATTCAGTATCTTGTAATGAAAATTGAATGTGAATTGTTAATTTATGCCTGTATATATGTGTAGTTCAGTAGCAAACATGATGTAAAACCTATAATGCTCCCGCCTGAACAGAAGGTGTCGGAGGAAAGTAAAACTGCATGGAATGGCCAAACAGTACACTGACACCTAGATTATTGATTAGACAGAAATAATGCTGGAAGTGCAGAGGCGTGGTAACCATTAAGGAGGTAAATACTGGTATAAAGTATTTCAGATGAAGCTGACAGTTGGCCTAACGCTCTGAACTCAATGTTTGTGATGTATTGTGCTCAGTGTAAAAAGAAAGTATAAATTAGTTATGAAGTAGAAGGTACATCCTTCTTGTTTTCAGGGACCGTGGTCTTGATGGTATTGAGCAGCACCTGGTCAGAGCTTTGCTGAATCCAGAGTCGGACAGCATACTCCTTGGTCTTTTTAGCTATCAGTGAGGTGTCTCCAGAGCCCAGGGGAGAATTCGAGCAGAGGAGTCCTTTCCTGCCGCCATCACGCAAGATAAGCTGATTTGGCCAGCTGAGCTCAACATTATGTCCCCTCATCTTGAAATGACTTTGTAAAAATAACATTCAGAGGGGAATTTAATTGTCTTAATATCAGGAACTGAGAACATCTCTAATACTAGTCCCAAAAGACAAACTATTGAAGTCATGATGACAAATACCAACAGAGCTTGAACAAAACAAAACCAGTATTACCTCATATTACTACTACACAACTGACACACATAGGATATTTTTAATAATATATGTCACTACAATATTCATATTGATAAAGTCTGTACATATCCTTGTAATTAAAATTGATTGTGATTCCTGGTTCCTTTGTATTTGAATCAGGACACATATACCTTTATGACAACAATGAATACATATTGTTATTTGAAAAGTTATCAGTGACTCCTTAAGATATTCTCATAGAGTGTTATATGTATGTGAGTGTCACAGTGTTGTCAAGAGTAGTGGATTAAATTAAATTGTTTATCTGTCTGTTGTTGTGACTTACACTTCATCATACACATACCCTAGACACATAACGTAGTCATCACACTATTCCAGAATAATTCTGACTGAGATATATAGATATGTGGTAGCAAGTAAGGTTATCTATAATACACTACTCTTAATAGATATAGATACCTTCACCGCTGATCTCAGTCAGTACACTAAGACCCTATAAATATTTATAACATCCCACTTCACCACACTTTCTCTCCCCTCCAAAATTTTGTCGTTAAAAGTTATTTTTAGACACAGCCACCACAAATGTCCCTCTCTTCCATACTACGTAGATTTGAACACCTGCGTCTCGAGGTCGTGTTTTTTTGTGCAATTAGCGACACTTTTAGATTCAATACAGTCTGTCGATGATGTGACTACACTGTCTTTTGTCATTATCTTCAATATTATCTATCCGTCTGTAAAATTAAGAACATATTTGTTCACTGCTCAGAATAGGCCATCCGGCCAGCTAATTTTTATATTCCTAACATTAATATTAAGAAAAAAGTACTTTTTAATTTTTGTAATATTCCAAACATCTGCGTTTTAGCCGCTGAATTCAAATCAAGGGCTTGGTATCGCAAAAGCGTCCAATAAATGACTGTGGCGTAACATATCTATGGTCCCTTCTGTCGAGTTGCTTACTTTTTATGTCAACTTGGGAAACGTGACTTTTCTCCGTTTCCCCCCCAATTGCGTCTCCTTAGCCTTGCCAGTCTCACGCAATCTTTCCAGTCATATTTTTTTCCTTTTTGATCCGCCGTTCCCCTCCTGTCTAGCAAGTCAATTATTATGGAGGATGATGACCCGCGGTCTAGGCGATCATGTACTATTCGCAGCCTACGCATTATGTTTTTATCCTTAAATGTTATCTTTGGAGGGATTTTACCGTTGTATCTCTGTCAATTTCACTACACATCTCCCCACTTGAAAACATGCCTATGGCAAGTTTCAAAACCAGCGATACACATAGGTAAAATTACTCCTCACGTCTGCCACTACTCTAATTTTGATCACAGGGGTGCCGACTGAGGAAATCTGCACCGACATTCAATTTGCCTGGGATATATTGGATACTAAACTGATAAGGTTGAAGCAACAAAGACCACCTCAGCAATCTTGCGTTTTCATGCTTAGCCTGAGACAAGAACACGAGAGGCTGATGGTCCGTCTCCACCACAAAAGTCCTACCATACAGATAGATTTGAAACTTCTTTATTGCCCAGATTAATGCTAAACATTCTTTTTCGCTTGTGGAGTATCCTTGTTCCGCCTTATTCAATTTGCGGCTTGCATAAGCGACTGGTTTAAGTTCCCCATCAGGTGAAGATGATCTTTGCAACAAAGCCCCTCCGAGTCCTACATTACTTGCATCGGTTCTTAAGACAAAGTCCTGTGTCAAATCAGGCAGTTTGAGAATAGGCTTGCTAGTGAGTTTTTCCTTTAACTCTTGGAACGCTAGTTCACATTGTGCAGTCCAAATAATTTTATCTGGAAGTCCCTTGCGAGTCAGATCAGTCAGAGGAGCACAAATAGCGTTAAAATTTTTGATGTATTTCTGATAAAATCCGCATAACGACACAAATGATCGCACGTCCTTTTTTGTTTGCGGCCTAGGTGCTCTCTGCAGTTTTTCCAAGTTCTTAGGATCAGGGGTCATATTACCCTGATATACAGTGTGTCCCAAGAATTCCAACTCTTTGCATCCAATACAACATTTTGTTGGCCTAGCAGTTAAGTTCGCCTCCCGAAGTCTATCAAACAACATCTCCAGAGCTTCAATGTGTTCTTCAAATGTCTCTGTGGCGACGAGAATATCATCCATGAAATTCGTGATACATGGGTTATTCAGGGGATCCAACAATTTTCGCATCATCCTTGAAAACACACTCGGAGCATTTTTCAGTCCGAATGGTAGCATATTGAATTCATAATGTCCATCCGAAGTGCTAAAAGCCAAATAAGGTCTCACTTCAGGCTTCACTGGGATCTGGTAATAGCCTTTACTAAGATCCACCTTTGAAAAGTATTTTGCCTTGTTCAGTCTGGCAAATAACTGTTTTGTGTCTGGTAATGGATCCACTTGTCCTTCTGTGACAGCATTCAGTTTCCTGTAATCTATGCACAGTCTGTGTTCCCCAGACGGTTTTCTCAACAAAACGACACTAGAACTAAAAGATGATTCACTGTGCGAAATAATCCCCTCCTTCAACAAATACTCTATTTCTTCATTCAATGCCTTCTCCTTCGCGAACGGAATAGAATAGGCTCTCATACAGATTGGGTTTGAGTCTACCAGTTTCATGTCATACTGTAGCAAATTTGTATGGCCTGGTTTATCTGTTAATACATCTGTATGTTCCTCCAGAACTTGTTGAACTCTCTCCCTCTGGTTTTTAGTCAGGTGCTTACTGACTTTTACCTGTGCTGCGGTTTCACAAGGATGTAATGGGTATTCATGTGAGGTGAGTGGTTCTTTTTGCATCTGGGTTGCAATAGCCAAGGTCAATAAGGGGGTGCTTTCCTGGAGTGGTCTGTCCAGATACTTCTTTAACAGGTTTACATGATAAACTTTCTCCTTCCCCTTTTTGTCAATTTTATAGTTTGTTCTAGACACCTTCTCTAGAACCGTATATGGACCTTGCCAACCAATTTGTAATTTATTCTGGCTTCCGGGTAGTAGAAGCAGCACCTTCTCTCCGACTGCCAGTTCCCTGTCCTTTGCCTTCCTATTAAAATATGCTGCATGTTTCTTCCTGGCTTGCTTCAAATTATCATTTGCCAGTTTCCATCCAGCTTTCAAACGAGTGGTCAGTTCGTTCACGTATTGATACGATGAGGTAACAGTCTCTTCCGCCTTCTCATCTGTCCAGGTCCTTAATAGGGCTTCTAATGGACCTTTTATTGGCCTCCCAAATAGCAGAGTTGCGGGAGCCATCCCGGTTGAACTATGTGGTACCTCCCGGTACGCAAACAATGCGGCGGGCAGGAATTGATCCCACAGATCCGGTTTTTCGTGTGCCAGCTTTCTCAGGATAGAAATGAGAGTCCCGTTGAACCTCTCTACCTGGCCGTTCCCTTGTGGATGGTACGGACTACAATGAAAGTGTCTGGCTTGAAATAGCTTAAAAACTTCTTCCGTTAGTTTCCCCTTGAACTGAGAACCATTATCCGTCAAGATTTGATGCGGGAATCCTAATCGGGTAAATATTGTAAGTAGTGCCTCTGCTACATGTTTTGAATCAATTGATGGCAGGGCTACCGCCTCTCCCCACATAGAACAAGTGTCCACCAGAGTAAGGATGTAACTGTTCCTCCTCTTGGTCCGAGTGAGAGGTCCTACAATATCCACTGCAACCCTCTCAAAAGGTGTTCCCACTATGGGCATTTCCCCTAGAGTTGCAGGAGCAGTCCAGTGCTTTGGAGCTACCCTTTGACATTCTGGGCAGGATTTGACATATCTTTTTATATCCTCCGTTATCCCTGGCCAGAAGTAATGACAAGCTATACGCTGTCCTGTGGCGCTGATCCCCATGTGACCACTGAAGGGAATCGCATGCCCGAGTTCCATCACTTTATCTCTATATGAAGTGGGAAGAACCAGCTGGTTGTGACCATTTGTTCCAGTTCCGGCCTTCCTGTATAAGAGTTTGTTCTTCATGAAATATTCCCCCTTGCTCGGAGGTGTGTGGCATTTGGGCAATTTTTTAAAACAGGGCTTGAGTGTCCTATCCTCAGCCTGCGCCTTCCTCATCTCCTCTGGATGAGCATTTATAGGTTCACCTTCTTCCTCCTTCTTCTGTGACCTGGTCTGCACTGTCGCCATGATCACAGGTTTCTCGGGATTCCCCAAGAAGACGTATCTACACCCCAATATCAGAGGGTAGATTGGTTCATCTATCACTGCTGCTCTGATTTCTCCTTCCACATAGCGAGTTTTCACCGTTATCCTTGCGATGGGAAGTGTCATGAGTGGTATGTCCTTAGTCGCCCCTTGTATTTCCACTGTTTCTGTGGTATACTGACTTGGGTCCACTAGGCTAGACTTCACAACTGAATCATAATCCAAACCTGTATCATAAAGGCACCTTATGGTGACCCCATTACAAATAACATCCTCACAAACTGGGGGGTGATAAGGTTCCTGTTGTCCCTTAGGATTAACCTTTAATCTTTGCGTCCCCGACTTCATTGCAGCAATGTTTGAAGGTTTCCTTCTACAAAATTCGGTGTTATGGTTATCCTTCTTGCACCATTTACACCATCTTTTTCCTTGGTTCAACGGTTTTCTTTCATTGAACTTTTGGTCATTGAACTGTGAGTTTCTGTCGCGATAGTCATTTCTTGGCCGCTCAAAGTTTGTCCTACCTTTATTTCCCTGCTCTCTATTATCAAATTTATTAAATTGCTGTGGAGCTTTAAAATTGTCTATGTGCTTCTTTTTAGCACCACTTACCTCTGCCTGGGCTGCCTGATACCTCTCAGCAACATTTAAAATTTCCCCCAACTTCTCTGCACCTTGTTCCATGAGAAATTTTCTCATGTCTGGAGCCATGGACTCTCTCAATTGCTCAATCATGATCATTTCTTTAAGATCTTGGGTCTTCCCCAGAGCCGTCCATTTCTCCAAATAGGTTTCTAGTCTAGCAGAGAATTGGTGGTATGTCTCCCCAGACAACAGTTTGGCATTTCTAAATTTCTTACGATGAAATTCACCATTCTTCTCGTACCTTAATAACAAAGCCTGCTTTAACATGTCATAATTGTCTTGGTCTTCCCTGTTCATTTTGGCAAATACTTCATAAGAAGTACCTCTCAATCCCTGTGATAGCTTTAAGCTCCACCTCTCTCTCTCTCTAACCCATATGTAGTAGCTAATAACTCAAAACGTCCTAGGTACCCCTCTATGTCATCGTCTTTTTCAACAAAATGGTCTAAATGAAACCCCATAGCTGAGTTTGAGGCTCCCAGACTGGGCGTAGCATCTGAGGCAAAAGGGCTGGCACCATTTTCAGGAGCCTGGCCTTGTAATTCCAGCTCCCTTAGTCGTAATTCGTGCTCCCTTTGCAACCTTCTATCTTCTGCCTCCCTTTCGGCAGTCAATCTTTTTTCTTCTGCCTCCCTTTGCTGTCGTTTTTCTTCTGCCTCCAATGCCTTTGCCTCTTTGTCAGCCTCAATCTGCAACCTCTTAGTCTCAGCCTCTAACTTCTTCTCTTCAACCAACCTGTCAGACTCCAATTTTCTTTCAGCCTCTTTTTCTAATCTCCTTTCTTCCCGTTCAATATATTTATCACATTCAGCCGTTACGTATTGAATTAAAATTTGACCATCCATTCCCATCTCCTTCGCGGTGAGCACAGCAGCTGATCTAAATTTTGCCAGCTCCGCCATACTTTTTAGACAATATAATAATATACAAGATAAATCTCTAACCAGTAAATACACTAAGTACTTCTTATGACTATAGTCTAACTAATTCTAACTAACCAGTTAACTAATTAATTATTACTGGCTGTGAAGATTCACCAACTTTTATCTGCAGGGACACTTTTAATTTTAAAGGGAATTTTACAATTTATTTCCCTACTTTTATTTCTCCCACCAGGAGATCCTAATATTACTGTTGGGCTAATTATCCCTGGACAAGACCCCAATTTATGTAGTGGTGTTTGATGGTATTGTATGATGGTGATATTACTAAATGTAATTGTATGAGGCCAGCTGTGAAGGCTCCTGAGATAAAATGTAGTTGAGAATTGTCAGAAGGCCTTTCTTGCTACCACTACGACCTCACACTTAATTTTTTTTTAATGAATGTGGCTACGTAAAGTGTCTAGGGTATGATATGTAGTGTGGTGTGATAGTTTATAAATACACCCACAGATATTTAAGAAGACTAATAATATTAACAAATGTTAAAATACACTGAACTAACTCACGTGTGTAAAATTTTTTGATAGAATTATATTACATTTATTTTGTTCTGGATCAATTTTTTAGGTTGACCAGAACTTAAAAGGATTTAGAGATTATGAAAAAAATGCATGGAATATTATATCATAAATGCAATAGTGTACATATATATG
Source organism: Oreohelix idahoensis (assembly GCA_024509875.1). Taxonomy (NCBI): domain Eukaryota; kingdom Metazoa; phylum Mollusca; class Gastropoda; order Stylommatophora; family Oreohelicidae; genus Oreohelix; species Oreohelix idahoensis. Next base: position 365,806 of record JAMPIV010012899.1, read on the forward strand.
TACTATACTAGTTAGTTTTATTAAAATGTTCTAGTAGTCATCTACTTGGGAGGATAGTTAATGTTTGTGCTGTTGGGGTGGCCTCATCACACCTGTCTATATTGACTACACAGTGTCCAGAAAATGGTGGGAATTTTTATGGGGTATTAGTAACTACACAGCGTTGGTGAATGTCCAGCAGACCAGAGGCTCACTCATCTGGTAGTTGTAGCTCTGGTGCTGAAATCTGGTGGTCCCACCTCTCCGTGCTGGCGGGCAATAATGGTGGTCTCTGTCACAAGTACTGCACAGATACACTCGAGTAAGTCACCAACTGAATAGACACTGCTTTGTTGACAACAGAAACTCACAGCTCTGCAATCAAAGTATGGGCCATGTGTCAAAATCTATTCTCTACCCACGTCTGGACACAACACTGACACAACAACCACATCATACAGACAGGTCAGATCTCTCTGACCAAACAGCACATTTACCATGGTGGTTTTACATCAGATAGATCCTCCCAGACTATAGATTCTGAAAAATATTTATTAGTTGTCTGCCCTAAAAGAGGATAGGTAATATGTTTCATTATTCTCAACACTTGATCTGTCTTGCCTAACCCTTGCTGGAGTTTATGTACATTGTTGGTCCCTAGACCCTGACTAGGGCGGGGGGTCTAGAGCAAATCCCTACTTGTTTGTAAGGCTAGATTTCGATATGGCAGTATCAAATCACTCGAACATGAAACAATATTCAAAATATATAAGGAAATAATTTCAATCTTACCAGATTATGAATAAATAACACAGAATTGCTAGCAAAACTCAGCTGAGCTGCTGGCTATAGTATGGCGTCCCTAAATTTATTTCACTTTCTTTCATATGGAAATCACCACACTTTAAAATCTGTGTCTATCACTGAACAACTATTGAAGAATGGCCCCAAATTCGCTCTGAGCGCTAATAATATGATTGTCTGTGGCCAATCACTGCCTAGGTTTATTTTAAATTTCAAATTTCCTACCATAAAGTCATTTCAGTCATGCTTCAGTCAAGTATGGATGTTTATCTGTTAGTCTGTCCGTCTCTACTTGTGTTTCTACAAAATGTACTTGATTTTTGAACCAACCTTTCTCTCCCCTCCAAAATTTTGTCGTTAAAAGTTATTTTTAGACACAGCCACCACAAATGTCCCTCTCTTCCATACTACGTAGATTTGAACACCTGCGTCTCGAGGTCGTGTTTTTTTGTGCAATTAGCGACACTTTTAGATTCAATACAGTCTGTCGATGATGTGACTTCACTGTCTTTTGTCATTATCTTCAATATTATCTATCCGTCTGTAAAATTAAGAACATATTTGTTCACTGCTCAGAATAGGCCATCCGGCCAGCTAATTTTTATATTCCTAACATTAATATTAAGAAAAAAGTACTTTTTAATTTTTGTAATATTCCAAACATCTGCGTTTTAGCCGCTGAATTCAAATCAAGGGCTTGGTATCGCAAAAGCGTCCAATAAATGACTGTGGCGTAACATATCTATGGTCCCTTCTGTCGAGTTGCTTACTTTTTATGTCAACTTGGGAAACGTGACTTTTCTCCGTTTCCCCCCCAATTGCGTCTCCTTAGCCTTGCCAGTCTCACGCAATCTTTCCAGTCATATTTTTTTCCTTTTTGATCCGCCGTTCCCCTCCTGTCTAGCAAGTCAATTATTATGGAGGATGATGACCCGCGGTCTAGGCGATCATGTACTATTCGCAGCCTACGCATTATGTTTTTATCCTTAAATGTTATCTTTGGAGGGATTTTACCGTTGTATCTCTGTCAATTTCACTACACCTTTATTTGTGTGTGTGTGTGTGGCTATTTTGAATGTTGTAATTATAATTCGGGTCCCATCGCTTCCCATTCTATAAGTGATCTCCATGCTTCCCTAGACAGCATTAGATTCACCCCTTCACTGTGGTGGGCACTACTTCCTTATGTCCTTGTTACGCATCTTTAAAAAGCTGTCATGACCAGGAGTTTTAGTGGTGATAAGCTCCAACTACAAATAAATCCTTCTACAGCATGCACCTCAAATTGCCTCTGACTAAAATTATATCAGTTTCCATAATTCCTCACAGCTGTCCATGCCATTGTGCAGTCAATAAATGCTTCATTTTTTTTTTAAGTCCACAAAGTGTACTTATATTTGTAAATGCCTTTTATTGGATACACTAGATACATTTCTCTACGATAATTTGAGTAGATTTTCTTTCCTTCCTTTCTCTAACGAAGGCCTTGTGACCGCAATGTAGGCAGCTTTCTTAATCTTTTGTTCTAGTAAGACGCATTACCTTTTTTTTATTTAAAAAACCCACCCTATGATAATTTGGTTCTTGTTTTACTGAACAAGATCTTGCTGCTCAAATATCCACATCTTTGCCATTTGTTAGTAACAACAACTGTTGTTAATTTAGAAGTTCTTGTTTTTAAAATTCTGACATACTTATTTTAAAAATATTAATGAAGACAAATATATCCCGTTCAATCTCTGTTGGGTTATAATTAGGATATATATTGTTTTCAATTCCAAATAATATGAACAACTGCCGATATAAGAAAGTGGCATCACACTTGTCAAATCATTGTAAATTGGGCATATCACAATTACCAATTATGCTTGTATGTTAAAAAAAAAACAAAAAAAAAAAAACAAGCAGAAACTTTGAACAAGGATAATATTAAGGTGGTGGGGTGTAAAGGCCTGGTGGTTCCAGTTATATAACTGACTTTAACAGATATTTAATTGACTTTCACCTGTTAAACGTCATATGCATTGTAAGAACAGCATCAGACCTTCACATTCCCAACTACTATATATTAACCTTTGTTCGTGTTAAATATTGTTTGACTATATTATGCAGTTCCCTAGGTCTGTCTATTCTTAACACTTCTTCTATATTTATAGGTCTGTCTATTCTTAACACTTCTTCTGTATTTATAGGTCTGTCTATTCTTAACACCTCTTCTATATTTATAGGTAAGTTTGATGCTCGCAAATAATCTAATATTGGTATTCTCATTTGTTACCTCTTACATTTTAACAAGAAATGTTCTATATGTTTGTCTTGAAGACATCCTGCACAGTAAGGTTCTTCTATTCTGAAATAGCCTTTTTCCCAGCTGTAGTCTGAGAAGTTTCTTATTACTGGGAATTTTTATTTTCCCAGATAACTACTTGGAACAGGTAGTTGTTACCCCACGCAGCTCGCAAAAACATAGCAAACGAGATGTGACAACAGGGTTGTTAATTTTGCTTTTTTTTTTTAAACGACAATTCCAAAAATCTTGCTTTTTTTAATTGCTTGGCGTCAACAAATTCGTTGACTTTGTCGCGTTAATCTGACTTTTGTTTTAAACATTCGTTTGACCTTTTAGTCGCTTTTTTTTGTATTTTTTTATGCATGCTAAAATTGCTTGCACTGAAAGAAGTATGCATGTATTTAATTATATCAAGGAAATACAAAACATAACGAATGAAGCTAATATAAATTGCAACCCATTATATACGGTCATGTAGACATCTAGGCTACCGTTTCAATCCCCATTACAATATGACCTACTGATTATTAGCATTTTTTGTATCTGGTTGTGAACGGGGAAGGTACGTGTTTGTGGCAGTATAGCCCCGAAAGTGACCAGAGTCTGACAAACTGCATCGGTTTTGCATCGGATGGTGCATAAACCATGGTTGGTTGTATAACTGTGTGGTCTAGATTGAAAGATTCTGTGTGCAACTGGAATGCATCTGCCATTCACCTGGCTTTGTACATTCAAAATGCAGTTTCCGCACTACCATCGCATATTTGATTTTAATAGTCAGAAATACTTCACTGGTTTCTCCATAGTGAGTTGAGACTACAATCGTATAAAGAATTGCTTTGCGTTATGAACACTGCTACAGAATCTGAACCTGCTCGAGCTGCTTATCTTCCATTTGTGATACCGTCATCCACTAGGTGGTTCGTACGAGAAAAGGTTATGTTTAATATTTTGATGAACTAGGATGAGCTGAAGTGTTTGTTTTTTTTTTCACTTCTGCTCGGCTTTTAAAGGACATTTTGTCAGACCACAAAAACTACCTGTGCTTTGTGTTTGCTGCGCCTGTTGTACAAGAATTTGAAAGATTGGATGTTCTTTTTCAGCAAAACAAAGCTGATCCACTTAGTTTGTACCAAGAACTATTCTTGCACCAGTATAGTTTTCAGATTAGAATGTGTGATGTCAGTGGGCAGAAACAAGCATTCATCATGTTGATTTTGGTGTTAAGCTCTTAAAAAGGGGAGGAGCTACACTGAAATGCTATTTTCGTTATTAATTGCTGGATTTCAATGAAAATGCACAAACTTAACCTATATTAATACTAGATACGCAAAATTAAGAGTTTGATGGCACTGCACCACTGGTTGCCATAGAAACGGCGGCTATATTGGATTATATTGTTCTATTTCAATTTGCTAAGGCCTTTTTATTTATTAAGCTATGAATACCAAATTTGAACACAACGTTTATCATTATATTTTAAAACTTTTTGTGTGATGGATTTTCGATAACTTTAATAAATAAAAAGTTGTTGGACTTTGAAAATGGTGTCTAAAAATAGTAACAAATTTTGCTAAATTTTACATTACTTTTTGCAAAAAATAAAAAGTTTGATCAGATACTAAAAATCCATCACATAAAAAGTTTTAAAAGATTATGGGCAACATATGTGTCAATTCTCATGTCAATTAATACATAAGTGTGGAAGTTTAAAAAAAATTGGGATGAGAAAAATAGATTTTGAGAAAATCGCATTTTTCTCCATAAATAGACTACAATTAAATAAGTATGTAATATTGCCCCTCAAAAATTGGTTATTTGTCATTTAGAACATACTGGCAGAATAGCCAGCTTCCTCTGCAGCTTCCTATCTGACTTTCCGTTGAGATTTGTGCCTAATTTCCTTCCTTATCTTAGTGCAGTTTTCTGCCGTTTTAGAGCTGAGCAATATTGGATTCTTTGTTCTATTTCAATTTGCTAAAGCTTTTTTATTTATTAAGCTATGAATACCAAACTTAAACACAACGTTTTTCATTACATATTAAAACTTTTAGTGTGATGGATTTTTGATAACTTTAATACAAATAAAGTTGTAGGACTGTGAAAATAGTGACTAAAAATAGTAACCAATTTTACTAAATTTTACATTACTTTTTGCAATTAATCAAAAGTTTGATCAGATACATAAAGTCCATCACACAAAAAGATTTAAAAGACTATGGGCAATGTATGTGCCAATTCTTATGTCAATTAATACATAAGTGTGGAAGTTATAAAAAAAATTAGTATGCGAAAAATATATTTCTATAAAATCACATTTTTCTATATAATTAGAATATAATTAAATAAGTATGTAATACTACAGCAAAAAGAAAAAAAATAACTTACTTGTCATTCAGAACATACCGGCCATATATCCAGCTTCCTATGCAGCTTCTTGTCTGGCTTTCTGAATGGGATAGGTTCCTACAGCAGAACATGGGCGTTGAAGCCCATCAAGAAATAGAAAATGTCAAGGCAAGATGTTTGTCTATGCAAGAAGAATCTCTCAATCAAGTTAGACGTAGACTTCTCTCATCTAGAGATACTTTTCAAGGCCTATCAAAACTGAGCCCTGTGATAACTTGTTCACAAGGCTTTAAGGCCCCCATTTTCAGAATTACCTTTCATAAACATTGCCGAAAACAACATCATCACATTAGAAGAGCAATATAGAAAAATAACTTTTGTTGATTCGAGATAAGAACCACACTTTAAGAAAGATGAACTTTCCACAGAAAGTGAACTGTTTTGGGGACCCCAAGATGCAGCAATAGTGAATGCAGTCAGCGACCTATAGCTATACTGCTTGCATCAGGCCCAGCGAACCAGAGCTGGTCAAGACCGCACTCCACCTCCACGTGGTGGTCCTGGAAACAGTCTGCAGCAGTGCAGTCTGGCTGAGCGAGTGCGGATCGCAATGGGAAGGCAAACCCGGTCCCTAAAAAATGCCGTGCTGAAGTCGGATGTGTCGACAGAAAGGTGTAGATATCACAGCTTAGGCGTAAACAGACACAACGCAACCACCGTCCTTTTCAGGGCGAACGAGGAAGAAGAAGAAGAACTGTTTTGGATTGCTGCACTCCAACATAAGGCATTTAAAGGGCTCGCCGCATGTGTCCTAACGTGTTTAATAACCCCAGTGAGTAATTCTGTAGTTAAGAGGAAACTCTCTCTTGTACCATCAGTTAAAATAAAAGCAAGAAACAGAATGCAGCTGCATCTGCTTTACTCTATTGTAAGAACCAGAGCCTAACGGTTGTTTTCGAATAAATATTGTAAGGACTTCACTGCGTCGTCAAAAATGTTAAAACACTATACTTATGGCAAAGTATATGGCGAAGGCTTCCAGCGGGGATGTCATTGAAGATCTGTAGCTTTTTTTGTGATGTTGAGTATGAATAATCTATTTAAATAGTTTGGTTTTTTTGGGGGGCTTTTTTTTTTTAAGTGTTTGGATTTTTATGTGGGACCAGATGTGGTGATCCTTTAAATGCAAGCCAAGCTGGAGAAACTGGAGCGTTTTATTAACTTTTGCATTTCTGAAGGGGTCTTTGTGCCTATGAGATTTTCTACACTCATTTCTACCTTGTGGTTACTACAGTATGTCTTAATGTTTTGCCTCTGTTGGTCATATTTCTTGCAGTCCACCAGAAAGTGTCTAATTGTGTTTGGTTCTTGACACTCTTCACATGTGGGTTCCTCAATCATGAAATATCCAGTTCCAAGCTTGAGCCTCAGCAATTTTTTATTAATTGGTATTTTTAGTTCATCTTTTATTATTGACATTTTTTGCTTGGTTTTTTAAGGATTTTATATGAGTGTCTTGCTTTTTTACTTTGGTCCCATGCTGTTATCCACTCTTTAGTTATTTCTTGAGCAATTAAGCTCTTAATTTCAAACTTCCCTAAGCCTACTTAAAGCTAACATATAAAAAACAAATAAGGATTTGAGCCAGTAGTCCAAACTGGTAAAAGACTCGCCCCAGATACATACAGATTAACCAAATAAACCATCCAGTGAAAATTAAAAACATACTAACTTAGAAAATAGCATACTTTGGATTTTTTTTTAAAAACCATGTTGAACTATAACTACAAAAGGAAAAATACCGACTAGAGATAATATAGTATAAAATAAATACAAACAAAAACATATTACAATAAAGGAAACACGTCCTGATATAACCAACAACTCCATGTACATGGTAGATGGTTGAAATGGGCGTGCTACAAAGAAAAGTAGCAAACACATTAATAAAAAAAATAAAAAAAAAGAAACTGGAGCTCACGACTTCAAGTTTCAGAATGGCAGAAAAGCTACAGGAAAAGCCTAGATCTATAGTGTAGATAATACCAAGGTGTCTTCAACTTGGTATTGGCTGCAAACGAGCGAAAAGCTCAGCAGCCATAGTTGAACAACAACAAATGTGAAGGCTTTTTTTCTCCACAATTTTTATCTGGCAACCCTGTGTGACGACATAAACAGCGTGAAACCTATTCTGGGTGTGCACCTTCTCAAAATGGCGACTGTCAAAGTTTTCATAATTTATTTCTGTGTTATTGTTGCGTTCCTTCTCGGTAAGAAAAGTTTCATTTAAATATGTGGTCACTAGAAGTACCAAGATAAGTTTACACACATCTGAGTATTGTATTAGTTAATATTAAACATCATGTCACTTTTGAAACATAGGCCACAGTTGAGTTGATGATCGATCGTCAGCTAGATTCTGTTAGCATTCCATTCTTGCACGCTTCTCTTTAGTCTTCCATTTTACTCCAGATTCAGAATTTTGTGCAGACTTTATATTTATGTTGTTTTACTAAAAGTGGAAGTATTTCCCACACTTTTCTATTGAGCGTATTTGTAAAGGCATCATCATTATCTCATTACCCCTCAGCAGGGGCGTAGGCTACTTAACTCATTCTATCCCAGGCTGTTTTTGGATTTTACCCAGGCCCCAAAATGGATGCAATTTTTTCCTGCAGGCAGTGTTTTAAAAAGAGACAGTGGACAAATACATTAGTTTAGTAGGTAGGCTACATCTGTTATACACACAAATGTGAGAAATTGACTGAAGAATCTTATGAACTGCTTCAAATCATTTAATTGATATGGAAAGGTGTCTGTTATGTCTTGTCAAGTGTAGACTTGATTAAAAAAAATTAAGTAAAATTGTATAGCCTACTTACACTTAAATATGTCACCTTCAAATTGTTATTTTTAAAAAAATATTAATGATGAAAATATCACATTCAACCTCTGATGGGTTATAATTAGGAAATATAGTTTTCAGTTCCAAATAATATGAACAACTGCCGATATGGGAAAGTGGCAACACACTTATCAAATCATTGTAAATAGGGCAAATCACAATTACCAATTATGCTTATATGTTAAAAAAACAAACCCAACAAACAAAAATGAGATAAAGCTGAATAAAATCAAGCAGAAACTCCAAACAAGAATAATATTAAGGGGAAGGGGTGTAAAGGCCTGGTGGTTCCAGTAATATTTTTTTTTTTTTTTTTTACGTATGCCCGCTATTATTCGAGGCGAGAATCACCGGTTAGTATATCTAACCTGAGACTGATTTTTACATGAGTATCTCTTTTTCCGTGTACACTGACAGGTGTCCACTCGCCATTCAGGCAGATACTCGCTGTCTTCGGAAAGTACCCATTAGAGCTGGGTCGGCTCAGGAGCCACCAATCCCTGGTTGGCGACACTCCTTCAAATGTCTTCGCCAGGGCTTGAATTAATCCAGTCCAAGTCTCGGTCAACGACACTTCTTCAAATGGCCTCGCCAGGGCTTGAACCTGGATCACCCGATCGCCTGCGCTGTGTGGTAACCATTGCACCAGTGCTGCTCCTGGTTATATAACTGACTTTAACAGATATTTAATTGTCTTTCACCTGTCAAATGCATTGTAAGAACAGCATCAGACCTTCACATTCCCAATTACTAAATATTAACCTTTGTTTGTGTTAAATATTGTTGGACTATATTATGTAGTTCTTTAGGTCTGTCTATTCTTAACACTTCTATATTTTTGTAGGTGAATTTGATGCCTGCAAATAATCTAAAATTGGTCTTCTCATTTGTTCATACCTCTTACAATTTAACAAGAAATGTTCTATATTATTGTCTTGAAGACATCCTGTATAGTAAGGTTCTTCTATTCTGAAATGGCCTCTTCCCAGCTGTAGTCTGAGAAGTTTCTTATTACTGGGAATTTTCAATTCCCTAGATATCTGACATTTTCTTGTTGGGGCTTACAACATCTTATATGCACGTCTTCCTTTCAAATTTTTATCCCACTCTGCTTTCCATTCATCTGTTATTAAATCTTTAATTAAGCTCTTAATCTCTGATTTACTCATCTCTACATTTATTATATTTTTATCAGATCTACCTTTCTTGGCTTCTTTGTCTGCTTTTTCATTTTCCTCTAAGCCAACATGTGAAGGTATCCAAGTGATTAAGACTGAACATCCTCTGGAATATAAGTAAGTTGTAGCCAGAAGTATTTCCTCTGCTATATCAGATCTACTACACTCTCATAAGTTTCTAAGTGCTTGAATTGTTGAAAGAGAGTCAATTGTAAGCTTTTTGGTAGGGTTATTAGAGAATATTTCTAGTGCTTTTAGTATTGCCATTATCTCTGCAGTGAAAATGGATGTATTTTCCGTGATACTATACTCTTTTGCCTTTTCCATATTGGAATGTATATTCCTATCCCCAATTTGCCATCCTCTCCCTTGGATCCATCTGTGTATACAGTAATGCTGTCTTTTGATAGTAGTTGTATATATTTATTGGCTTTGTTTTTTCTATGTATGGCAATAAACTGTTAATAATATCACTGCACATTTAGTTTGAAACATATCTAGAAATTGTTATCACTGTCACTTCACAGATGTAGTTTTTTATGATTTTTTTTCTCTCAGCCACATATTTTTGTAAAAACAACCACCTACAATGTGTGCAATTTGTCTCTTCAGGTTATGTATTAAAAACAGGCAGTAGATAAACATATTATTTAAGTAGGTGCTTATGTTATACATAAAAATGTGGGAAATGACTGAAAAATCTTGTGAAATGCTTTAAATCATTATTTGATGTTAAAAGTGTCTGTTATATTTTGTGAAGTGTAGACCTGATTTTAAAAATGTCAAAAAAATTAAGTAAAGTTGTAAACTTACACTTAAATATTTCAGCCCCAAATTAATGTATGGCAATAACATGTTAAGAATATCAGTGCACATGTAGTTTGAAAAAAATCCACAAATTGTTATCACTATCACTTCTGAGATATAGTTTTTATTATTATTTTTTTTTTTAAACCAACAATTTCTGAACAAATAGGCACCCTAAATGTGAGCAGTTTTTCTCTTAAGGTTATGTTTTAAAAACAGGCAGTAGATAAACGTATTATTTTAGTAGGTGCTTATGTTAAACATAAAAAATGTGGGAAATTGACTGACAAATCTTGTGAAATGCTTTAAATAATTATTTGATGTGCAAAAAGCATCTGTCTATTCTTGTGAAGTGTAGACCTGATAAAAAATAACTGGAAAAAAGATAAATAAAACTGTGTACTTACATATTTCAGCTCCAGTTTAATCCATAGCAGAAAAATCTTAGAATATCAATGCACATCCATTTTGAAACACATAAACACATTTTTACCACAATCACTTCAAGATTATAATTTTTATGATTTTTTCCTACACCACATATATCTGTAAAAGCCAAACACGAAACAACTATGACTAATATTATTTACACAGACCAAACTCTATTTTACATTTCCCTGAAGAATTTTGCCACTATTCACATGCTTTAATGGTAGTCATAAAAACATTGTGGGTGGAAATGTGGCTGGTTTGGACACCCAGTGCAATAATAATGCGAGTACTGACGACGAACAGGTGTGCTGCAGTGGACACATTTCCTATCTCTTTTTCATAACATACAAGATTCCTTGTGTCACAAAGGTACTCTGAAGTTGAGGCAGTTTGAGATCTAACAATATTAATAGCTGTATTTTCTTGGACACTAAGTGGGCTCAAAACAGCAGAAGCTTCAGTTAGTTGGTGAAGCAGATTTCTTTTGAACTGCAGCAGTGATTGATTTTCACCTCGTTGAAAACAGTATTAAACTGAAGAAATCACCTGCGCTTTTTCAAGCAGCCAGAAGAAAAGGTTTTTCCACCATTTAACAGATTTTCTGTTATGTACAACATAATAACCAACTTTTTGATCCAGGAGATCACACCCATTCATTGAATTTTTGTATTCATCCATCATTTTTGGTTTAACAGTGTGCTTCCTTGTGGTAATGGTCTGCACTTTGGCCTGAGAAGATACACGGAAAACTGATTTTTTTGGCCTTTTGTCTCTAAATGCTGAACACAACACCGTGCTTGTTTGTCATTTACCATCTGTATTCCAGATAACTAAGGCACAAAGTCTTCAGTTGTAATGGAAAATTTCTCCTGATAGTGTTCAGAGTACCAGTGTAGTATTGCTTCTTCTCCAGTAAGAAGTCAATGATTTCTCTTGTGGGGTAATGCCTGTCAGCAAATAAATGGTGGCCTGTACCAAAAGGCTATATTAGGGTCTGAAAAATCTTGACAGCTTGCCCACTGTTTGCATCTACTTCAGGATCATATGAAACCAAGGAGTATAACATTTTGCAGATGTAGACCAGTAGTTGCAAATGCATGGTCTTTTCTGAATCCCAATATTTATTAGGATAGCAATAAACATATCAAGTTCATGGCGTGTGACTTCGGTCCACCAAGAATACACTGAATATTGTTTTGCAGGGTTATTTTGAACACATTTGAGTCTGGCATAATCACTGATGCACTGGCATATGTAATCTTTAACTTCATCTGTAAATAAAACATTTCAGCGGGGTAGACAGATCAAGCCCCTTAGATACATCTGGTGTTCTCTTTGGACAAAATCGAAATGCATTTTGAGTCATGCCATCAGTAATTTCTAACCACTCTGGTACATCTTATGAGGATGCACCTGCCTTTAGACTTGTGGCAGTTCTCTTAGCCTTACTGGTTGTCAGAATGGAAACCCCTTCCTTTTCCTTTATTGACTGATAGTTTAGCTCTTTTTATGCCACCTGATGCCTGTTCAATCAGCTGCTCACCATCACCGTCAGAATAATCACTTTCAGAAATATTCTGACACAAAGTCTTTACGACGTCCTTATCTGAATCACTAAAACTAACTTCCAATTCACTGTCACTAGAATTATCTTGTCCACTGAGAAATAAGCACGAGTGCTTGATCAGCTGATAGCCGGTGTTCAGAAGAAAAATCTCGCTCCATTTTGTTCGTAAACAAATGATTAGCAAAGTTAGCAATGGATATAAAGCACACAATTTTAGCTTCAGAAAGTTTTGTTTTGCCCACAAACGTTCACACACGTGTGCCAGATGTAATGAAATGATTTAAAACCGGCTTGTTGCTAGGTATTTTATAATTTTCCTTTCAAATTCGACAAATGACGCGTGGTACGTCATTTGGTAAAACTAAAGGCCTATTTGGTGCACCATACAGCTTGCTGGGTAAAATGAGTTAAATTATTTGCCACCCAGGTGGATCCTATCTTTTCATCTTTCCACACCCCCACCCAAAAAGAATCACACTTGCAAGTAAATTTTTAGTAGTAAGCAGAGGCGTCCCTGAAATATTTAGCACGGTTTGGGGGGGGGGGGGGGGGGGGGGGGGGGGGGGCAGAACCTACCTATGGCATCCTCCCGCCATAAAGAAAATCACTTTCAAGTATATTTTTAACAGTACGTACTATCATAATACTGTCCAATGGTACCCCTTCTTGGCTGTTACCAGGGCTGGACCGACCTCCTCTCAACCCCCTTGGCAGCTAGTTCACATTTTACTTTGATGTTTTTTTTTGAGGGGGGGGGGGGGGGGGGTCTTTTTTTTTTAATGAACGAAAAATATGCCTTTCAACCCATAACAGGTTACAAATAAAATATATAATACTTCTACTTTCTAATTTGTACGGCAGTCCTTGGAGAGTGGGTTAGGATAGGTCTATGTCTGCATTTTCGATGGAAAGAAATTTTTACGATGGAAAGAAATTTTTACGTGCAGAGTGTAGGTTTTAGAGTTATGGGTCATCGGTTGATAAATAAGGCCATATGTCTCTGTATGGTGTGTTTTCGATGCTGTGTGTTTGCACGTAACATAAATTGTCGTAAGTATGATTTATTATGAAATTGGTTTTGTATGGTTTGAAGGATTATCTTTATTGCACATGGACTACTCCATCAGTTCTCTGATCTCCCTTAGATCACACAAGGAGGATCTCAGCACAGTGCAAGAACTCCTTAGCTCCGACGAGAATCCCAGTGTGTGTATATAGGAATCACACATTCTATAAATATTTTATTTTATGAAATTAGAAAGTCTTCTTCTTCTTTGATCCTTTGCCGCAGACTGTCAAAGCAGTCAGTGGCCATCACGCCTTGTGGCGTCTTGTAGGGCAACAACACTTCCACTTTGCTCGGTCGGTGGCCATCCTTTGTACAGTGCCCCAACTCTGGTTCATTCTTTGTATCTCAGCCTCCACAGTCCTCCGCCAAGTTGTTTTTGGTCGGCCTCTCTTTCGTTTTCCTTCAGGAGTCCATAGCATAGCTGTTCTTGTGATGGCATCGGGGTCTTTTCTGAGGACATGGCCAACCCAGCTCCAGCGTCTGCCAGCTATGATGGTGTGCATGTCCTCTTCCTTGCTCCGATTAAGCAGATCTTGGTTGGTGATGGTATTCGGCCAAAAGATTAGGAGAATTTTTCTTAGGCATGTTGTGTGAAAAGAGGACAATTTCGACATTTCCTTCTCTGTAACTCTCCAGCATTCTGCACCATAGAGAAGCACAGAAAGCACACAGCTCTGATATAATCTTAATTTTGTGCTTGTGCTGTACTGAGAGGACTTCCAGATGTTGTTTAGACTATAAAAGGCTGTTCTTGCTTTGTTCATTCTGTTGTTGATGTCTTTGCTTGCTCCACCGTCTGGTGTTACTATGCATCCTAGGTATGTGAAGGTGTCTGTCTGTTCCAGTTGCTGATTCCTTGCTGATATGGGCTCAGGGTTGCTCACATTGAGCGTCATGACCTTTGTCTTCTTTAGATTGATGTTTAAGCCCACCTGCTGGCTATACTTATTAAGTCCATCCGTTTTTTCCTGGATGTGTTGATGTGAATGTGCTAGTAGTGCAGTGTCATCTGCATATTCCAGATCTTCCAATGTAGAAAATGTAGTTCATCTTATTCCTCTTGGACTGCCATCTGCTGTCTGGCGCATCACCCAGTCTATGACTGTTAAAAATAGAGTGGTTGATAAGGGGCATCCCTGTCGTACTCCTGTCTTCACCTCAAAGGTTAGGTTGCTCTGCCCTACTGATGCGTGATGCCATATGATGATGGATGGTATCCGCATGTCTGGTTTTGTGTAGTGTGTAGATGTGTTCAGTCAAAACAATGTTCATACAACAATAACAGGGCAATCCACATAGGACGTCAGTAAACTCACGACGTATAAAGTCAATGAGTCTTGAAACAGCCGTTGACGTTTTTCTTCATTATTTATTGTGGACGCCACAGTGACAAAATGGTTACGCAAATGTGTAGGCACATCAAACAGTCATTATCACAGCAACATTCAATACAGCAATAGACGGTAGACAGCATTACAATGATGAGTCAGATGCATGTTATATTTCATAGTGCTGTAAATGTAGTCAGGTGGAAAACTCCATCCTTTTCTATAACAGCCAGGAGATAACCAGATGTATGAGATCAGTTCACTCTCCTTAGTTTGACTTCAGCAAGACAGACACGTCTGCCGAAGTATAAATAATGTCCTCAAAAATATCCTCTAGATAATAAAGGTTTTCTAAACCTAGTTCATTTAACAAAGTAGCAAGTAATGGTCCTTGGTACCTGCATCAACCGATGCAGTACAATGCAGCGACATGTGAGCTGGGAAAAACATCTCGTGACGACGACTTTCGAAGACAGGCTATGAATCGAAATCGCTCACGACCCAAAATCGATAGAGTTAATGAAAAAGTCAATTTACCTTGCTTTCATGAAATACACAGAAATATCACGCCTCCCGACATGTGGGAAAACACTAGAGGTATTATCTCGAATAAACGAAATATCCATTAAGAGGACTACACATCCCTGACAGAACAAAAAATAGCGGAGATCCCCTCTTCAACGAGGCATCTCTTTCGCCATTCCAAATCGCTCACTCCACTAGTGGTGGGCGGAAACCGATCGACCAAACAACAAGACAAGTCATGCGCAGTCCAGCGCAAAAATGACCACAGCTCAAACTTAACTGCATTCGATACCAACGCGAGAAGACAAATGCTTACCGAGAAAAGTGACTATAAATTTCAAGCAGTTGTTGCCCTTGCGTTATAAAACAGATATTGAAATAAAACGATGTTGCGAGAATTTATCACGCAACATATCACCACCTCCTCCCGATAAAAAAAAAATGTGGAACATATTTTTTTTTCAATATCAAAGAGCAAGCGATAAGCGGCTCAAAACGCACGAATTATGCGCTGATAATTAATTAAATTGCCAAACAATAGGCTAATTATAGAGTGTCTGGTGAGGATATACCTCAACAGAAAAATAAATATGTCTCAAAAAATATTCACATCGGGGAGGTGTCACCAACACACATCACGTTAGCATGTAAACACAATATACGTATGCAAGTTACTATAATCATCATTAAACAGCATACTCTAATATTGTCTTTAAAAATGGATGTACAAATCTGATAGGAAAATTTAAATAGTACATTCTTTGACATGTAATGACATAAGTACATAGTAAAGTTAAACTACATGACGATCCAGGACATATGCTCTGGTATTCCGAGGGTAAGTACACAATCTAGAACTCGTAAGGTAAGTCCTCAGCTCAACAATGACATTCTGAGAAAGTACAAGCAATATAATGCTAATTAATAACTAATATGCTTCATAAGGTACAATACATTATTAATAATTGTGGCTGTTTAGTAAACTAACGGCCCTTATATTAACTACTCAGTCCTCCTCTATCATCTTAAAAAACGAACAGAAGAAGATGACAACAAAGCACGATAGTGTGTACATATAAAGTAAGTACAGATGTGCTAATCTATTGTAGAAATATAGGTGTGTTATGACTCTGTAATATATAGAAATATAGGACAGAAGTATTAGTTGGAGTCATGTGGGCATCTAGACAAAATGTCAGCCATCACATTATCCGCACCACGGATAGCTCGTACCGTGAAGTGAAAAGGTTGAAGAGCTATAGCATATCGAGTGGATCTCGAACTCTTCAAATTCTTAGTCTGAATAGCTGTAAGAGCTTTCTGATCAGTCTCTAGAATGAAATGTGCGCCCAGGAGGAATCTTTGTAGCTTTAGAATTGACCAAACCATCGCTAACAACTCACGGTCTAAAACCGAGTAGTTCCTCTCTGCCGCATTTAGTTTTCTAGAAATGTACATAACAGGATGCAGAGTATTTGCATATTCTTGCATCAGTGCTGCTCCAATCCCAGTGGATGAAGCATCACTCCGAAGAACAAAAGTCCTATCAAGAGTAGGTAATCTTAAGATGGGAGGAGAAGAAAATATATTCTTGATTTGGTCTAGTGAAGATTGGCATTCTTCAGACCAACGGACCAGATTAGGCGAACCTTTCTTCAACAATGTTGAGAGAGGTGCCATGATCGAAGATAAATTTGGAATAAATCTCCCATAAAATTGAATTAAACCTAAGAGACTCCTAACTTGTTTCTTCGTTTTAGGAACAGAGATGTTCAGTATTTTGGAAGTATTGTGGTCTTCTGTCTTCAAGAGACCATGACCAACACGATGACCCAGGAAAGAGATTTCACCAAAACCAACAAAAGCTTTAGAAGGTTTTGCTGTCAAATTATTCTCACGTAGAGTGGACAGTAAGTCATATAACCCTAAATAGTGATCTTCCCAGGTATCACTGAAGAGACAGATGTCATCTAAGTATGCGATGACATCCGAACGATGTGACAGAATTCGACGCATCATGCGAACGAAAGTGGCAGGGGCGTTCATGAGACCAAAAGGCATAACATTCCATTGAAATAGACCCCTAGGTGTAGAAAAAGCAGTAAGAGGTTTGGCATGCTCTGCTAAAGGCACTTGCCAATAACCTTTAGACAAGTCAAGTTTAGTGAAGAATCTAGAATTAGAAAGTCTAATCAGTAGATCTTCTAACAAAGGCATCGGTTCAGCGTCGAACTTTGTGACCTGATTCAATTTGCGATAATCAACGCAAATTCGTATGTTCTTATCCTTCTTCCGGACAATAACCATGGAAGAAGAATATGGTGAAGTCGATGGTTCAATTATATTTAATTGAATCATTTCATCCAATTCCTTTTCCACTTGCGACTGAAAGTGTATAGGAATAGGATACGGCCTAACCCTAATTGGATTATTGTCGGTAAGAATTATGTCATGTTCTATGACATCTGTGTGTCCAGGAATGTCAGTGAGAACATCCTGAAATGTTTGTAACATCGACGAGACTTGTCGATGTTCGTCACCAGAAAGATTAGGAGAAACAGAAACGTTTTTCCAAGATTCCGTGGAATGTAATGGAACCACTGGAAGGGGAAGGTTGACATCAGAGAAGGTAGCTTCCTCATCCTGAATGACAGACAGGGATGAATAATGACCGTGAGGTGCAGGAGCATCATCCGTTGCCTGGAAAATAGGCAGCAAATAGTCCGGACGTTCGTGAAATTCCGAAAGCATGTTTATGTGGAAAGTTTTATGCTTTCCATCAATATCGACCACATAGTCAACATCGGAAATCCGAGAGACTATTGCATACGGACCTTTCCATGCAATAAGAAGTCTATTTTCCCTACTGGGGAGTAGGACGAATGCTTTGTCACCTGGACAAAGTTGTCGTAGACATCTATTCTTGTTAGCAAACTGCCTTGCCTTCTCTTTAGCAATTTCTGATGAAGCAGTTGCTAGCTTACATGCCTCAATGATCTTTTGTCTAAGAGCAATGACATACTCATATGAGGATTGAGTTTCATCGCTAATATCATCGGCAGTGATGAGATCGTGTAATAAAGACATAGGGCCGCGTGGACGCGCGCCAAAGACAAGTTCGAAGGGAGAAAATCCTGTGTGTTCATTAGGGACTTCTCTATAGGCAAAGAGAGCCGCGGGTAAAACCCTGTCCCAATCTTGAGGATGATCTTCAGTTATCTTACCAAGCAAAGTCTTGAGCGTTCTATTCAGACGCTCAACTAACCCATTAGACATAGGATGGTAGATACTACTGAGAGATCGTTCAATATGTAAGGTAGACATTACCTGTGACATAGTGTCAGATATGAGTTGAGTGCCATGGTCTGACAATATTTCTCTGGGGAACCCCAAGCGAGAAAATATCAACCAAAGAGCATCTGCGATATCTGTAGTAGATATGCTCTTAAGAGGAATAGCCTCTGGCCAACGTGTGCACATATCGACACATGTAAGGATAAACTGATGTCCTCTGGCCGACTTGACCTTAAAAGGGCCAATAATATCTATGGCCATTTTCTGAAACGGCCGAATAGGAATGTCAGCAGCCTGGATAGGCGCAGCATGTCGTGGTCCTCTAGATTTGACCTCCTGACATACCTTGCATGATCGGCAGTAAATACGAATGTCCTTATTGACAAAAGGCCAAAAGAAAGCCGCAAGGACTCTCGACTTCGTACGGGCAAAACCCATATGTCCAGCACATTGCGAGTCATGAGCATGTTGTAATATTTGGACTCTCATGCTCTTGGGAACAAGAATTTGCGAATGTGCCGACGTAGTCGAATCTTGTACCATACGTACAAGTACGCCGTTTCTCATTGCAATCCAAGATTTTCTATTTGTATCCTGATTCGGATCACCTTTCTTCGCAAGAACGAAGAATTTTTTTAAAGAAGGATCTTCTTCTTGCAATTTTATGAAAGAGTCACGAGTGATTACTAAGTGACTATCTTGGCTATCAACTTCATTATCACTATTCAGTGAAGTTTCGGGTGTTTGTAGAGCTTGTGCTCTTGTAACTACTGCATTTGTAGCTTGCATGTTATTATCTTCCCAAGCAGCAATCTGCTGTGGGGTACACTCCCTAACTCCGTGAATACGACCAATAATAAGGTCCGCAATAGGATTAGGTAAGAGACAAGCATGCACATCTCCAGTAAAGAAAGGAGTGGCAATGCGAATTACAGCAGTAGGATATTTTTCTAGAGTGCCGCCAAATGTGACACATTTAATAACCCTTCCTGTAGCACAAGATGGATCTACAAGCGATTGTCTAACACCAATAGTGGTGCATCCGGAATCGAAAAGTAGTGAGACCGGAGTATCATTAACAAGACCCTTATGTAGAATTAAAGAACCCCTCCCGTCATGCGCAACAGCAGCAGGAAGAGCGGGAAGTGGGTGACCACAACTCAAAGTAGTTATGGTACCCGGTTCGAATAAAGTACTGCATTGGGGGCATTTGTTTGCTCTCTCAAAGTCAAAAGCAGAACTAGTGACAGCGTCAAAGTTTTTACTATCAACAACATGATTACAGGCTCCCTCAGTTTCCTGTTGTACAGCATTAGCCTGCTGATATCTCTTTTTTTTGTGTTGAGATCTACCCCGACTATTATTACCTCTGAAGTTATCAGAGTTATTATTATCTCTGCAGTTATTATTGTCTCTATTGTAATTGTTATCCTGGTTCGAATTCCAGTTTCCACGATTACTATCATGTTCACATTGATGCGAACATCTATTTGTTTGGTTCTGAGGTCTTCGGCAGGAATAACCTCTATTACCATATCCTCTTTTGAAATGCTTATAATTATTAGGGTGATAGTAACGACCACTATCAGGTTGTCTCCAATTCTTCGAAGAAGAATCACCATGAAATTGATTTCCATGATTTTGACAGAAATTACCGCTACTCTTTCTATCAAAATTTTGTTGGGATCTACGAGCAAAGTTTTGACCATACGGAGCTGCCGAAGCAACTGGTAAACCTTCTTTCACCTTAGAGTTACCCATGGTTATGTGTGGGTGCGCAGTTACGTATTGGCAACAGAAATCTTCCATTTCTTTTATTGTTTTAGGTTTACGTTCATGAAGGAAAGCAAGGAAAGACTCATTGACAGACGACATGACTTTGTCTCTAAGTATTAAGTCCATAAGTCCTTCATAAGTTTTTTCCGTCTTAGATAGTTCAACCCATCGTGAGAAAGTAATGCGTATTCTTGCAATAAACTCGGAGAATTCAACTCCATTTTCAGGTAACATGTTTTTAAATTGTAGACGATAGCCGTCTTCGTTAAGCTGATATTTCTTTAACAAAGCGGCCCTGACAACCTCATAATTGTTCTTGTCAGGTTCATCCACCATATTTAATATACTTAGAGCTTTACCTGTCAGTATCCCTGATAACTGATAAACATATTTTGCTTTGTCTATGTTATGAGCTGTACATGCTTGTTCAAATCTGTCCAGATAGAACATTATGTCATCACTGGAAGGACTAAATGTTGGTAACTTAATCTTAAAAGTATCATTATTAGCCTTACCAGAAGATGAACCCTTGTTTGAATCATTACCATTACTCATGCTCGTCAATTTCAATTTTTCCAACTCTAAAGCTAAGAGTTTTTCTTCATGTTCCATTTTTGCTTTCCTCTCATCAGACTCTCTTTGTAACTTCCTTTCTTCAGCTTGAGCCTGCATTTGAAGTCTTTCATTTTCAGCTTCTTTTTCAAGTCTTTTATTTTCAGCTTCTTTTTCAAGTCTTTTATTTTCAGCCTCTTTTTCAAGTCTTTTATTCTCAGCCTCTTTTTGAAGTCTTTCAGCTTCTAGCTGTAGCTGGAGTTTTCTCTCCTCAGCTTCTGATTCCCTTTTTTGTTTTTCCATTTCCATTTGGAATCTCTTTTCATCCACCTGCATCTGCAGTTTCTTTTGTTCAGCTTCCATATGCAGTTTCTTTTGTTCAGCTTCCATTGCTTTATCATATCGAGCAGTTGCAAATTCTTCTAACTTATCACCAGTCTTCCCAAGCAATTTACCCTGCTCAATAAAGTGCTCAAATGTAGACATGTTGTCTAACATATGAGTCCAAAACCTGAAATAATTAACTAATTTATTTCAAACCTAAGTGTAACAAGTCTTAATTAAGCACTTGTATATTCACATCACATTATATTATCCCAGTCTCTGTGGGAAACAAGTCTCCAATCAAAGAACTTGTATATGAAATATCAGCACTCAATTCTTGATCATAAGTGCACTTCTCATTCAATAGTGCACGACACTATTCATCATTCATTTATCATCAGTGTAGTAGTAACAGTGCATTAGCATAGCCCATTAACTAATTACTATAACTGTAAACAATGACTATGTAAACACATGCAGAATGTAAACATTGAAAATGTAAACAATACAAACAATGTAAACAATAACAATGTAAACAATAACAAAGATCAGCAACAATACAAAAACTTTCGCAGAAATCAACTAAAAATAAAGCAGAAATTAATGAAATATCACAAAAAATGTGACGATATCTGCGATAGAATTAAACAAAATACATGACACCACAGTGTATAAACAAAAATGTTGTATGAAACTAAATTATAGACAAGAGTAGGCTAACAAATACAAACAAATCAAAACAAAACTAAAGAATGCGAAATAATAACGAAAACAATATTAAAACATGTCATCACAGCTAACATAAATAGCAACAGAAGTCGCTTAGCAAATTCCAGTATCGGAAATTTGCAAACCCTACAGAAAACGCTCACAATAGACGACCTCTATGACGTGGCATAATCTAACGGAGACACCACCCAACCGAGAACCCGCTGAAATATAAACATATAAATATACAAATAACATATAGACATATAACATATAGAATGAGATGATACACAGAAGACTCAGCAGAAGTATAAGGGCACAGTTTACATACAAACAGGCCACTTAACTTATAGGCTTCCAATCGTAGAACAGCAGAAAAACGGATGTCAATCAACGTCCTAAAGAGCGAAGCTCCAACGATGATGGCACATCTGAACTGCTTCCACTGCTAACACGATGGTACAAGAGCTTCTGAAATACTGTGTGTTGAGTTGTTTCGGCACTTGACCTTCTAATCCAAAAGTAAGTTGATGGAAATCGGTACTTGGCCTTCTTCAGAAAACAACCCGTTTCAACCGGCACTTGACCTTCTCAAAAAACGACAGCACTGGAACCTTGACAGCAGCAACTTGCTTGACTTGCGTAAAAGATAACAGCAGTCCGAGTTATCCGGCAACATGTAACAACGCCGGGTACTGTCAAATTCTTGTTTCCGTCAAAAAGTTGAAATTTTGACTTTTACCGGGCAACGCCGAGTACTTTGAAAATTTTGAAGATGTTGACTGTATTGAAGAATGTTAATTTCTTGAAGGATGCTGATGAATTCTTGTTGAAAATGAAGTGGGTAAGGGACCCCGTGTTTGCTAGTACCAGAATCAAACCAGCTTATGGCCACCAAATGATGCGTGATGCCATATGATGATGGATGGTATCCGCATGTCTGGTTTTGTGTAGTGTGTAGATGTGTTCAGTCAAAACAATGTTCATGCAACAATAACAGGGCAATCCACATAGGACGTCAGTAAACTCACGACGTATAAAGTCAATGAGTCTTGAAACAGCCGTTGACGTTTTTCTTCATTATTTATTGTGGACGCCACAGTGACAAAATGGTTACGCAAATGTGTAGGCACATCAAACAGTCATTATCACAGCAACATTCAATACAGCAATAGACGGTAGACAGCATTACAATGATGAGTCAGATGCATGTTATATTTCATAGTGCTGTAAATGTAGTCAGGTGGAAAACTCCATCCTTTTCTATAACAGCCAGGAGATAACCAGATGTATGAGATCAGTTCACTCTCCTTAGTTTGACTTCAGCAAGACAGACACGTCTGCCGAAGTATAAATAATGTCCTCAAAAATATCCTCTAGATAATAAAGGTTTTCTAAACCTAGTTCATTTAACAAAGTAGCAAGTAATGGTCCTTGGTACCTGCATCAACCGATGCAGTACAATGCAGCGACATGTGAGCTGGGAAAAAACATCTCGTGACGACGACTTTCGCAGACAGGCTATGAATCGAAATCGCTCACGACCCAAAATCAATAGAGTTAATGGAAATGTTAATTTACCTTGCTTTCAAGAAATACAAAAATATCACGCCTCCCGGCATGTGCAAATACACTAGAGGTATTATCCCGAATAAACGAAATATCCATAAGAGGACTACACATCCCTGACAGAACTAAAAATAGCGGAGATCCCCTCTTCAACGAGGCATCTCTTTCGCCATTCCAAATCGCTCACACCCACTAGTGGTGGGCGGAAACCGATCGACCAAACAACAAGACAAGTCATGCGCAGTCCAGCGCAAAAATGACCACAGCTCAAAAGTTAACTGCATTCGATACTAACGCGAGAAGACAAATGCTTACCGAGAAAAGTGACTATAGATTTCAAGCAGTTGTTGCCCTTGCGTTATAAAACAGATATTGAAATAAAACGATGTTGCGAGAATTTATCACGCAACACCTACGCTACACATAAAGTTGACATAGAGACTTTTTATGATTGACACTATGCAGCTTGGAATTCCATAAACCCTCACTATTTTCCATAAACT
This sequence comes from Oreohelix idahoensis, assembly GCA_024509875.1. Lineage (NCBI taxonomy): Eukaryota > Metazoa > Mollusca > Gastropoda > Stylommatophora > Oreohelicidae > Oreohelix > Oreohelix idahoensis. The sequence continues at coordinate 389,765 of JAMPIV010012899.1, forward strand.
GTCCCTATGTATACTGTCAAAAGCCTTTTCAAAAGCAACGAAATTCATATACAGCTGTCTTTGCCATTCTGAGCACTGCTCTATAATGTTCCTGAGGGTAAATATATGATCTACACATCTTCTGTTATTTCTAAATCCTGCTTGTTCTTTCCTCAGTTTGTGGTCTACTGCTTTTGAAATTCTCTGTATAATTATCCTGCCTAGTATTTTGCTGGGAACTGAGAGAAGAGTGATTCCTCTCCAATTATTGCAGTCTGCAAGATCTCCCTTCTTGAGCAATTTGACAATTATTCCTTTGTTCCACTCTGATGGTGTTGTCCCCGTTTTCCACACTTGTGCAAATAGTGGTTCTAATAGTTCTGCTGCTAGCTCAGGGTCTGTCTTAAATAGCTCTGCATTTAAGTTATCATGGCCAGGAGCTTTTCCATTCTTTAACCCTTTGATTGCTGTGATGATTTCTTCTTTTCGTGGAATGTCTGTATTAAAATCTAGATCGTTTTCAGCCTCAGGAACATTCAATTGTGTCTCTGGTGGTTCCTTGTTCAGAGTTTCTCTGAAATGCTCTGCCCATCTCGTTTCCTGTTCCTCTGCTGTCATGATGAGATTTCCTTGCTTATCTCTTGCTAATGTAATATTGTTTGCACCTCGTTTTCCGCTGATGATTTTAGTTATTTTGTATACTGTGCTTTGTTCATTTCTCAGTGCTGCCTCTTCAGCCTGTCTTGCAAGATCGTCTAGGAAATTCCTTTTGTTGGCTCGGGTTTGGCGTTTAACTTGCTATCCTTGTCCAGCTGACTGTACTGTTCGCTATATAGGTGCTTTAACCTGGGGGACTTCGCTTCTGTTTTCATTCTTTTCATTTCCTTTCTCATAGTTATGGTGTTTAATGTTTCTGGTGTTATCCAGTCTTGCTTCTTCCTTTCCTGGAATCCCAAGCATGATTTGCTGCTTTCCTTATACGAGGCGTGTTCAAATGAAACCCGTCCCAGTGTCTTTATAACAAATATATGTATGGTACATCAGCAGGAGCAGTAGAATTAAATACAGCAATTGTTATGAAGCAAGTACTCACTGGGGTTCTTTAGAAATAGTCACCATAGGCATTCAGACACGCATCCCACTGCATGGGTAGACGGCGGATGCCGTCCGAGAAAAATGACTTTGGTTGCTTATTGAACCATTTGGTCACCGAGGCCCTGACGTCTGCATCAGAGTCGAATCGTTGTCCCTTTAGAGATTTTTTTAAGGGTCAAAACAAATGAAAGTCACATGTTGACAGATCGGGGCTGTAGGCTGGGTGTGGCAGAACTTCCCACCTTTTCCTTGCTAACGCTTCCTGCACAGTGTTCGCAACATGTGGACGAGCATTGTCGTGCAACAGAATCACACCACGCGAAAGCATGCCGGGTCGTTTATTCTTGATGGCTGTATGCAGGTTGTCTAGTGTGTCTTTGTAGCGGATGGCATTGATATTCAAGTCAACCAATAGAAGCCCTTCATGGTCAAAAAATGCGGTCAGCATAACCTTACCGGCGGAAATCTGTGACTTGAATTTTTTGGGTTTTGGTGATCCGGGATGTTTCCATTGCATGCTCGCTGTTTTGCTGCACGGCTCAAAGTGGTGGCACCACGACTCATCGCTTGCCACTATGCGCAACAGAAATGCATCACCTCCTCTTCGTAACGCAGCAGGTGGTTCAAACTCCACCCCATGCGTTCTTCCTTATGGCGATGGCTTCTTCTGTCGCAACAATATGCACCTAACCAGGCTGCGGAAGATCGTTCGTTAACTGACGTCCTTCTCGAAACATTCGTGCCCAGTCTTTCACTGTAGTCTTAGACACACTTTTGTCACCATACACTGCTTTCATTCGGCGATGAATATCAGCTGGTCGACATCCTTCGGCTGTTAGGAACTGGATCACCGCTCACTGATCGACCTTGGACGGATTCCGTATCACACCGGCCATTATTTTAACTGTCTGCAGCACAAACAATGAATACTAGGAGAATGAACACTTACACACTTGTACATTTGTATGTGCTTATTACGTCAGATGTGACGTCATCATGCTCCTCCTACAAATGTCCACTTCGCGCAGCACGGGCGGGTTTCATTTGAACACTCCTCGTATATTGTTGAAATGGTGTTGAGTTTCTGGTATATCATCAGTCAATGTCTTTTCCTGACTTTTGGCAAATTGATATCGCTTCTTTATATCAGCCGCAAAAGCTTTTCTGGTAAGGGGGTCCTTCAATTTGCTGATGTCAAACCTTTTCTGTGTAGTTACAGTTGGTCCAGCCGTTCTGAGTTTCACTTTCAGTTTTGCTACTACTAAATGGTGATATCTTCCCACATCTGCACCTCTTCTTACCTTCACATCTTGTAATGCATGTCGCCATCTACCATTAATCATAATGTGGTCTATCTGGTTTCTGTCCTGACCATTTGGTGATTCCCATGTTAATTTGTGAATTTCTTTGTGTGGGAAAAGTGTTCCTCCAATGACCCGGTTGTTAATGCTACAGAAACTTATTAATTTATCCCCATTTTCGTTTGCTGTTCCGCTGCCGCATTTCCCCATTACTCTTTAATTATATGTATTGTGTGTTCCAACTTTCACATTGAGGTCTCCCATTACTACGATAAGATCATATCTAGGTGTGTCTTCCATTTCTTTCTGCAGTTGTTGATAGAATTCATCCTTGACCTCATCATCGCTGTTATTCGTTGGTGCATAGCATTGTATTATTGTAGTGTTGGTGAATCTCCCTCTCAATCTTATTCTTATCAGTCTGTTGTTGATGGGTTTCCATTCCAGTAATGTCCTTTCTATTCCTTTCTGTAGAATAATGGCTATACCTTCATTGTGCTATCCATCCTCTTCCAGAGTAAAGTACTGTTTCTCCTGTTGCTGTTTTTAAAATTGGTTTATATTATTTGCTGCTGTTTTTTGTGTCACACCATTACATGTATGATGAAACTAATATTTTAGAGTAACAAACAGACACACACAATTTGTAATTTTTATTTGCTCTATTTACAATAATTGGACAGGAGATATGATGCAACTTTTGCATGTCAGCAATTGAACGTATTATTTGGACATTAGGACACTACATATATATATCCTAGTCTGTTTAATCTTTCAAGGCTGAAGGCAAAAACAAAAATCAGAAGGGTCACTATAAGAGACTTGTTGTTCGCTGATGATGCTGCAGTCGTCACTCAAAGCCAACAGGAGCTTCAGAGCTTGATGAATCGCTTCACTAAAGCATGCAAGGACTTTGGCCTCACAATAAGTCTAAAGAAAACGAATGTGCTGAGTCAGGATGTGGGTGCTGCACCAGTTATCACTATCGATAACTATGAATTGGCAGTGGTGCACCACTTCACATACCTAGGGTCTACCATCAATGACAAACTCTCACTGGATACAGAAATCGACAGCCGCATTGGCAAAGCTGCAGCTACCTTTGCCCGCCTCACATCTCGTGTTTGGGGAAACTCTAAACTCACAATGAAGACCAAAGCTGCGGTATATAAT